>CAWUER010000579.1:0-39882 GCA_963921195.1 Pegoplata infirma
CATAGCGCAAGAAGAAATATGTGAAGGATATACACTAGGGTGTCCCAAAAAAAAAAAAAGTTGTCCGGGCTCAAGCATAATTTGAAAGCTTATACGGTAAAGTATTTTTGAAATTTTTTTCAGATTTTTCGGAAAAGGTTTTAAGGTCGCACAAATCGATTTTTTGCTGAAAATCGGCTTTGCCGACCGTTTTTTTAACTTTCTTTATAAAATCGTCAATAACCACGAGTTTCTTCACTACTGAGGTAATATTTTTAAAGAAAAATGTCCAAACTTTATTTTTGTGTGCATAAACTGTAAGTTTTGGCAACTCTTTTGCTCATTTGGGTACCCTACATTAGATTTTTTCGTAAATTTTCCATAAATTTTGAAAATAACGCTTTGTAACTTTTAAAATTTCTATGAAAGTCAAAAAAAGTAATAATGCAGTTTGAAAGATAAATTAATTCTTTATAATTTAGCAACAATAATTTTTGAATTCGCTCTTACCGTTCCAGAGTAATACAATTTTAAAGCTTTCAACCCATTGTATAAAACTAATACTTACTTAATACAATAAAATATTGAATTTAAAAAAGATATTGTCTTCCACTATTTAATATCTTAGGGTAAAAACTTGTAAATAGGCTATATATGATGGGTTTAAAAGCTGAATACCGGGACTATGAGATGCAGCTTTCAGAAATTACAAACAAGAGAATTAAATTCGGTTGTGCAGAATATTTTATGCCCTGCAATATGTAAAAAAAATAAAAAATATATATATAAAAATGTTTTTTCATAAGGCCGTCTTGGTGGACCCAAGCGGCGGCCGTAAGGGTAGACCTCCCCCTCGCGATAAATATTACCAATACATTCATTGTGCTTTTTCCACTGATGTAATCAAATTTCATCATTATTTGAATAAATCCGCGTGCACAAAATGGGGCGGGCCGAAAATAAGCATTTTCTTATTTCCTAGGCGCAGGTACATGACTTTATACATCTTCTTTTACAAAAAAGTTTTATTTTTTTAACAAAAATACAAAATATAATGTAAAAAAATACGTTGTTTGTTGATGCTTCAAGGGGCAACTTTTTTCCCCCTTGACCGATTTTTTCCATTTGTGAAGTTAACTGTCCTATGACCATAAGACATATTCGTGCCTAACATCAGGAGTCTATCTCTTTTATTTTTGACTCCATCATGTCTTATACAGCCGGACGGACGGACATTTTGACCTACTGCCCTAAATTACCACCAAACGTGACTTGTTAGGGAGTTTCTAAAAGCAGTTTTGTGTTCAGCATCAAAAAATCTTAAGGATCCTTCTCACATTTCTGTTACTGACCAAAACTCGAATTTTTCAGGTCTTTATAAGAAGATTATTATTTTACTATTAGTTTTGTACAATGGATAAAAATCTTTAAAATGGTATTACTCTGGAACGGTAAGAGCAAATTCAGAAATTATTGTTGCTAGATTATAGAGAATTAATTTATCTTTCAAACTGCATTATTACTTTTTTTTTGACTTTCATAGAAATTTTAAAAGTTACAAAGCGTTATTTTCAAAATTTATGGAAAATTTACGAAAAAACCTTATGTAGGGTACCCAAATGAGCAAAAGCATAGCCAAAACGTTAAATTTATGCATACAAAAATAAAGTTTGGACATTTTTCTTTAAAAATGTTACCTCAATAGTAAAGAATATCGTGATTATTGGCGAACTTATAAAAAAAGTTTAAAAAACGGTCGTCAAAGCCGATTTTAAGCACAAAATCGATTTGCGCGACCTTAAAAACTTTTCCGAAAAGTCTGAAAAAAATCTCAAAAATACTTTACCCTATAAGCTTTCAAATTATGCTTGAGCACCCAAGAAAATCGAATAAAGGTTTTATTTTGGGACGCCCTAATATACACAGCTAGTGTTGAAAATTAATTTTATATATTCATTACAGTAAAAGCTATTTGAGATGGATGACAAGAACGCTAAATTTTAGGGACATAGAGAAATTGTCGGCTTAAAGCAAATTGTGCAGCCTTACAACTAACAATAAGTCATCAAATATTATAAAGAAATGAGTGCCCTTGGAAGTTAATGTTTAGTTTAAACAAGTAGAAAAATTAAGTTCGACTTGGTCGAATCTATGAATACCCTCCACAATGTCATCTGATAGTAATTTTCTAAAAAAATTTCAAAAAATTGCATCACAAATTTTTTATTAGAAATCTATATATATAAAAGAGTAATGTGACTGACTGACTGACTGACTGACTTATTGACTGATTCATCATCGCCCAGCCCATACCGCTGAAGCTAGAGACTTGAAATTTGGGCTGTAGGTTCACCTCCCGAAATATAGATCCATTAAGGCTGGATTTTTACCAGTGTTGATTCTAAGGGGGTAAAAAGATTAAAAAACTGTACTTTTGGTACTTTTTATATCTCCTGAAATAATGGTCATAGAGACT
Organism: Pegoplata infirma; assembly: GCA_963921195.1. NCBI lineage: Eukaryota > Metazoa > Arthropoda > Insecta > Diptera > Anthomyiidae > Pegoplata > Pegoplata infirma. Next base: position 2,456 of record CAWUER010000579.1, read on the forward strand.
TTAAATTTGGACTGAAAGTTCACCTCCTGGAATATAGATCCACTAAGGCTTGATTTTCGCCAGTGTTGATTCTAAGGGGGTAAAAAGGGTAAAAAACTGTACTTTTGGTACTTTTTCTATCTCCTAAAATAATGGTCATAGAGACTTGAAATTTGGACTGTATGTTAACATTATGGAATTTAGATCCAGTAAGGCTGAATTTTTGCCAATGTTGGTTCTAAGGGGGTAAAAAGGGTTAAAATCTGTACTTTTGTTACTTTTTATATCTCCTGAAATAATGGTCATAGAGACTTGAAATTTTGAATGTATGTTCACCTCCCGGAATATAGATTCACTAAGGCTGGATTTTTGCCAGTGTTGATTCTAAGGAGGTAAAAAGAGTACAAAACTGTACTTTTGGTACTTTTTATATCTCCTGAAATAATGGTCACAGAGACTTGAAATTTGGAATGTAGGTTTACCTCCCGAAAAACAGATCCACTAAGGCTTGGTTTTTGCCAATGTTGATTCTAAGGGGATAAAATAGGTAAAAAAGTCTACTTTTGGTACTTTTTTTTATTAACTGAAATAATGGTCATTCAAACTTGAAATTTGGAATGTATGGTCCTTTAATGAAATAAAACATTCTGGAACAAGTACTTTCTGAAAATTCTGTACCGTTTATAAAAAGTAACTTTTATAAAAAGTACCTTTTATAAAAAGTACCTTTTATACAAAGTACCTTTTATAAAAAGTACCTTTTATAAAAAGTACCTTTTATAAAAAGTACCTTTTATAAAAAGTACCTTTTATAAAAAGTACCTTTTATAAAAAGTACCTTTTATAAAAAGTACCTTTTATAAAAAGTACCTTTTATAAAAAGTACCTTTTATAAAAAGTACCTTTTATAAAAAGTACCTTTTATAAAAAGTACCTTTTATAAAAAGTACCTTTTATAAAAAGTACCTTTTATAAAAAGTACCTTTTATAAAAAGTACCTTTTATAAAAAGTACCTTTTATAAAAAGTACCTTTTATAAAAAGTACCTTTTATAAAAAGTACCTTTTATAAAAAGTACCTTTTATAAAAAGTACCTTTTATAAAAAGTACCTTTTATAAAAAGTACCTTTTATAAAAAATACCTTTTATAAAAAGTACCTTTTATAAAAAGTACCTTTTATAAAAAGTACTTTTTATAAAAAGTACCTTTTTAAAAAAGTACCTTTTATAAAAAGTACCTTTTCTAAAAAGTACTTTTTATAAAAAGTAACTTTTACAAAAAGTACCTTTTATAAACACTACCTTTTATAAAAAGCAACTTTTAAAAAAATACCTTTTATAAAAAGTACCTTTTATAAAAAGTACCTTTTATAAAAAGTACCTTTTATAAAAAGTACCTTTTATAAAAAGTACCTTTATAAAAAGTACCTTTTAAAAAAAGTACCTTTTAAAAAAGTACCTTTTATAATAAGTACCTTTTATAAAATGTACCTTTTATGAAAAGTTCCTTTTATAAAAAGTACCTTTTATAAAAAATACCTTTTATAAAAAGTACCTTTTATAAAAGTTCCTTTTATAAAAAGTTCTTTTATAAAAAGTACCTTTTATAAAAAGTACCTTTTATAAAAAGTACCTTTTATAAAAAGTACCTTTTATAAAAAGTACCTTTTATAAAAAGTACCTTTTATAAAAAGTACCTTTTATAAAAAGTACCTTTTATAAAAAGTACCTTTTATAAAAAGTACCTTTTATAAAAAGTACCTTTTATAAAAAGTAGCTTTTATAAAAAGTATCTTTTATAAGAAGTAGCTTTTATAAAAAGTACCTTTTATAAAAAGTAACTTTTATAAAAAGTATCTTTTAAAAAGGTCCTTTTATAAAAAGTACCTTTTATTAAATGTACCGGAAGTACACTTTTTCGTACTTTTTATTTCCTGAAATTATATTTATAGAAATTTTTTATATTTCCTAGAATCTAAAAATTTGTAATGTAGGAGAATTCTGTAAAAAGAACATTCTGTCAAAAACACGTTTTTAAAATTCCTCTTCTTATTGTTAGTGGGGTAAAATGGCTAAAAAGGTGCATTTTTTTTTTTTTTTTTTTTTTTTTTTTTTTTTTTTTAAAAAGAAGCAACACTCAGGCAATGCTGCCTATCAATTACTAATGTAACCGTGATACTTCTTTCGGAAAGGGGATAGAAGAGAGGTGAAAGATTTGAAAGATAGAAGAGCTTCAGTATGGCAACATTGTAATTGCGCGTGTTGATAATTTTGAGTACAGTTGTTGCATCGCCATCTGTTATTGATCTGGCGAATTATTTTTGAAGCTGTGTTTATAGCCATTATTTTATTATTTTACTTCGTTGACGTTTTTAGTGCTATTTATCAACGAAGGAGGGTGCTGCGATAGATATTAGTTATAAATAGAAACTAATAAATATCTGAAAAAAATGTTGTTCTGCCTGAGCTGAGAATCGAACCCAGGCTTGCTGGCTAGTAGTCCAACGCGCTAACCACTTAGCCACAGCACCCACAAAAGTACCTTTTATAAAAAGTACCTTTTATAAAAAGTACCTTTTATAAAAAGTACCTTTTATAAAAAGTACCTTTTATAAAAAGTACCTTTTATAAAAAGTACCTTTTATAAAAAGTACCTTTTATAAAAAGTACCTTTTATAAAAAGTACCTTTTATAAAAAATACCTTTTATAAAAAGTACCTTTTATAAAAAGTACCTTTTATAAAAAGTACCTTTTATAAAAAGTACTTTTTATAAAAAGTACCTTTTTAAAAAAGTACCTTTTATAAAAAGTACCTTTTCTAAAAAGTACTTTTTATAAAAAGTAACTTTTACAAAAAGTACCTTTTATAAACAGTACCTTTTATAAAAAGCAACTTTTAAAAAAATACCTTTTATAAAAAGTACCTTTTATAAAAAGTACCTTTTATAAAAAGTACCTTTTATAAAAAGTACCTTTATAAAAAGTACCTTTTAAAAAAAGTACCTTTTAAAAAAGTACCTTTTATAATAAGTACTTTTTATAAAATGTACCTTTTATGAAAAGTTCCTTTTATAAAAAGTACCTTTTATAAAAAATACCTTTTATAAAAAGTACCTTTTATAAAAGTTCCTTTTATAAAAAGTTCTTTTATAAAAAGTACCTTTTATAAAAAGTACCTTTTATAAAAAGTACCTTTTATAAAAAGTACCTTTTATAAAAAGTACCTTTTATAAAAAGTACCTTTTATAAAAAGTACCTTTTATAAAAAGTACCTTTTATAAAAAGTACCTTTTATAAAAAGTACCTTTTATAAAAAGTAGCTTTTATAAAAAGTATCTTTTATAAGAAGTAGCTTTTATAAAAAGTACCTTTTATAAAAAGTAACTTTTATAAAAAGTATCTTTTGAAAAGGTCCTTTTATAAAAAGTACCTTTTATTAAATGTACCGGAAGTACACTTTTTCGTACTTTTTATTTCCTGAAATTATATTTATAGAAATTTTTTATATTTCCTAGAATCTAAAAATTTGTAATGTAGGAGAATTCTGTAAAAAGAACATTCTGTCAAAAACACGTTTTTAAAATTCCTCTTCTTATTGTTAGTGGGGTAAAATGGCTAAAAAGGTGCATTTTCGGTACCTTTGATATTTTTTGACGTAATGGTTCTAGAAACTTAAAATTAGGAATGTAAAATCCTTTTTGTACTTTTAATATTTGTTAAAACAATGATCCTAGAAAATTGAAATATGCAAAAGAGGATCCTTCGGTGAAGAAAAAAAATTCTGGAAGAGGTTCTTTTTGGAAATTTTCTAACGGGGGTAAGAAAGTGCACTTTTGATACTTTTTTTTTGTTCCTATAATAATGAAAAAGTGTAAATTTTGATTATTCTTATATTTCTTGAAATAATGGTTCAGAAACTTGATATTTTAAATAAAGAATCACCTAGCACAAAAAAACAGTTTATTGAAAATTTAATTTTAAAGGGAAAAGGGGGCAAACTGTTATTTTTACCTATCTAACTATTAAACTAAAAGCCTCAAAAATAACACCCAAAGGAAGGACATATTTTAAAATTTTAAATTTTAGAACGGGGAACGAAGTGAAATAGAGCAGGGAACAATATGGAATGACACCTTTTACTCAAATTTTTCGTATTTAACTTTTTTTACTCCATATGTTTTCTCTCTATATGTTTTTTCACTCAAACTTATTTTTATTCCAATTTCTTTATTCACTGAAATATTTATTTTCTCAAAATCCAAAGTCCCTAACGGGGATCGAAGTGAAATAGAGCAGGGAACAATATGGAATGACACCTTTTACTCAAATTTTTCGTATTTAACTTTTTTTTACTCCATATGTTTTCTCTCTATATGTTTTTTCACTCAAACTTATTTTTATTCCAATTTCTTTATTCACTGAAATATTTATTCTCTCAAAATCCAAAGTCCCGATATAAGGGCTCGAAAATTATTCAAATTTTATTATTTAAATTATTCATTGAAATATTTTTTTATGGAAGACTTAAACGTCCACAAGTAAATAAAGCAAAGACTACGTAGGGAAATTTTTTTGAAATCGATAGAGTTATCCTGATCCTTCTATTATCCGGTATTTAATACAACCGGTAACGAAGTACCGGGATTGTAAGCTAGTACATACATATATTGAGTAAAACTTTTTTTTAATCAATCAAATTTTTTTGAGTGTAAAATTTTTTTGACTGTCAGAATTTTTTTGAGTGTGACATTTCATTAAAAAAAAAATTATGTATACATTTTTTTTTGAGTGTAACATTTTTTTTAGTGTAAATATTTTTTTTAGTGTACAATTTCTTTGAGTAACAAAATTACTTTGTAAAATATTTTTGTTGTTTTGTACCTATATGCAATACAAAAAAAATATTTCACATATTTCCCACTTTTTATTTTACTTCATTTGATTTTTTTTCCAAAAATTCTTACTATACACCGTTAAATACAGTTACAATAACAAAACAAATATTTACTTGTCTAAAACTAAACTGCACCCCACGACAAGAAAACAAACAACAACAAGTTTTAAAAAACTGGTATTTCACCATGCTTTTATAACTTGTTTAACGAGTTTTCAACAGTTTAAGGTGAAACAAATCTGAAATTCAGTGCTTTGCTTATAACTTTTGAACCACTGAACCGATTTTGCTGAAATTCAGAACCAAATAGCCTTGGGGAACGACAAATATATATGCTAAGCTTCAGCCCCCTCAGAATTGTCTTTCGAAAGTTATAGTGGTTTTAATCTTGTAAATTCGAAAAATAACCTTGCCGAAATTTACTCTTTTGCTCATAACTTTTGAACCACTTGACCGATTTCGCTGGATTGCAATACCAACCTGACCCGGTAAATGGAGAACATATATGTCAAACTTCAGGAGCCTCCGTAAAGTCTTTCAAAAGTTAGCGTGTTTTCAACGGACAGACAGAGAGACGGACGGACGGACGGACGGACGGACATCGCTAGATCGACTTAAAATCGATCAAGGATCATGAATATATATACTAGAGTAAATTTAGAAAATTTGATTTGCGGGTATCATCATTTTTTTGAAGGATTTAGGTGAGCTAAAAAGAATGCCGGTATTTTTTTGGAAAAATTTTCGCTCCTTGGGGTGGTTCAAAGCATCTGAAATCGCGGATTTTCAGCTGTGTTTTCTGCAGGGAAAAAACGGCTGAATATAGTGCAAATCTGATTTCACCAGTCGATTGTACAGCAAAAATTAATGCAATGAAAGTTTTTTGAACTCTAAAAAAAAGTTCCAAAAACCCACCACAGAGGGCGGAAAAATAAGGTTTTATAATTTTCATTTTAAATTAATTTTTTAAATATGCAAAATTAAAGGGAATTTTCAGCTTAAGAAAATGGTACCAAAATTTCCGTTCTATCACAACCCGTTAGAAAGTTATAAACTGTCAAAAATGGCAAAAACACGTTTTTTTTGAGAAATTTGACCTTAATTTTCTCGAAAACATGACTTGATAGAAAAATTTTAAAACCAGATTCAGAATCAGCATCGAAATGTTAATCGAAAACTAGTTGTATGATACCAGAATATCGCAAAAAAGTGCTCTCAGTAATGCACAAAAGTGCATTTTTTTTGTGAACTTTAACCTCAATTTTCTCAAAAACCTGACGTTTCGGAAAACTTTGGAAACCAGATTTGGAATCAGCATTTAGAGGATAATCGAAAACGAGTGTCCAGACCTCTGACCCATCCAAAAATTTTGCAAATGTCGGTCAGTGTTTTACAATTTTGTCATTAAAACAAAAACTTTGAAGCCTTACAACTTTTTAACGGGTTGTGATAGAAAGGTGCTTTTTGTACCAATTTTCTAAGCAAAATCTGCCTCTTCATCGTGCATGATCAAAAAAATAATTTAAATTTTTTTTTCAAAAAATCGATTTTTCCGCCCCCTGCTGTGGGATATTGGAACTTTTTTTAAGAGTTCAAAAAACTTCCATTGTATTAATTTTTGCTGTAGAATCGACTGGTGAAATCAGATTTGCAATATATTCAGCCATTTTTTCTCTGCAGAAAACTCAGCTCAAAATCCGCGTTTTCAGATGCTTTGAACCACCCCAAGGAGCGAAAATTTTTCCAAAAAATACCGGCATTCTTTTTAGCTCCCCTAAGTAAATCCTTTAAAAAAATGATGATATCCGATAAACAGATGAAGTGATATAGTCACCAAACGAACTCTAATATATACTTTATGGGGTCCAAGACCAATATTTGGATGTGTTACAAACGGAATGACAAACTTATATATACCCTCTATCACTAGAGTGGAGGGTATAAAAAGATAGTTTGACTTGAGGGAATCCATAAATACCCTTCAGAACGACTTTTAAGTGAAATAATATTTTTAACCTAAAAAATCTTCAAAAATTTTAACTAGAAATATTTTTTATGATTTTAAGTTGAAAAATGTAAAAGAAAATTTAATTTCTAAAAATTTTTAAATTTCAAGTATTTCCATACTCAAAAAACTTTAAACCATCTCTTCAAAAAATCAAATAATGCTTATTCATAGCCAGTACTGTTTTAATCCTTAGGACACACTGGGAACGTATCCAGGGCCCCCTACTTCACGGGGCCCCGGAAGGACAATTCATTTATATAGTACATTTTCCATTTTCGTATAGAAATAGTTCAGTTTATGACACATTTTGCATACACTAAGAAAACGATGTCATTAACTGTTTGTAGGTTATTTTAAAAAGTAATCAGTAAAGTTATTTTAAAAGAAAAATCAGTTATTTTATAAAGGATTTAATTTTTTTACTATTTCTGTAGTTTAAAAAAAATAATGTACTGTCTTAAAAATGAATTTTCTGTTACATTCAATTTCGTTAGTAAAAACATTCTTCTATAGTTTTACTGTTTTTCACTAAAAAATAACTGAATATTCACTAGTTTTTTAATGTTTTGGTTAGTCATTTAATTAACATTTAAAATTGACTGTAATGTGCTTTTATTTTAAATGAAAAAACAGTGGAATGGTTTTTAAATAAAATTTCATTTGTTTTAAGTGAATATTCACTGAAATTTACCTACATAATTTTTTGAGTGTATAGAAAACACATTTTGCGTATAGAAAACACTTTTTTCATATAGAAAAAGTCTCGATAAAAAATCTGAGACATGAGAAATATTTAAAAATTTTAGAATTTTTCTTAATGAAAAAAGGCTCAGATTCTGAAACAGTTTGGTATAGTAAAAGGCTTTAATTCTACATTAAAAAAAAAACTGTAATGTTGGCAAAAAAAGCTTGTAAACCTACAAGAAAATTTGCTGATTTTGAACCCACAATTTTTTTGCTAAAGTTAGCAAAAATGTTTTGCCAATAATTAGTTAACTGATTTTTTTTTTTTTGAACTTAGTTAATACACATTTGAGGACCCCATTGGGTTCGGACCCAATAGGTCCAGACCCCGATGGGCCTAGACCTAGTTGGGTTCTTTAAAAATCGTCATAGTTTTTGATCCAAAATTTGTGTCCGTTTCGCTCTACCTTGCTTGGTTTTTGAGATACGTGATTTTAGGGGATCACTGGGGTCTTGAGAATTAAAAAACTCGATAACTTCAAAAATATTACTCGCAGAGCTTTTGGTTATTTTGCGGTCTACGTGTTGAGAGCTACAAAAATTCTTTTGGACTTTTTGTTGTGTCGGCAATATTTACCGAGATATGAGCATTTTAAAATTTTCGGGAATGTTAACTTTTTTTGGATCCAAAGTTAGGTCCCATTAGGGTCCACACATGTGAAGAGGACCGACGATACTATGGGGAGCCCGAGAACCAAAAATGGCCTCCATTTTGCTCTATCTGGCTTAGTTTCCGAGATAGCGGCATTTTAAGTTTTCTGAAAATAAAAAAAAATTTACCATTTATCTTGTAAAAATGTTGTCAACACAATTTAAAATTTAGCAAAAGAAATTAGTTCAAAGTTTGTTTAAAATTGCTAATGTGCTAAATGAAGTTTACAAGAATTTTTTGCTAACATGCTAATCTCAACTAAAAATTTGCTAAAAGTTAGCTAACTAGCATTAGCAAAAAAAAATTAGTAAATCTACTAACGTATTTTTTTGAGTGTAAGACATTTTTCGTATAGAAAAAGAATCAGATTCTGAAAGAATTTTCGAATACATAAACGTGATTCTGAGACTTTTTTCGAATACAAAAAGTTTTTGATTCTGAGACATTTTTCGTATAGAATATGTTACAGATTCGGGGAGACGCTTTTTGTAAGGAAATAGTCTCTGAAACATTTTTCGTATAGAAACAGTCTCAGATTCTTATTAAATTATCGTTTAAAAAAGTCTCAGATTATGGGAAATTCATCGTGTAGAAAAAGTTTCAGAATATTTTTTGTATAGAAAACAGTCTTAGATTCTACGACATTTAACTTATCCACAGAAACACTAAACCAATTTCCCATAATAAATATAAAATCATAACAAAATAATGTTTTTTCATCACATGCGACTTTTAACATCACAAAAATCGTAATTTTCTAATCCGATGGGTCCAACTACAGGACTCTAAACTTCTTCTTTCATAAAAATGCTTCGTTTGCTTAACAAAAATACAAAAAAACATGTAAAAAAAATTAAATTTTTCAGAGGTTGGTTAAGTTTGTTAAGGAGAAACTTTATTCCTCCTGATCCGATTTTGTCCGTTTACGAACTTAACCTTCCTATAACCACAAGGCATATTCGTGCCAAACTTCAGGGTCCCAGATCTTCTATATTGTGTTATCTGCAGACAAACGAACGGACAGACGGACAAGCATAGCATGTCTTAGAATTGCTCATGGATCAATAATATATATTGGTCAACATTACGATACAAAACCACAAATCTGGAAGTGAGTCTTCAGATTTTTTTATATTTTAAACACAGATGCTCTTTGAAGCCATTTCGACATTCCCATTTACAGTTTAATTAAATTCCAAAAACTGACGATTCTCATTTTTTAAAAATCACACAAAATTTAAAAAGTGTTGAAGTTTAAAGGGCTATAACATCTTAAGTAAATATCCGATTTTTATAATCAAATTTGAAATTGAAAGCTAAACGCCTCTTCTTTAAACGTAAACAATAAATGTCTCACCATAAAAAAAAATCGATGAAAAAAAAATTGGTAAAAAAAAAAATATGAAAAAAAAATTTGATAAAAAAAAAAAAAAAAGGATGAAAAAAAAAATAATTTAAATAAAATATATTTAAAAAAAAAAAATTGATAAAAAAAAAATTGATAAAAAAAAATTGCTGAAAAAAAAATTTAAAAAAATATGATAAAAAAAAAAAATGATGAAAAAACAACTTTGATGAATTTTTTGTTTTTGTTGAAAAATTATTATGTTACTTTTTATTCACCAGCTGGTGAAAAACGGCTTTACTTGGCACGAGGTGAATTATTATCAAAGTTACAAACCCAAGTTAATAAAATTTTTGGTTTTAAGAAAATGAAAATAGTAATTCTTCTTTTCTTTTTCGTTCAGTGTTAGCTTATATACTCAAACTGAGGTGGCGTCCTGTAACTTTTTTTAAAATTAGACACCAGCCTAAAAACATTATCATGTTAAACAAGTAAAAAAGTTAAATTCGGCCTTGCCGAATGTAATGATACCCTCCACAATTTCAAAAAGATTATTGCAAAAAACTTTATTTATAAGGAAATTACTTTTGAAAAAAAAAAAAATTTTGAAAAAAAATTTCCGCGTTTTTATACCCTCCAACTACAGTATGAGGGTATACTCACTTTGTCATTCCGTGTGTAACGCATCAAAATATCGGTCTAGGACCCCATAAAGTATACAGTGCCGGTCAAAAAAATAGCACCAATGACAAAATCTCTATTCATTCAATTAAAATAAAATATTATGTGCGTATTCGTTTAAAGTAAATATGCAATACTCTTATACTAAGTCTAAACCCCTTAAATGTTTTTACTTTTTCCAAAAATTGTGGACGGTTCTTTTTTAATGATCGATATTTTAAAAAAACTCCGAATCAGTGCAGTCAATAAAATAGCACCGAATTACAAAATTTCTTTAAAAAAATTAATAATATTTTAATTATTAAAATAAAAGTGTTAAATACTAAAGGAAGATAGTTTTTATTTATAAAAAAATTTAATTCATTACAAAATTTCATATTTATTTTCATAAAAATATGACGTGGAAAGAATTACACTCCTCAAAAACGTTCTTTTGTAAAAAATATGATTTCTGAACATAAACCATATTTTGAAAAAGGAAAATTGGTTGGAAGCGCTTATAAAATGATTGGAAATTCAACAAAATTAACTTTAAAGCTTAAAAAACTTGGTCACAAGCGACTTTTGTCACCATTAGTGGTTAGGTGTTTGTAAAGACAATGGAAGAAAGACCCATTTACGGCAGCTCCAGAGCTAAAAAAGGACAGCAAATGGCGAAAATGTTCGTCAAAGATTACAAAACAACAACATTAACGCTTGTAGATTCGGAAAATTGCGCCTACTCTCACTTAAGCTTGCTGCAAGTCCTTTGAAGTTTGCTAACAGTAACTCAGAATGACCAGCTTAAAAGTGTATCAATGATCTATGGGCAAATAAATCCAATGTTGTTTTATTTGGAGACATGGGATCACATACCTATGTCAGAAGACCCTAAAACGCGGAATTCAATCCAAAATTCAAAATAAAAATAACTTTAAATGGTGCTTATGGTGTGGGGGATATTTTCCTACTGTGGAGTGGGGTTCATATATTTGACCATGGCTCACATATCAGACTAGGACAACCGTGGATATACACTTAACGTTTATATCCTCCAGAAAGTAATGTTGCAATAAGTTTCTAAGCAAATGCCACTAATTAAGGTCTTTTAACACGTCAATTACCCAAAACATGACGGGAAATTGGCAAAAAATAGGGTCTGGACAATAAAGTAAACGTGATGGAATGGCCTGGTCAGTCCCCAGATCTAGACCAAATCGATAGTTGATGGACAGATATAGAGAAGGGAGTGTCTCGAATACAACCAACTTGTAATGAAGCTCTTTGGGTGGCTGTTCAGCAACTCTGGAACTGAATTTCGAATTAAAGATCCAAAAATCTCGCGAATTCGGTACAAAAACGTTGTACAGAGGAAATTGTCAACAATGAGCACTCGACAATTTATTTTTTTTAATATTTAAAGATATTACAACAATGCTGAATTCATAATCCATTCGTTTTTCAAATTTAAGAATTTAATTTTAATACAAAAAGTACTGTGGTGCTATTTTTTTGACTGAGTCTTTTTTAAGTTTTTTTAAAAACTCTGAAAATTTTTAATAAAATAAAAAACCAAATTAGCCTTTTCTTATGTAATATTGTTTCACACTCTTGTAAGTATCTTATGACACGTTATCAGTGACATAAGTTGAAATTGTTAAAAAGAAACCAACGGAGAAAATTCTGTTTTATCCTGGTGCTATTTTTTTGACCGCAGCTGTATATATTTATGATCAGTGATCGATTCTAAGACATTCTAGCGATGTCCGTCCGTCCGTCCGTCTGTCCGTCTGTCCGTCTGTCCGTCTGCAGTTAACACGATGCAGTCCAAAATAAAAGAGCTAGACTCCCGACATTTGGCACGAATATGTCTTATGTTCCTAAGCAGGTTAAGTTCGTAAAGGAGCAAAATCGGAACAGGGGGAAAAAAGTTCCCCCTTGATGAACTAAACCAACCTCTGAAAAATACCATATTTTTACATGATTTTCTTTGTTATTGTTTAACAAATACAACATTTTTATGCTACAAGGAGTTCAAAGTCCTGCATTTGGACCCACAGAATTAGAAAATGTCGTTTTTTCGATCCGCCCCCCTTTTATGGGCGTGGAATAATTTTTTTTTTTAAATAATGTTAAACTTGTATTTCTTTAGAGCAAAAAGTATAAGAATGAATTCTTAAACACATATTCGAAAAGAAATGACCCCCCCCCCCCCAATAACCACTACCGACCCCCCCCCCCCCCCAAAAAAAAAAATAAAACGCCCCTGCATTTTTTTTTTATTTATTTGCATGTTGGAGGGTATAACAGATTCGGCACGGCCGAATTTAACACTCTCACTTGTTTTTTCTTTTTTTGTCAAAAAATATGTTCGTACTTGTTTAAATACCATTTGTTGTTCAATTATGTTCACATATGTCAACTAGAAGCCGAATTAAAGCATTTCGTATTTTTAGGTTATGTTGAATGTATTGTTTATAAAAACCCGAAATTTTAGGAAACCGGTTTCTCGGTTAACCGAAAATCAGCTTTTTCGGTTAACCGGTTTTCTCGGTTAAACCGGAATAAAAAAAACAGTTAACCGGTTTTTTTTTTTTTTCTTTAACTGACAAAACCAAAAAATACTTGAAAATAGCTAATTTTCATTAAATAATATAGCGAATATAGCTTAAGTTAACATATTTGTTTCTTTCATCAAGGTTTGCAACTGTTACCCTATAAAAATAACGGTATTTAAACAATGTACTTTATTTTCGCATATTCACTGGAACTTTAATTAAATTTTAATTGGCTTTATTTTAAAAAAATACATCAATTCGTTAGAAGTAAATTGGAGTTCAGTATTTATTTTCATGTTCCCCCGATTTTAAGCCGGTTGGCTTGTTTGACTGTCTGGTTAACAGTCACTTAATAAGTTTTCCATGAAAGTGTCAAAAAACGCTTACAACGGTGAGTATTTCAAATATTTATCTGATTCGAAATAAAATTCCTATATGATAAATTGTTTCTTGAAGTGAAAAACTATTTTAGACTTTCTTTCTCAAGGATTTTCAAGGTGTTTTTTAAAGAAATTTTGAAAATTTCATAAAAAATAAGTGTAAACCATTAATATTTGCGAAAATATTCCGCTTAGAATGTATTTAAAAAACCGGTTAACCGACAGGAAAAAACCGGTTTTCGGTGCACCGGAAATTTCCAATTCCGGTTAACCGGTTTGCAAAAAACCGACATTTTGGGAAAAAACCGGTTTTTCGGTTAACCGGTTAACCGGTTTATAAACACTAGTTGAATGTACTGAAATTTTTGAGGTGTGCTTACATTTTCGTTCATAACTTTTGAACCGCTGAACCTATATCGCTCAAATGCAATACCAAACTTCTCGGGAGAACTTCCAATAAATATGTTAAGTTTCAGTTATATCCGTGTAGTATTTTGGTCGTGATCACCATTTCCACAAACAGACGGACAGACGGACAGACGGACCTACGGACCGACGGACAGACGGACATCGCTAGAATGTCTTAAAATCGATCGGGGATCATGAATATATATACTTTATGGGGTCCCAGACCGATATTTCGATGAGTTACAAACGGAATGACAAACTTATATATACCCTCTATCACTAAGTATAAAAAATATGTCTCAAAATCTGAAAAAAAAAATGCCAAAAAATGTTCGATTTTGAAATATTGTTCGTGAAGAAAAAGTTCTTAGTTCTTGAGAAATTTTTTCGATAAAAAATTTTTTTGTTTTTTTAAAAAAGAGTTGTAGTATATTAAATTACAAAAAAATTCAAACCGAATAGGAGCCTCAGAGGGCCCTGGAAAGTAAGTTTACGGCCATGCTTGCATGTCGTTGATAAATCGTCTTGATAAAATTCAATATTATTCTATAAAAAATTTAAAGACGTTCCTAAGTGTGCGAATATATGAAGGTGTAATATAAAAAACAATGCAATAGTTTTACAAATATTCAAATGTAATTTTCTTTCGAAAAAATACATATAAATAAAAAAAATCAGAATAAAATGTGTGGGCCCCTAGGCAGTTGCCTACTTTGACTTATGGGTAATCCGGGCCTGCCTCATAGGGTCCCCGACTGATATTTCGATGCGTTACACCCGGAATAACAAAGTGAATATACACCCATACTGTGGTTCGAGGGTATAAAATATGATTACACTGTGCAACATGATTTTGTATCTTGCATGGGACAAAAAAAATAAAGTATCCCAGTTGGCAACGTCCTCGAGCCATCCTCAGTGACGGAGCGATGACATGTCAGAGTCACTGCTGACATCCACAAGACATCTCTATGTACTGGGTTGAGGACAGTTTCAAAATGTCCTCACTCAAAGTCAGCAGTGGTCAGGGCCGACCTTCTGAGGACATGTCATCTAAGACTTCTTTGTGGAAATGTCTGCCGTAGGTCATGCGAAAATACATACAATTTTCGTATTTCCTTTATTTTTTACTTTTATCCATTTTCCTTTATAAATTATATTTCTCATATTTAGAAAAAACTTTTCGAATTTTTTAGTCCCAACTGGATTTGAACCTGGAACCTCCAGTTTATTAGTCCCACACCTAACAACTTGTTCCAAATTTTTTTTTGAAACTTGTTGTCTACTTATTACTTTTATACTACTTGATAGATTTTGATTTTATTTTAAATAAATCGATAATATTGCCGTCTTTTTCTTGGAAATTGAAGAGTTGCCCAGATTTAAAATTCTACATTAATATACTGCTGTTCTGAAGACATTCCCTCTTAGACGTCTTAGAGGAATTTCCCACACTCTTAAGGCAAACATTCAGTGCTGACAATGTTAGGACATGTCTTCATTATTCTTTTTTATGGACAACTGAAGTTAGCAAATTTTTTCAAAGGCGTTTTGAATAAGTCAAAAAATAAGTATTAAATCTAATTCTACGTAATAATTGTTAAGAGATGTCTTCACTGAAATTTGCTCACGTGCCCATCTCTTGTCTAAAACTGTTTTTCTCGAAAATCAAAAAAAATAATGCTTCCTCAACATTTGATCCAGCCATTCAAAATCGGAAGAACAGCTTTCTTGCTATACAACAACATGAAACAGTCTCTATGCAACAGTCGGTGAAAAAAAAAATATATTTTTTTTTTTAATTTCTTGTAAGTGAAATAACCGCCATTTTTAGAAATATTTTGACAAATTTTGGCGATATCTCCAAAATCGCTTGACCAATTTCAGAAGTATAAAAATTCCAAATATCCCAGCAAAACTTAGATTACCAAATAAGGTATAAAATATGGTATAGGATCTCTTATTTTATACATTGCAGCATTGATGATTTTAACAGGCGATGAGACTCAAAGTAATGCATCCACATTATCACAAAGAATACCAGTAAGGTATAAAATAAGTCATAAATTTATAACGAAGAATACGAGTAAGGTGTATATGATATTTTATAGGTTACGAGAAATTATTATTTCAGCATACCAGAAGATAATATATAAGGTGTTACGAGTAGTGAAACAGTAATTTTGTTTTAAATTTACTCACGTGATTGTAAGTGAGTGTAAGTAGATAAAATATGCTCGTGAGTGTGTGCCGTTAGAAATATCCTGTCGTGAGCCCATCTCTAGTTTTAACTTATGCATTTTTTTATAAAATAATTATTTTTTATGTTATTGTAATGCATTATGCATTCAATTATAAATAATGCATTATTTCAAACTTTGAAATAATACATAATGTAACCAAATATAAGTCATCCATGATTTAATGTTTCGAAATAATAAATATGAAATACATTTTTTCCAATAATCATGCATTACGTAGCAAATTATTAGTAATGCATTATTTTTCACTTGAAAATAATACGTTGTGGAACAAATGTTTGGTAAGACATCCTAAAATAATGCTAAAAATAAGGTATATACATTACCTGGTAATGTGTTATATAATCACTACCCATTACCAAAGTTTTGCTGGGATTCTTTTCCAAAAATCCTAAACTTTGATCGAATGGCATTACGGGTTAAAATTATTGGATTTGGCTCAAATTAATTTGGAATGAAAGAAAATTTGAGTTTTTTTTTTTAAAAAGTTTTGAACGTAGACAGAGATTTTTTAAAATTTTAAATAGCAATGTCTCGGTAACCGATCGACCGTTTTTTTTTTTTTTTTTGAGATTCGGGTTTAGAGCTTAAAACTGAATAAATATGAAGGGCTTATTGTAAAAACTCGATAAGCAACATTTCATTTTATGGTGGTTTTTGCCTTAAAACTTTTAAAATATTGTGGAAAAAAGAACTTTTGCAGAACTTTTATTCTCAATATACTTGAACAAAGGGTTAAAGCAAGACTTCTGCCAAAAATCTGTCAATGGAACATCAGCAGAAGGCGAAAAACACGAAAAAATAAAAGGTTGCTTATCAAGTTCTTGCAGTAAGCCCTTCATATGATGTGTTGCAAGACTTTTTTTTATTTTTTAAATTTTCAAAAATCCTGAAATTTTATTGCCAAGCGCCACGGGTTAATGTAATCCGATTGGCCACGAATTTGTACCACATAAGTTTTAGGCCTGGGAAAATAAAAATTTGTCCGGACGTTCAAAATCGGAAGAAAAAGTTTCTTTTTAGTACAAAAAAAAATGTCGGTCTAATACACTGAATACTTTTCTCATGTATTGGAATTCAAAAGCAGATAAATATTATCTAATGAGCCATAAAAGCATGGAAAAGACATGAACAAAATTTACTTAAACTTAAATAACTTTCCGAAATGCAATGTGTTAACACCATATTAGTCCTAACATTAAATGTTCCACTGCATACACTGATGAAAACCACAAACTAAAAACAAACAAACCCAAGTTAAGATGTTGATTACTTAGAATTGTAATATTTACACATACATTGATACTAAAATTTATTTTTATTTCATTTTATTATTTTACCACTACATCCATACATATAGATTAGACTGCCCAGAAAAAAACAAAGTTGTTATTTTCTTGGGGGATACCTGCGAATTTTGTTCCTTTTTGTGCAAAAAAATTTCGGTTTTTTTTTGGGATTTTTAAAATAATATCTAGAGGTCGCGATCTCGCGTTTTATAACGATTTATTTTTTTTGAGTTTTTTATTATTTTAAATTGTTAAATATGATTAATATGATAAAATATTAATAATTTCAGACAAAAAAAAAATAAATTAAAAATTAAATATCGCTCATTCCATGAGCAGCATCTAATCAAATGTTCTTTAATTTATTTGAAATTTCGCACACAGGTACACTATGGAGCAATTAAAATAAATTCGTTTTTAGTTTCGCGAAAATCCACGAATTCGCGAACGCGAATATATTCGCGAATTCACGGATTTTCTCGGAACTAACAACTGATTTATTTTAATAGATTCATAGTGTTCATGTGTGCAAAATTTCAAATAAATTAAGGAACATTTGATTAGATGCTGGGAGACATCTCATGGAATGAGCGATATTTAATTTTTAATTTAATTTTTTTTTTGTCTGAAATTATTAATATTTTATCATATTAATCATATTTAACAATTTAAAATAATAAAAAACTCAAAAAAAATAAATCGTTATAAAACGCGAGATCGCGACCTCTAGATATTATTTTAAAAATCCCAAAAAAAAACCGAAATTTTTTTGCATAAAAAGGAACAAAATTTGCAGGTATCCCCCAAGAAAATAAAAACTTCGCTTTTTTTCTGGGCAGTCTAATATAGATACTAAAAATTCATTTATAAACTCACTCAAAAAGAAAGTTCAAGTGCAATTTGAAAGTTTTCTTCGTTTATTTGGCAAATTGCTTATAGTTAGAACATTCATATATTACGTGCTGTTACAGCAAATGTTGATATAACAAGTTGATTATTTGCATACATATTTCCCTTTTTTTCAAGTCAAGAAAGAAGCACACAAAACAGCCAATATAATCAAACAAAAGTGATGGTGACATTGTAAAAAAAGGGTTAGCAGATCAGGGATTTTTTTGTTGACCTTAACTCTGAATTAAAACCAAAAATGTTTGTAACTTGAATAGCAATTCTTCTGCTAGCGAATAAAAAAATATTTCACCAGCTGGTGAATAAAACCTAAAATAATTATTTTTAGCCCAAATTATTTTGTTTTTTCATGTATATATTTTTCATAATTTTTTTTTTATAAATTTTTCAAAAGTTTTTTATAAAATTTAAATTTTTTAATAAATTTTTTTCATCAATTTTTTTTTTTTAACATCAATTTATTTAATCAATTTTTTCATCAAATGAAGTATATATATTCATGATCCTCGATCGATTTAAGTCGATCTAGCGATGTCCGTCCGTCCGTCTGTCTGTCCGTCCGTAGAAAACACGCTAACTTTTGAAAGACTTTACAGAGGCTACTGAAATTTGGCACATATGTTGGTCATTTACCTGTTCAGGTTGGTATTGCAACCTAGCCAAATCGGTCCAGTGGTTCAAAAGTGATAAGCTAAAGAGTAAATTTCGGCAAGGGTTTTTTGCGAATTTACAAGATATAAAACACGATAACTTTCGAAAAACAATAACGAGACTGCTGAAACGTGGCATGTATCTTTGCCGTTCCCCAGGTCTGTTTGGTATTGAATTTCAACTCAATCGGTCTAGTGGTTCAAAAGTTATAAGCAAAACCCCGAGTTTCAGATTGGGATCATCTTAAATGCCACTTGGTAAACAAGTTTAAAGAGCATTGGTGGTAACTTAGCAATTTTTTTCAAACTTGTTTGGTTTTAAAGCAATGCTTTTTAAACTTGTTTAGTTTAAAAACCATTGGTAATTTAAAAATTACACTCGAAAAAAATTTTACACTCAAAAAAAATTTTACACTCAACAAAAAAATTTGTTTTTTTTTACAAAAATGTCAATATTTTGTGTACATACGTTCGTGCATTCACTCAGAAATATTTTTACAGTAAAAAAACATTACACTTGAAAAAGTTTTACACTAAAACAAAAAATTAGTAATTTTTCTTCTTTTTTTACTCAAAATAATATATTTCTTATCAAAATTGTTAATTTTTTCACGTTTAAAATGTACTATCCTTTAAAAAGGCATTGTGGAGGGTATTCATAGATTCGGCAAAGTCGAATTTAACTTTTCTACCTGTTTTTTTATATTATTAGATTTGTATTTTATAACTGAATTTTTATTTAGTTGGGTTTGGGTTAATATTTTTTATTTCTGAGAAATAATAACACTGTGCTAATCGCAAAAATAAACAAGCTGGGCACCCTGCTGGTAAAGCAAATTTGTGAACTCTGAATTCAATGGTGCTAGCCGTTTTTCGAAGTTAGCGGTCGTATTCGCGATATTCGCGATTGTAAAGCCAAGGTACTACAAAAATTTAATTTTTATGCTTTTGGGATAGTTTTTAAATAAAAATGTAGAAAATGCGTAGTTTTTTTCCGCAAAAAAAAAAAAATTTCCGCGAAAAAAAAATCCGCGAAGTTTATTATTTTTTTTTTTTTTAATTTTGTGTCTGAAATGTATTGTATTCTACTAATTTTCATAAACTCCCAGCAAAACTTAGATTACCAAATAAGGTATAAAATAAGGTATAGGATCTCTTATTTTATACATTGCAGCATTGATGATTTTAACAGGCGATGAGACTCAAAGTAATGCATCCACATTATCACAAAGAATACCAGTAAGGTATAAAATAAGTCATAAATTTATAACGAAGAATACGAGTAAGGTGTAAAATATATGATATTTTATAGGTTACGAGTAAGGTATATAATATAGAATACCAGAAGATAATATATAAGGTATACGAGTAGAGAAAAAGTAATTTGTATTACATTTACTCACGTGATTGTAAGTGAGTGTAAGTAGATCAAATATGCTCGTGAGTGTGTGTCGCTAGAAATTTCCTGTCGTGAGCCCATCTCTAGTTTAAACTTATGCATTTTTTTATAAAATAATTATTTTTTATGTAATTGTAATGCATTATGCATTTAATTATAAATAATGCATTATTTCAAACTTTTAAATAATACATAATGTAACCAAATATAAGTCATCCATGATTTAATGTTTAGAAATAATAAATATGAAATACATATTTTCCAATAATCATGCATTACGTAGCAAATTATTAGTAATGCATTATTTTTCACTTGAAAATAATACGTTGTGGAACAAATGTTTGGTAAGACATCCTAAAATAATGCTACAAATAAGGTATATACATTACCTGGTAATGTGTTATATAATCACTACCCATTACCAAAGTTTTGCTGGGCTAATAACAAAATAAAAAAAATTTGGAAAAAAATTTCGAGAAAAAAAATTGCCGCGAATAATTTTTTTCTTTTTTTGAGTATTCAATAGAGTTTAGGTGATAAAAATTCAGCAATTTTCTAAATAATATAAAAATAAAGTTTTTTTTTTTTACTTAAAAATAAAAAAAAATAATAATCGCGAATATCTCTAATACATACGCTAACTTTGAAAAAACTGATATAACAATGTGATTTAGTGTACACGAACGGTAAAGCTACCAGATGGCTGTCGTAAATTCAAATCAAACACAAAAGCTTAAAAATATCGTTCTTATTGTACTTGATCTTCGAAAATCCGCTAGCACCACTGAATTCAGCGTACTCGAATTAACTTTACCAGTAGGGTACCCAGCTTGTTAAAAAAAAAGTGTCAAATTCGAGCGCAGTGTAATTGTTGTTGTACAAAGAAAAAATCAATGGACAACACAGGCTAACTGTAAGTGGAGATGTCGAAAGCTTTCGAAAGATGTTACGCTTCCATGATCAGCACTTCTTATATTTGATGTGTGTCAGATAAAATTTAACCAATTTTAATGAAACTTTTAAATAAATCGAATAAGCGAATTAAATTTAATTGAAAAGTTTGTAATAAATAATATTAACGGAAATAAACATGCTTTAATGTCAATTTATTTAAAAAACATCTAAAAATAGAACAAAAAAAAATCTAAAAATTAAAAAAAAAAAAAAAAAGTTAGCCGGCAGCTGGAATTGAATCCGGAACTAACACGATAAGAGTCTAGCACACTACCACCGTGCTACTCCTTATATATACTTGTAGTTTACTATACGCGTATATTAAAGGAAATAAACTTAATGTCATTTAATTTAAAAATAAAATAAAAAAATATAAAAAAAACATCTAGCGGCAGCTGAATTCGAACCGGCAACGAACATGGTACAAATCTAGCACACTACCACCGTGCTATTCCTCATATATATTTGTAGTTGACTTAATGCGTATAAAATATGTCTGCAGAATAGCAAAAACAAAATAATCGCCAAATAAAAATAAAAAAATGTTTCCGCCACCTGGCAGCGAACCCACAATGTTCATAATTCGAGTCTAGCACACTACCACAGTGCTATCGTCACATATTTTTGTGCTTCATTAAATGAGTTTATAAAGTGTCTGTGTTATCAATAAGCATTTTGTGCGTTTTTTAACAATGTTTTTAATTGATGCATTTAATTGGAAATTAAAGTGGATTTTTGTCACAATAACAATATACATTGTTGATAGAATTAAAAACGTTGTTGAACTAGAAATTAGTTATTAACAATTTGTTTAGTTACTTTTAATTTACGATATTTTTTTCTGTGTAGGGAGTGTGGTTTGTATGGGGGCTACAAAAAAACCGATTCCTTTAAAATTTGGAATGTCCATTTGAGAATACAAAATACGTATATCTGCCAAATTTCGAAAGGATAACTATTAAAATATGGTTGTTAGGGTCATTTCAACCATATTTACTTTTACTATTTTAATAGCGTCGTCCAAGGGTCAAAAGAAGCTTTAATTTCAGACAAATCGGTTAAAAATTGCGACCTGTATCGTGCGCCCAACGTTTACATGGACGGACATCGCTAAATCGACTCAAAAAGTGATTCTGAGTTGATCGGTATACTTTGAGGTGGGTCTAGTACCAATATTTCGGGTAGTTACAAACATGAGCACAAACTCATTATACCCTGTACAACAGAGTGGTGTAGGGTATAAACAGTGACAGTGGCACCCGGGTACCCATCCACAAAATTTTATTAAAAGTACATACTTTTCGCATTGTACGTAAAATTAAAAAAAAAATGATTTTTAAATTAAAGTAAGAAGAATATAAATTTTTTTACTCAATCAGCAATACTATTTTAAAGGTGTAAACAAAACTTATATGCCATGCACTTCTAAAAATATCAATTTAAGTCATCTCCAACCATAACATAGTTATATTTGAAATGGATACCCTGTTACTCAAATGAGTGTTAACATCCTCACCCGTTTCTTAAAGGGTTTTTAAAGACTCTGTTATCCGACCAAAGATCCATACCTTTTAATGCAACATTGTAAAATTGCAAACCCTTGACCATCTCAAACATTGTGGTTTTTGGGACAAAATAAAAACTTTTATATGACAATTTTCTTTTACCTGCTAACCAATTTACATTTGGAAGTTTTAAAAAATGAAAAGTATGAAGTTAAAACAAGTAAGAAAATTATAGTCGGTCAAGACCGACCATATAATACCCTACACCAGAGTTTCCCGGAAAATGGGTCCCAAGTTCAACAATGGACTGATTAGATCTATATTTTGTCAAATCTTTAATAAGGGTAAAAAGCACTCACAAATCAAATTTGAGTGGAATAGGCTTCTTATTGTTTACAATAAACCGCTTTAACTGAATATCGGGCAAAATTTCCACATGGGACCTAAGTCCAAAAATGGTCCGATAATAATCAGATTTGATAAGGTTATTAAAGTACGCGTTTAACATACACAAACAGAATTTTAATTAAATATTTTCTATTTTCATGAAATTTGCAAGATTTATGTGAAAATCGGGAAGGTAGTTTGTATGGGGGCTACAAGAAGAACTGGTCCGATTTCTTTAAAATTCGGAATGGTGATTTGTGTGGATAAAACATGATTACCTGCCAAATTTCGAAAAGATACCTATTAAAATTAGGCTATTAGAGTCATTTGAGCCAAAATTAAAGAGGACCTTTGTATGGGGGCTAGGTCTAAATATGGACCGATTTTTTCCAATTTCAATAGGCTTCGTCCTTGGGCCAAAAGAGGCTTAAGTTTCAAATTTCAAGCCAATTGATTAAGAATTGCGACCTGTATCGTGTTTACACCGTTTACATGGACAGACAGACGGACGGACGGACGGACGGACGGACAGACGGACGGACGGACGGACATCGCTAAATCGACTCAAAAAGTGATTCTAAGTCGATCGGTATACTTAAAAGTGGGTCTAGGACCAATATTTCGGGTAGTTACAAACATCAGCACAAACTCATTATACCCTGTACCACAGTGTGGTGTAGGGTATAATGAAAGAAACTACAAAAAAAACCTCAAAATGTTTTCAGTAACCATATTTGAGAGCAAACAAACAAACAAAATAAAATAAAAAAAAAAATATTTAATAGTGAGAAACTTTTTATTCGTGACTAAACAAACAATAAGTATATGTCGATCAAGGTCGGCCAAAAAGTACATGTAGTTAAAGAATTACCTAAAATCTAAACTATTTTTTTATATGGTAGTTTATTATTTCATGAAATAAGTTACGAACGCAGATTTTTGACATATGTAATGGACAAGAAGGTTTCGCATAATGAGTCATTCAATTAAATTCCCAGCAAAAAATAAAGGAAGTAGTCCATATCAAACCACTTCTGAAGTACTCCAAAAAAAGCAGTTAACCCCTGATTTATTATTCAAATGGAGATACTTTTAAACAACTTCCAAAAATTGATATATAATGTCGTAAATTATGGCTTGCACCACTTCCAAATATAGACATTAGTATGCACTTCCTCACTAAAGAAATCTCCACTATAAAACTTCATTAAAAAATTTGGAAATTATCAATAATTATTTAATAAAAATTGGTTATTTTACAAATGCTTTATATTTAAAAATGACATGAAATAATTCAATTAAGGAATGTATTTATAAATTATATTAAGCTTCTTACGTATACTTAGTAAGGAAATATCATGAAAATTCAGAATATTAGGTTTGATTTTTGTTTTCTATAGCTTTTTCCTACAGCTTTTTTTTGGTAATATCCAAGTTTATGACTATTATAAACTTGGTTTTAGCAATAGCACTGTTTTCGCATAACCGTATATACGCTTACCTATACAAATTTTAA
Organism: Pegoplata infirma; assembly: GCA_963921195.1. Lineage (NCBI taxonomy): Eukaryota > Metazoa > Arthropoda > Insecta > Diptera > Anthomyiidae > Pegoplata > Pegoplata infirma. The sequence continues at coordinate 26,955 of CAWUER010000579.1, forward strand.
ACTACGCTTATTATACCCTCCACTCTAGTGATAGAGGGTATATATAAGTTTGTCATTCCGTTTGTAACACCTCGAAATATTGGTCTATGACCCCATAAAGTATATATATTTGTGATCCTCGATCGATTTTAAGTCGATCTAGCGATGTCCGTCCGTCCGTCCGTCCGTCCGTCCGTCCGTCCGTCTGTCTGTCTGTCTGTCTGTCCGTAGAAAACACGCTAACTTTTGAAAGACTTTACAGAGGCTACTGAAGTTTGGCATATATGTTTGTCATTTACCTGGTCAGGTTGGTATTGCAATCCAGATTAGTGTCATCTAAAATGCCACGTGTTTTAACAAGTTTTAAAAGCATTGGTGGCAACTAAACAATGCTTTTCAAACTTGTTTAATTTTAAAGCAATGCTTTTTAAACTTGTTTAGTTCTAAAAACATTGGTAACTTAAAAATTACACACGAAAAAAATTTTACACTCAAAAAAAATTTTACACTCAAAAAAAATTTTACACTAAAAAAAAAATTTACACAAAAAAAAATTTAGTTTTTTTTTTTTACAAAAATGACAATATTTTGTGTACATACGTACGTGCATTCACTCAGAAATATTTTTACAGTAAAAAAAAACATTACACTCGAAAAAATTTTACACTCAAAAAAAAAATGTATTTTTTTTTTAAATGACAAGAAAAGAGTTTTTTACTCAAAATAAAATATTTCTAATTAAAATTGTTAATTTTTTCACGTTAAAAAATGTACTACCCTTTAAAAAAAAGCATTGTGGAGGGTATTCATAGATTCGGCAAAGTCGAATTTAACTTTTCTACTTGTTTTTAACTTGTATAATTATTGGCATTAAATTTAAGTTTCAATAAAAAGTGAAGCCAAGTTCGCATTTGAAAATAAAATGTTTTTTCCGTGTTTGCTTAAATAAACTTTGACATTCAACAAAAGTGGTGCCAAAAAAATTTAAAATTTTAATGTTAAAATATAAACGGTTATGCGAAAACAGGGCAAATGTTTCTTGCTATCAAAATATATGGTTAAACGAATCAGAAAACAATGTTTCAACTAAACCGTGTTTTACCATAGCAATGCGAATGCGCTATAATCCCGTATTCTCATACACGTCTTTTAATTTTAAATTAAACGACTCGTTTAGTATTTATTCCATTACAACGAAATGACACTATATGGTAATAGAATGATGAGATAAAACGAGTCGTTTAATTTAAAACGAGTCGTATGAGATTCCTACTTTTTTCTTTTCCTTCCTTTTTCTTTCATTTTTTTTTTCTTTTTGAAATTTGGTCTGGGGGGGGGTAATTTCCCCTTCCCCCCCCCCCCCCTTGTACCCGCGCTTGTTATTTTATTTTTACTACATTTTTATTGTTTTGACTACAAATGTTAGTAGTTTTTATTACATTAGTTGATTTAACTGACATTTTCAGTTGATTTTACTAACATAATTTTTTTTAATGTAGTGTTTAATCACTTCTTAAATATACAATATTATGCATTCGCAATGAAGTGGTTAATAAGTATACTCAAAAGTTCAAAGTTATAGAATAGTATGAAGACCACTTCATATGTGGGCAATTCCAAAAATTTTCGCCCCACTGTTCGGAAACATGCCTTTGGACGCCACTGAGAGTTTGGCTCATAGATATCCACGTTTATATGAGATATATTGCATTTTTGGATTTTCAAAATTTGCTGTAGTTTTCAAATTATCGCGGGTCAAAGTTCGACTTTTTTAGCAAAAGTCAGAAAAATACATGACGTTTAACGTGCTCTAACTTTTTAACTAGTAATCCGATTATCACAAGTAATGGCTCATATAAAAGCTTAATTCTTCTTCTTTTACGAAATATTTTCCAAAACATACGGTTTTTTTTTCAGAAGTGTTGCAAAAATTCAAAAACATTTTTTTTTTGCGAATATTTAAAAAAACACATCTTCGATTTTTTAAAAAAAAAGTTTGGTGATAAACAATACTGTTTTGTACAACATATCCAAAATTCAGAGTGGGATCCCAATGGGATCAGAAAATATTCTGGTTTTAGTACGAAGTTCTTAAATTTTACCTTAGAAAATTAAAATTTTATGTTTCTTCAATATAAAAATTTAAATTTTCAAAGAAAATTATACTATTAAAATTTTTAAAAACATTCAAAACATTAGAAATTTAAATTTTCTAAGGGAAAAATATGAGAACCTCGTACTTAAAACAGAATAGTTTTTGATCCCATGGAGATCCCACTCTGAATTTTGAATATGTTATACAAAACATTGTTATTTTTCACCAGAATTTTTTTAAAAAAAATCGAAGATGTGTTTTTTTAAATATTCGAAAAGAAAAAATGTTTTTGCATTTTTGCATCATTTCTGTAAAAAAAACTGTGTTATTTTAAAAATATTTTCTAAAAGAAGAACCCCAGCTTTCACATGAGCCTAAATTTGTGAAAATCGGGTCATTGGTTAAGAAGTTACAGCTCTTTAAACGTGATGTATTTTTCTTACTTTTGCTTAAAAAGTCAATCTTTGACCCGCCATAATTCGTTAAATACACCAAATGTAAAAAAACAATATATGGTACATATATCATATTTATGAGGGCTATCTATGTGTCAAGGTTCAAATTAATCTGAGACACCATTTCCTAAAATGACTAAAATTTGAGCTAAATTTTCTGGAATGGCCCATGTACTGAAAAACGAGTTGAAACAACTACTTACTTGCTGCGACAACTATATGAAAATGTAATGAGATATTCAGTAGATATTCACTACTCCAGAAGCAGTAGAAGTCCTTTTTATCATTGTTCTAAGTAATGTTTTTTTTTGCTGGGTTATGGTGAAATGTGGTTCAGCACTTAAACTGTCAACTATAAAAAATTTGGATGGGATGTAAAAAAAAATTCACAAATAGAATCAGTAAGTCTGTTTCAATCAATCAGTATAATGTTAGTAAAATTCCGATGCCAACAGGTAATAAAACCGTTTTACCAATATGATGAAATGTTTTTCTTTCAATATACATATGAGGCATTCCACGCCAAATGTCCCGCTACAGAAAAACTTTGTGTCCCGTAAATTTCTGAATAGGTTGTTTGGATAGCCCTATATGGAACTAAGAAAATTGCGTTTTTGGTTTTTCAAATTTTCAAAAACTGGGCTGAGGAGGCTTGGTCAAATATTGGAAAAATGGTCAAATTTGTGTCGAGTTGCCTTGATTAAATATTTATCACATTAAAACGGAATGCACCACATTCTCAAAAATTTACATTCCTATATAGTTTTGTATGGGCTATCGATTAAATTTTTTTTTTTTTTGGAAAATTTTCAGAACCCGTTCTGAAATTTTCCATTTTTTAAAAAAGTCAATTTATCAAAAATCCGGCCACTTTTTTTTTTTTTTTTTAATTTTTTTTTTTTTAAGTTTAGATGTTTGTCCATCCACACAAAAAAAATTCAGAAACACGTTCGTCGTTTTTTTCGAGAAAATCGCATTTGAATATTGAACTTCACGACAAATTTGGAATTTCCTTGTATTTTCTTGTTAAAACATGGCGTATGAGTAACAAATTTTTGCGAAACCAACGAGTTGATCCCATTTTAATTATTTTTTCATTTGTGGTGCAATATAGAGATGGGCGTGAATGCGATTTGACCCGCGCAAGAAATATTAAAGTCACTGACGACTCGTTATTATTTTTAGTTTACTTGTGCAATCACGTGAGTCAATTTACTGTTACTCACGCAGTTTTTGATTACGCTCACGGTTGTTGACTTACGCTGCTGATGATTTTACAAAATTAATAAAAAACAACAAATTTTCTATGAAAAAAGCACTGAAAACGGAAACTCAAAAAAACAGTAAAATTAAAAAAAAAAAAAAATAGTTAAAAATCACTAAAACTTACTTAAGAAAAATTTTAAGCATTCACTCATCTCGCAAAAATTGGACTTCCTAATCACTCACGAAATGTTCTACTCACGCTACCTCTTTAATATCGTGAAAAGCTTAGTACGTGACTCGCGAGTCAATTTTTTCAAATGTTGAACGTTAAAGGATATGCACCTATAATGTAGTGTCCGATTTATTGCTCCCGCTTAAATGCGCTTATCTAAAATATTAAATAAATCAGAAGGATATTGATGCATTTACATAAAAAACTCTTATAAACACACATCAAGTGATCTTAAGATTTTGAACTCATTTTAGTGTTGATATTTCAGTAAAATTTGTATGAAACTACTCTTACCAGTTTTAGGCATTTAAGCGAGTAATTCTGTATTTTTTTTTAATTTAAATTGAAATCTTAAAACAATTTTTTTTAATAATTGACGATTTGTTTTCGATATAAACGGTCAGAAGGACATTGATGCATATCTAAAAAAAACTCTTATAAACGCATCTTATCAGTTTTACGCATTTAAGCATTTTACGCATTTAAGCATTTACGCATTTAAGCATTTACGCATTTTACGCATTTAAGCGAGATGAGTGAATGCTTAAAATTTTTCTTAAGTAAGTTTTTGATTTTTAACTATTTTTTTTTTGGAATTTAACTGTTTTTTTGAGTTTCCGTTTTCAGTGCTTTGTTTTCATAGAAAATTTGTTGTTTTTATTATTTTTGTAAAATCATCATCAACGTGAGTGAGCAACCGTGAGCGTAATCAAAAATTGCGTGAGCGTGAGTAACAGTAAATTGACTCACGTGATTGCACAAGTAAACTAATAATATTAGCGAGTCGTCAGTGACTTTAATATTTCTTGCGTGGGTCAAATCGCTTTCACGCCCATCTCTATATTGTACCACACATGAAAAAACAATTAAAATGGGATCAACTCGTTGGTTTCGCAAAAATTTGTTACTCATACGCCATGTTTTAACAAGAAAATACAAGGAAATTCCAAAATTGTCATAAAATTCAATATTCAAATGCGATTTTCTCGAAAAAAAAAACGACGAACGTGTTTCTGAATTTTTGTGTGGATGGACAAACATCTAAACTTTAAAAAAAAAAATTAAAAAAAAAAAAAGTGGCCGGATTTTTGATAAATTTACTTTTTTAAAAAATGGAAAATTTCAGAACGGGTTCTGAAAATTTTCCAAAAAAAAAAATTTTAATCGATAGCCCATACAAAACTACATAAGAATGTAAATTTTTGAGATTGTGGTGCATTCCGTTTTAATGTGATAAATATTTAATCAAGGCAACTCGACACAAATTTGACCATTTTTCCAATATTTGACCACGCCTCCTGAGTCCAATTTTTGAAAAATTGAAAAACCAAAAACGCAATTTTCTTAGTTCCATATAGAGCTATCCATAAAACCTATTCAGAAATTCGTGCGACACGTGTTTTTTTTTCGCTGGACATTTGGTGTGGAATGCCTCATATGTGTTTTCAAACACCTTATAGTACCCAAAATACCCTGCTATACGAAGTACCGTTATACTAACATAAAAAAAATTTAACAAAATTTCGTAAAACATCATTGAGGTGGTACTGAAATCTTTGTTTCTATTTATGCTTTCACATTTTCTACTCTTTTAAGTTCTTTTGGCAAAAGGTTCGTGTTCATAAGTTTGCTAAAACTGTTTGTTTAAAAACAAGTTTTCTTTTGGTTAAAACATTTATTTTTTATAAAAAACTTTAAATAAAAAAAAATCATGATTGTATCCATGCGAAGTCTTTATGAAAATTAAAAAAAAAGAAGAAACTTATAGTCCGCCAATGATCGACCAAATAATACCCTACAACAGTATGTAGGGTATTTTGTGTCCAAAAAAAAGAACAATTGGATCTATTTTTTGTAAGAATTTTAAATGGTGTAGAAAATAAGCAAAAACAAAATTTTAGTGAAATAGGCTTCTTTTTGTTGCTACTACACAATTTCCAAATGTATTTTAAAATTTTCCAAACGTATTTTCAAAACTGTCCAAATGTATTTTAAAATTGTCCAAATATATATTAACATTGTCCACTTGTATTTTAAAATTATCCAAATGTATTTAAAAATTGTCCAAATGTATTTTAAAATATTCCAAAAGTATTTTATAATTTTGCAGAAGTATTTTAAAATAGTCCAAATGTATATTAAAATTGTCCAAATGTAGCTTAAAATTTTCTAAATATATTTTAAAAATTTCCTTATGTATTTTAAAGTTTTCCAAATAAAATTTTCCAAATACATTTTAAAAATGTCCAAATGTATTTAAAATTGTCCAAATGTATTTTAAAATTGTCCAAATGCTTAAAATTTTCCAAATGTGTTTTAAAAATTTCTAAATGTATTTTAAAAATTGTCCAAATTTATTTTAAAATTGTCCAAATTTAGTTTAAAATTGTCCAAATGTGTTTTAAAATTGTCCAAATGTAGTTTAAAATTGTCCAAATGTATTTTAAAATTGGCCAAATGTATTTTAAAACTGTCCATTTGTATTTTAAAATTTTTCAAATGTATTTAAAAATTGTCAAATGTATTTTGAAATTGTTCAATTGTATTTTAAAATTTTCCAAATGTATTTTAAAAATGTCCAAATGTATTTTAAAATTATCCAAATGTAGTTAGAAATTGTACAAATGTATTTAAAAATTGTCCAAATGTACTTTAAAATTGTCCAATTGAGTTTTAAAATTTTCCAAATGTATTTTAAAATATTCTATGTATAGTTCTATACAGAATATTTAAAAATACATTCGGAAAATTTTAAAATACAAATGGACAATTTTAAAATACATTTGGACAATTTTAAAATACATGTGAACAATTTTTAACAACATTTGGACAATTTTAAAATACATTAGGACAATTTTAAAATACATTAGGATAATTTTAAAATTCATTTGGACATTTTTAAAGTACATTTGGAACATTTTGAAAATACATTTGTACAATTTTAAAATACATATGGAAATTTTTAAAATAAATTTGGAAAATTTTAAGCTAGTACATTTGGAAAATTTTAAAATACTTTTGGACAATTTTAAATTACATGTGGACAGTTTTAAATACATATGGAAAATTTTAAACTACATTTGGACAATTTTAAAATACATCTAGACAGTTTTAAAATACATTTGGACAATTTTAAAATTAATTTGGATAATTTGCAAATACAACTAGACAATTTTAAAATATATTTGGACAATTTTAAAATACAATTGGAAATTTTTAAAATACAATTGGAAAATTTTAAACTACATTTGGCCAACTTTGTATTTATTTGGAAAATTTTAAAATATATTTGGACAATTTTAAAATACATTTGGAAAATTTTAAGCCACATTTGGACAATTTTAAAATACATTTGGAAAATTTTAAAATTTATATATATTCGATTAGAGTTTTATTCTAGTTCGAGGCCCAAAAATATTTCTATATATGATATTGTCATAATAGAGTAATTTTAATTTATTGCTTTAAAAAAGTTACTCATCTCATAGTATGTCTGTACTGATCAGTTTCATCCCCACTAAGGAATCTTCAGCAGACTTTAGGGAATCATCGTTGGTCAATCAAACATCAAACCAGACATAATATCTATATATATAATTTCCCTATTTGTGTGTTCCTCTTTTTTTGTCTATCCAGAGCTTTTTGAAGCCCACTGATGAGCTACAAAGCTGAAAATTGGCATGCATATAGTAAAACACCTGGGGAAGATCCTAACGTAGCCGGATTTTCGATTTTTTGCCTGTGGGCGGAGAAATAAGCGGAAAAGTGGGCGTGGCAAAATTAAATTTTTTGACATTTTTGCTTAATTTAAAGCCCCCTAATGACTTAGGAAGCTGAAAATTTCCCAGAATATAGTCCTAACGATGGCGCATATCCCCAAATAGTCGGATTTAAAATTTTCGCAATGTGGGCGAAGAATTGAGGGGAAAAGTAGCGTGGCAAAATTGGATTTTTTTTAAAATTTTTACTTCTTTTGAAGCCACCAAATGACTTAGGAGGCGGAAAATTACATAGCATATAGTTCTAACAACGAACATATCCTGAAGTAATCGGATTTAACATTTTTAGTCTGTGGAAATAGAATTAAGAGAAAAAGGGGGCGTGGCAAAATTGTGTTTTTTAATATTTTAATTAATTTGAAGACCCCCCAATGACCTATGAAGATGAAAATTCACATTTTTGCTTATTTTAAAGCCCTTTAATGACTGAAATTTCCTAGCACATAGTCCTATCGATGAAGCATATCCTAAAGTAGTCGAATTTTAAATTTTTGGACTGTGGGCCGAGAATTGAAAGGAAAATGAGGAGTGACAAAATTGGGATTTTTAACATTATAACTTCTTTTGAAGCCCCCAAAGGAAGCGGAAAATGCATAGCGTATAGTCCTAACGATGTAGTATATCCTGAAGTAATCAGATTTAAAATTTCTCTATTGCGGACGGAGAATTGAAAGATAAAAGAGAGTGGAAAAATTGGGTTTTTTAATATTTTAACTAATTTGAAGACCCCCAATGACTTAGGAAGATGTAAATTGGCATGTATATAGTAGGTTTCATGGGGAAGATCAACACGAACCTGGATTTTTGATATCCAGTGTATGTGTGGAGAATAAGAAAGGCAAATGGGCGTGGTAAATTTATTTCCATCTATTTTCTGTATATATATTTTTTTTGTGTGTTTCTCTTTTTTTTTGTGCGCCTTTTGAATCTCATTGATGGACTTAAAAGCTTAAATGTATAAAGTAAAACACCAGAGACAGATTCTTACGAAGCCGGAATTTTTGCCTGTGGGCGGTGAATTACGACAAAAAAGGGGACTTGGCAAAATTATTTTTTTTTTTTAACATTTTAGAGTATTTTTAAGCTCCGCCCCAATGAATTAGGAAGCTGAAAATCCCTAACATGTAGTCCTAACTATGAAGCATATTATAAAGTAGTCCGATTGACCTTGAAAGATGAAAATTGGGATGCATATGGTACGGACTATGGCAAAGATCAACACTGACCTGGATATCCAGTGAAAGTGCGGAGATACAAAAAAATCTGTTGTGAATTATGTTCAGTTCATATAATCTGTAACGTAGCCGGATTTTCGGCCTTTAAGACAGGGGGACATTTAAACTATTTCTGAAACCCCTAATGACTAAGGAAGCTGAAAATTGTAAAGCATAAAGTATTGACAATGGATCATATCCAGATTTAATATTTAAACTGTGTACGGAGAATTATAAGGAAACATTTTAGTGAAAAATTGTGTTTTTTAACATTTTATCTAATTTTAAAACCCTTCATGACTACGAAAGATAAAAATTGCCATGTATATAGGAGTGACCATGGGACAGATCTAACGATGGATTTTTGATATCCGGTTTAAGGACGGAGAGACGAAATGGGCGTGCTAAATTTAGTTCTAAATTTTATCAAAAAAAAAAAAAAAAAACCCTTTATACTAATTAATTTTTTTTCCAGTTTGGGAAATATATTGATGTAACTCAATCTAGCAATATAAAATTTTTGAAGCACAAACATAATTTTTTATAAAGTTTGGTAAAAAAAATAGAATTACTGAGAAAAGCGAATTGGTGTTCCGCCTGGCAGGGACAGGCTATTCGACTAGTTTGATATATTTCACAAGTTATTTGAGAAATACTATTATGAAGGTCCGAAATCTGTTTTCCAACAAAAATAACTCTTTTAAAGCAAAAATTGTATATACTAAATCACCATTGGTAATTATTAATATATGTGTTGCTGTTATTTTACAATAACAACAGTACCTAACCAAACAATAGTGTTGGTAGGATAAGTCGTACTAAACTTTGTGTTAAATGTTGTTTTTTTATTTTTAGTACCAAAAGGTACATAAAAATAAAATGTATTTATTCGGCCTTTATATATGTATATATATTCGATTAGAGTTTTATTCTAGTTCGAGGCCCAAAAATATTTCTATATATGATATTGTCATAATAGAGTATTTTTAATTTATTGCTTTAAAAAAGTTACTCATCTCATAGTATGTCTGTACTGATCAGTTTCATCCCCACTAAGGAATCTTCAGCAGACTTTAGAGAATCATCGTGATTTAGTATATACAATTTTTGCTTTAAAAGAGTTATTTTTGTTGGAAAACAGATTTCGGACCTTCATAATAGTATTTCTCAAATAACTTGTGAAATATATCAAACTAGCAGAGTACCCGGCGTTGCCGGAGGAATAAAAATTCGAAATTTTAATCAATAATTATGAAATTTGTGTTAATTTTTTTTGTTCTAAGAACAATATTTTTTTATAAAAAGAAAACTAAAAAAAAAATTAAAAAAATCTATTTTTATTGAACAAAATTGAAACATTGAAGAAAATTGTTTTCCCCAAAATCAAATGTTAAAAATTTTATTAATCTTTGTAAAGGAATCAAAGTATTTTGATTTGGATTGGATATTTTATTTTAATAAAAATTTATTTCCACGGTTAATATTTTTCAGAACAGAAAATCTTTTTATTATTTTGAACTTAAGTAGTTCATAGTGAAAAAAGTCTCATAATTTTTCAAAAGGGAAAGTCTAAAATCCTTAAAATATTTCTATTATCAAAGAAAAATTTTAACACGGAATGTATTAAACTGAGATTTGCCAAGTTGGCCCCAGTGTTTTTGTTAACTTGACCCTACGTATGTGGATCATTCTCCCATCAGACCTTTAAGTTATCAGGAAGGGGAAAAGTAAAAAAACAAAATAATGTTAGGAATTCATATCTGAATTATTTTGATTTAATGCCTTTTAATTAAAACCACCATGATATTTAGTTGTCCAAAACTAATGGTTCTTTTTGGTCTATAAATCTTATGTTTAAATTTTTAGCCAAATCTGACAGAATTAACCTGTGCCTTTGGTGGTTAAATTTTTGGCCCAAAAAAAAAATTTGCCATACAAACAAATTTTTTTTTTTTTTCAACTTGTTAATTTATTTATTTTTTTTAATAACGCTTTACTTGATTAAGCTTAATAATGACTAAAAATTTCATTTTGGGGAGATAACCCCTTCCGCTTCAAAATTTGCTTCGAAAAAAAATGTCGGTTGTTGGATTCCTACTCTAAGAATTTTTAATTTTTTTTTTTCTTAATTTTGACTTGAAAGGATTTTAGCTAAGATGTATTCACATAAAAATATTATTCTTATCTGTGGCATCTTTATCGTGTTCTTAAATGTATAAAAAAATCATATGAAATGCGTTTTCACTTTTTTCAAATTTCATGTATTGTCAAAAAAAATAAATTTTGTAGATTGCCTGGCAAATTATCGTTCGTTTTGGTGTAAAAGCTATATGTTAAAATTTTTAGCCAAATCGGACAATTTTAACCCGTGCCTCTGAGTGGTTTAAATTTTTTGTGAAAATAAAAAAAAAATAAAAATTTAGGGTTAAACTTTTACACTTCAGCGGCACATGTTAAAATTGTCCGATTTGGATAAAAACTTAAATATAGAGTTCTTAGGCAAAAAGCAAATTGCCCAGCATTTGACGAAATTCGACAAAAGGCATTTTTTGTGAAAATAAAATGTGAGAAAGGTAAAAAGAGAATTTTTTGCTATATTTTAGAACGTGATACAGACGTTACAGAAAGAAATAAGATTTTTGTGTTGATATGTATCATTAAGAGCAATATCTCAAAGAAAAATTCTTTCGAGTCAAAAGTTTTGACTCGAAACTAAATAAATTTTTTTTAATTTTTTGGAGTATGACTGCAACGGCCCTAAATTTTTTTTCGGAGTCAATTTTGAAACGTTTATTCCACGAAAATTAAAGTAAAGTAAAATAATAATTAAAAAAAAAAATCGAAAAAATATGTTGTTTGGTTTGTATGGAAAAAACGGTCTAGTTTTGTCCGATTTGGCTAAAAATTTAAACATAGAGTTTTTAGACCAAAACGAACCATAATTTGCCGGGCGATCGACAAAATTCGAGAAAAGTCATTGTTCGGGCCACCCTAATATACATAATTGGAATATCGGTAGTCAAAAGTGAATTCGATCGACATAACTGGTTTGAAACTGAAAACTTTTTTATTCAACGTTTGGCTGTAAAAACATCAATTTACAGTTAATTCTAAATCTTCTTCCAAAAAGTTGTCCCTAACATCCGGTTTTTTTAAATGTTCAAGACGTAAATGAATTCTTTCCAATAGTGTTTTTTATTTTAAATTGGAAATATCGAACCGTGAGTTTTATAGTATATGAGGTACAGATCCCTGAACAGTGATAAAACTGAATGCCCAAGGCGTGTTAATGAACTAATTTAAAAAACTGAAAAGGCTAAGTTGTTTGTTAAAAAAAGAGCTTTCCAACGGTGCCATTCACATTAAAATCAGACTTATTGTGTCTTTTTAAAAGCGGAAAAACTGATTTTTTTTCATATTTTGGCATTTTCAAAAGTCCGTCTTAACCGATATCAAAACATTCTATAGCCTATAATCTTAGTTGGAATGAAAGCTTTATTATGATTTTTATCTCATCAAAATCGGTTCAGTAGTTTCTTCAAACACCGGTGACAAAGAAAATTTTCGCGAAAAGTGCGTTTTATAATATAGTATACTTAGATATATGTAGATATAGATGAGGTACAGATCCCTGAACAGTGATAAAACTGAATGCCCAAGGCGTGTTAATGAACTAATTTAAAAAACTGAAAAGGCTAAGTTGTTTGTTAAAAAAAGAGCTTTCCAATGGTGCCATTCACATTAAAATCAGACTTATTGTGTCTTTTTAAAAGCGGAAAAACTGATTTTTTTTTCATATTTTGGCATTTTCAAAAGTCCGTCTTAACCGATATCAAAACATTCTATAGCCTATAATCTTAGTTGGAATGAAAGCTTTATTATGGTTTTTATCTCATCAAAATCGGTTCAGTAGTTTCTTCAAACACCGGTGACAAAGAAAATTTTCGCGAAAAGTGCGTTTTATAATA
>CAWUER010000580.1:0-21408 GCA_963921195.1 Pegoplata infirma
AACACCGAAATTTCTTTTGTAAACAACTATGTTTGTATACACAAAAAATAACCTTGTCAAATTACTAGAAAAGTCGAAATCCCATTTTACCAATATTTGAGAGTTTTCCTTAATTTTTAACAAAAAAATGTTGGATTGAAATTAACATTTTTTTTTTGGTAATTTTTAAATTTTTTTTTGTAATTTTACAAATTTCTATGGTTTTTACAAAAAAAAAATTATTTTAAATCCTACTGATGATGACACTAACTGGGGTGTTTGAAACCGGTATGGGAAATACCAGAAATGTCTATAATTTTTAGAAATTCAATTTTTCTTCTGCATTTTTTCAACTTGAACACTTATAAAAATCTATTAAATTTACGAAAACTCCTTGTAAGTTTTATTGCACCAAAAAAGTTGTTAATTTACTATTTTTTTGGTAAAAGACTTGTAAAATTACAAAACAGCTCGTAATTTTTACTAGGAATTCTCGTAAAATAGAGGTAGCAAAAAATCTAGTAAAGTTTCGAAACCTCCTTGTAAGTTTTATCACGTCAAAAAAATTGTAAAAATTGTAAATCCACTCTAGTCTGTCATTCCGTTTGTAACACCTCGAAATATTGGTCTAGGACCCCATAAAGTGTATATATTCATGATCCTCGATCGATTTTAAGACGATCTAGCGGTGTCCGTCCGTCTGTCCGTTTGTCTGTCTGTCAGTCTGTTGAAAACGCGCTAACTTTTGAAAGACTTTATGGAGGCTCTTGAAATTTGGAATATATGTTGGGCATTTACCTGGTCAGGTTAGTATTGTAATCCAGCAAAATCAGTCCAGTGGTTCAAAAGTTATAAGCAAATGAGTGAATTTCGGCAAGGGTTTTTCAGGAATTTACGAGATAATACACAGGGTAACTTTTGAACGGCTATTCTGAGGATGCTGAAGCGCGGCACATATATTTTCCGTTCCTATGGTCCGGTTCGTTTTAAATTTTAGCCAAATCGATCCAGTGGTTCAAAAGTTATTAGCAAAATCGTGAATTTCAGATTAGTTTCACCTTAAATCACGTGTTGAAAACCCGTTAAAATGTTTTAAAAACATTAGTAATGCCATATTCACATTCATATTTTTAAAGTAATTTAAGCACTTAAACATGTTTATGTGCCTTCAAAAGTTTAACTTTAAACATTTTTAAATGGTTAAATATGTTTAAAAAAATTAATGCGAATTTGGTATAAGTCACAAAAATATTTTACAAGGTATGTTTGTCACTCAAAAATATTTTCACACTAAAACAAAAAAAAAATACAGTAAAAACAAATTTTACAATCACAAAAATTTTTTTACGCTCAAAAAAAATGGTAAATTATTTTTTTTTTTTTTTTCAAAAATTATTAAAAAAAAGTTTTTTACACAAAATAAAATATTTCTAACCAAAAATTTTATTTTTTCCATGTTAGAAAATTTACTATCACTTAAAAAGGGCATTGTGAAGGGTATTCATAGATTCGGCCAAGTTGAATTTAACTTTTCTACTTTTTTTAGTATGTGATTTATGCGGTACTATCGATATTCTTGTTAGTTCGAAAGTTATCTGAATTTTGCCGAAGGTCCACATTCTTTCACTCTAAAAAATGCATGTAAACTTACTACTATAAATTGGGTAAATTTTTGATGAATAGCACGCATTATGTGTTAATATAAATACTAAATGCGTAAAATAATTTCAAACAAATTAAACACAGCAAATTATTAATATTATCCGTTAATTCAAATATTTTACACACAAATGTGTAAATAAAATTGTCAAACAACTACAAAAAGAAAATAAACATAATACAATTTATATCTTCGATCAATTCAACAAGTACTATAGCCTAGCTGAAGTGTGCCAGGTTTGAGTGCAGCGGGTCCTTGGTTCGTCTCCGCTGGCAATCAACTTTTTTTATTTTTTTTTTTTTAATTTTTTTTTTATTATTACTTTTTTTAACATTGTATTAATATTATTATAGTTAAATAATTAAAAAAGTTATATAAAAACTTTTTATATACATATTTTACTTTCCTATAGCTTTTATTATAATTATTTTGGTTTCATTCTATATACATGTTAAATAACTAAAACGCCAGATAAAGGTATAAGCTTCCGTAGCGTAGTGGTTAAGATGTGTACTTTCAAATCGGAAGGTGGCGGGTTCGATGCTGGGTGGCGCCGAGTTTTTTTGTTTTTTTTTTTGTTATATTTTATTCACCTCTTTTTTATTTAAATTGACCACAAGTGGTCAATTTATTTAATTTACACATTCAGAGTAAAATAACCCAATTTATAGTAGGAGTCTAGTTTCCTACTATAAATTGGGTAAATTTCAACAAATTTTAATTAGAGTGTTCATAAGGGATCGACGAAGTTTTTAAACACTGATATGGCCTATAAGCCGAGACACCCTAACCTTAAAATCGTCTCTTTTATATATGAGGGTTTCTTCGTCAACCGGGCCATCCCTCACTCCAAAATTGGTATGGGTTTAAATTTTTTTTTTTTTTAAATTCGAAATTACTTAAAAATATTTACTTTTGAATGCTGAGTGGCGGTTTTTGAATTACAATATGGCGGATCCAATATGGCGCCCAATTTTTTAAAAATCTAAATCTAAAGTTGGATTCTATAATTCAAAATGGCGGATTTAACATGGCGACCAATATTTTTAAAAAATAAACCGATTTGCTTGAAATTTTTTATACTACGAGTTTTTGGGGTCGGTAAATAAGAATCTGAAGTAAGATTTTCGAATGGCAGATTCTAATTTAGAAACCCTACAAACCTGTGCGTAAAGAGTTTTAAGTGAATCTGTTATTTAAAAAAAAAAATCGCCATATTGGAACCGGCAATTTAAATTTAGAAAATCCAATTGCAGATTTTTATTAAGCGATCCCAAGAACCCGTGTATGAAGAGTTTTAAGCGAATCTGTAATTTTTTAAAAAATTGGGCGCCCTATTGAATCCGCCATATTGAAATTAAAAAACCTCCTCTCGGCATTCTACACACAAAAAAAAAAATTTCAATTTCAATAAAAAAATTCACGAATTCAATAAATAAATTAACTAAAAAAGCCGTGGTGAAGATTTTCACGAATTCAATAAACGCATTTGTAAGTCGTTTGCTGAAAATAATTTCAATGAAGGGATTTCAAGATTCAATAAAAAAGTTTATTGATTTATATTTTTTTTTTTTATATTTTTAGAACTAAAGAAAAAAAATATTTTTTGTTTTATTTATTTTTATTTTATTATTTAATTCTTTTATTTCTTTTATTTATTATATACTTTTCTTAATTGTCATTGTTTCCAACAAGCTTTGAACAGCATACCTCCTGCTTACAATGCTTGCCGTTTATCCAACTGAGCTACAACATGTCAACAAGTTACTACGCATAAAATCATTTTGTTTTTAAATAAAAGTAAACAAGAATTCTGGAACACTCATTTAATTTTGTCAGTAATGGTAACAGAAGAAATTATCAGTTGAAATTAAAACAAAAAAAAAATACTGACAAATTTAGTTGAGTGCATCACTTTCATTCTCTAACTTATAACAGTAAAAATATTTAACACACAACTATACACACACACACGCATTCACAAACAAATTGTGTTTTTATTTCTTTTTTGTTCTTGCTTGTAAGCAGATGACAGAATTTAGCCGACAAAACTATAACACTGTTTTGGCGTTATGCGCTAAGCGGTGGATAAACTTATTACTTTTTTTGGGGGTCGTTGGTTCGAATCCCCATCAGACCCAACTTTTTTTTTTTTTAATATTTTTTGTTTTTTTTTTATGTTATTTCTTTATTTGAAATTACTATGTGTGAAAAAAAGAAACACAACAAAACTTGCCGACGGAATGAGTTGAACATAGTTTTTTTTTTTAATTCAATAAATTTTTTTATTGATACAATAAAAAATTTTATTAAAAATATTTTTATTTTTAATAAACGTGTTTATTAAAATTTTCTTAAATATTTTTTTTTCTGTGTAAAGAAAATATTTTTAAGTAATTTCGAAAATTTAAAAAAAAAAAAATTGGGTTGACAAAGAATCCCTCATATATTTTGCTTTTCAGGAAAACCGGTTCATATGGGCTGGAATACTCCTTTGTAAGTGGAGGACATGAACGTATACAGGGGGGGCACAGGGGGTGCGTGCCCCCCCTCTTTTCGATTTCAAAATATTGAAAATTTAATACGCTACAACGCATTATACAAAAAAAAAAAAAGTTTTTTAAGTATTGTAAATATTTTAGTTTCACTATCGAACATATTCAGAGAAATCCGAACTACTATGGATAAAAATAAATGAATAAGATCGATTTTGGCCTCAGGATTCAAAGTCTGCTTCCAAAATTTTTCTATCACGTACCGTTTTTAAGATATTCGAGTCTGAATATTGAAAAATGCTAATTTAGCACTCTTTGGGTATCCGTAACGTATTCTTACTTTGCTCATACAAAACAGGACTTGATATTATATAAAATGTACCTTGCAATTCCAAATCAATTAGTCGAATTTTTCGGATTTCTAATTTGGAATCAAGAGGTAGATTTTTTTAATAAAATAAAGTCTTCTTTGTGAAAAAAACGAAAGAATACGTTACAGTAGAGTCCTAAAAGTGCTATTTTATAGTTCTTTTTTTACTTTTTACCGCGAATATCTCGAAACCGATTATTGCTACAAAAATTTGGATGGCAGATCGGGAAACAGGATACCAAGATCTATTGGGTGTCGAATGTTGTTTTTAAAGAAAACTTTATTTTTTTTATTCTATTACATTTTTCTATATTAAGTCTCAAATTCTGAGATATTTATTTTTTATAAAGAAAATTCTCAGATTCTTAAAATTTTTTTATAAAATATATATCAGATTCAAAAAAATGTTTCAAAATAAACTTTAAAGGTTCTGAGACTTTTTCTATGAAAAAATCTTATTAATAGAAAAATCCTCACATGGAAACAATCTTAAATCTAAAAGCGCGACCACCTGAAATGTTTATTTATGAAAATGTATTTGAGATATATAAGTAAAATTTTGTAATAAAAAATTTAAATTTTGGATTAAGCTCTTTTTGAATAAAATCGGGTCTAAAAGTGTTATTACAAATTTTCTCAAAAACTTGAAATTCGAATATTTTTTATGAATTTGATTTAAATAGAAATGAATACATTTGCAAGAGAAGTTTCTCAAAAACAGAAACACCTGAAAATTTTTATATGCCCGAGTAAAAATTATTATATGATGCAATATATAATGATATATGACACATTATATATTAATACTCAATTTGATCCGAATAATGGTGGATGTTTTTGCATTAAAAAATATCTACTAACTTGTATAAAATATGATTTAATTTCATCCGAGTTTTGACCAGACATTGCCTTATATTGGTGGATCTAATTAGATCTAATTGCACAAAAACATATAAAATCCTGGTGTTTTTTGGTTTAGGTTGAGATACACCACAGGTCAACGATACATTCACCAAACATATAATTTTCAAAAACAAAAAAAAATGTTTGGGTACGCTTCGAACCAGATAGGTGATATACATAACCCTAACAAGGAAATGCTTAGGAACATTTGAAAAAAAATTTTATAGTTTGCCTAAAAAACTTAGAGAATTTTTTGTTAATTGGAAACATATATAGTTTTATATGGAACAGAATAAGCTATATATAATGTTATGTTAAATTATACAGAAAAACAAATTTTGTATTGACCCTCATATAATTTTATATAATTATATCAACCGTACACCTTTTAATCCGTATCATGATTAAATTATATATTACTACATATGACTGCATTAAAAAAATTTAGAAAATATCTCAGGGATGTATAATCACATATAATTTATTATGTTTGTATCAAGTTATATATTGTAATATATGTTTATTTTTACTCGGGTGACGAATGTATTTGGAATCTAGAGATAGAGCTGCGGAAAATGCAAAATAACCATAAAATAATTTTTCTAATGTAAATATCTTAAAATGTTTTAAAATTTGGATGGGTGGTTTGCAATAAGTTCATCCGATGTGAGATCAAGTCCAAGTGCATTCATTTCCTATTACGTCATCCAAGGGGGGGGGGGGGGGGTAGTTCAAGTTTGAAAGTAATCGGCGATGATTAAAAAAAAATTCCTGGATACGTCGCTGTTGGAGGATATAAAAATATATTTACCAATTTAAGTTTTTCAATCAGTAATAAAAACAAAAAGATTTCAAAACAACCCAGTTGGAAAATGTGTCACTGAGGAAATTTCCACAGTGATTCCTTGAGGAAATGTCTTCAGGTTCTGACAAATCATAAGTAATCCTTGATGACATGTCCTTACATTGTCAGCACTGAATGTTTGCTTTAATAGTAGGGACAATTCCTCTAAGACGTCTAAAAGGAAATGTCTTCAGAATAGCAGTATATTAATAAAAAATTTAAAATCTGGGCAACTCTTCAATTTCCAAGAAAAATATGGCAATATTATCAATTTATTTAAAATAAATTCAAAATCTAACAAGTAGAATAAAAGTAATAAATAAATTTTGAAAATTTGTATGAAACAGTCCTCAACCCAGTACATAGAGATGTCTTGTGTATGTCAGCAGTGACTCTGACATGTCACCGCTTCGTCACTGGGGATGGCTCGAGGATGTTGCCAACTGGGAAACAAAATTATATAAATTTATTTACAAATTTGAGCTTTTCAAGCAGTAATAAATACAAACAAATTTCGAAACAAAAAAAAATATAAATATATTCAATGATCGTTTATAGATAATACCCATTTTGTTCTTTTAAAACAAATAAAGAAATATATAAAAATGAAATAATTTTAATATTATTATTCTTTATCATCAAGTAGTACTGAAAGGTAGAGCAGTTTTAATTCCTTATTAATTAAAAGTCGCAAGTTTCAGATGTTTAAATTAATATTTTATGCTTTAGCTGTAATTTGTATTTTACAAATTTGCTATGGATTTCCTAACAACCATGATCGCGATTTTGTCAAGGTGTATTTTTCTGCTGCTAATCCAATGAAGAGCCTTAGCTATACTCAGGATGATCCATGTATCACAGTTCATGGTGATGGAAATGTAATAAGAAGACATTAAACAATAATTATATTGTATTTTAATAATGATTATATACAGAAAAAAATAAAAAAATTTATTAAAAATGTCGTAGATTTGATTAAAATATTAATTAAATTTGGTCCAATTACTAAAATACGCATATACATTAAATATATTTGTATGACGTTTATTAAAACTAAATGAATATTTAGTTAATAAGGAATGTAATACTATTAATTAAAAAATGTAATTAAAAGAAATTTAGTTAAAATTTTAATTACATAAATTTAATTCAAACCAGTAAGAGTTTTAAATTCGGCTGTGCCGAATCTTTGATACCCTCCAATATGTAAAAATATTTAAAAAAATGAATTACAGTTGCTTTTTTGGGGGGAAGGGGGGCGGTGTAGGTAGCGGACATTGGGGGTCACTTCTCCCTCTCGGTTTATGTTTACAAATTCTTTTATTATGTACACTTAAGTAATACAATTTTATCCTTATTTAATTTTTTTTTAATATCCACGCCCACAACAGGGGGCTGGCCAAAAAAAAAAGATTTTCTAATTCCCGGGTCCAAGATGCAGGAATAAGAACTTCTTCCGACATTACAATATTTATTTTTCTTAACAAAATCATAATAAAACCAGTAAAAAACGATGTTTTTTTAAAGGTTGGTTTAGTTCCTAAAGGGGAAACTTTTTTCCCCTGGTCCGATTTTACCCATCTCCGAACTTAACCAGCCTATGACCATATGACATATTCTTGCCAAACTTCAGAAGTCGGACTTTAGACGGGCGGACGGACTGCGCTAGAGTGTCACAGAATCGATCACTGATCAAAAATATATACAATTTATGAGGTCCTAGACCGATATTTTGATGCGTTACGTACGGAATGATAAAGTGAGTATACCCCCGTACTGTGGTTGGAGGGTATAAAAAATGGAAACAAAAATTATTTTGGGGTACACCTTTCCCCTAGCTATAGATGTTATAAAATAAATTTATTATGATTCTTGCAATTAATGATTCCAATTATAACAAATAACAAACATATTTAAAAAGCCACGCCCACAAAATGGGGCGGGTCAAACTTTTTGGACATTACATAAATATGTTGCATTTGCTTAACAAAAGTACAAAAACCTCTAAATTTCATTAAAAAAGCGCTAGAAACCGCCAAAAAAATTTAGCGGGGAAAATTTTAAATTCTCCCGCTAAATTTCGAAAAAAGCGCTGAAACCCGAGAAACTTGGCGTTTTTGATTGAAAAAAAAGAAAAATTAAAAAAAAAAAACCTCCAAATTATTTTTTTCACGCAAATTGATTTTTGCCTAAAAAAGCTCTAGAAACCAAAAAACAAATTTTTGCGGGAAAATTTGAAATTCTTCCGCTAAATTACGAAAAAAAGCGCTGAAAACCGACAAACTTGTTGTTTTTGATTAAAGAAAAATTAGAAAAACCTTCAATTATGTAATTTCTATTATCGTTAATTTTTTTTTCGAAATAATTAGTATTTTAAAATCTTGAAAATTTAAAAAGAAACAAATTAAAGTTTTATAAGTAATTTCCAAATTTGTTGAAATAGTAATTTAAATCTTTATTTAAATTCTGATTAATTTTTATTAAAAAATCAAAATTGTTTTATTCGATCTTTTAAATATTATATTTTGAGTAGATTTATTCTAGCTCGAGGACATTATTTGCTTTACTAATTAGAAACTATAATATTCTCATAGAATAAATTTCAAGAAAATTATTTTTCTGTTTTAAATTTATTTATGTTGTTAATTTTTTGCAAGACTTAATCGACACGTGTTTCGGGATTTGTCAGATCCCATTGTCAAGATTACTTAGCAAAAATAAAAACCCTATACTACAAGTAGCAAAGGGTCTTTAATGGCAATCGTTAATGATCAAACAAAAATATTAATATATATTCGACTCTACTCTAATTGGGAATTAGAAGACGAAAATTGTACCATTGTAGTAAGATAACGATCATCAACTATGTCAGAATTTTAGACTTAATAAAAAAGTAGTATTGGTAAAAAAAAATAAGAAAAAAATTAAAAGAAAAATTTGTTTGATGAAAAACAAAATATTGATGAAAAAAAGTTTAGTGAAATTTTTTTTTTAATAAAAAATTAAAAAAAAAATGAAAAAAAAAATTACAAAAAAATAGTTTTTGATGAAAAATAAATTTAATGAAAAAAAAAATATCAAAAAAAAAAAAAAATATTGATAAAAAAAAAATTGATTAACAAAAAAAATTTTTTGTTTGATGCAATCAAAAAAATATATGAAACTAAAAATTTGATGAAAAAAAAAATTTATTAAAAAAAAAATATGATTTTTTTTTTTAATAATTATGTTACGTTTTATACACCATCAGGTGATCAAAAAAAATTGATGGAAAAAAAAAAATTTTGATGCAATATAAAAATAAATGAAACAAAAAATTTTATGAAAAAAACATTTTTTTTTTTCATCAAATTTTACGATTTATACACCATCTGGTCAAAAACGCTTTTATTTACCAGCAGGTGAGTTATTAACCAAGTTACAAGTCGAAGTTGCAAACCTTTTTGGTTTTAAGAAAATAAAATCAGGAATTCTTTTTTTCTTTTTTGTTAGTCGTTGGCTTATATAGTCAAAGCCTCCTGCATCATTTTTAAAATTAGACACCAGCCTAAAAACATTATCATGTTAAAATTAGAAACTTAAGTGGGGCATAAAATAGAAATCCCAACTGATTTTGCAAAACCCATGATCTATTTGATGGTCTACTTTCATTTGGCGTTGAAGCCAGCTAGGCATATTTTTCTTGTTGCACAGTGTAATTAAAAAAATAATAATTTTTGGTTTGTATGAAAAATTTTTTTGTCAATGGTTTTAATTCTCCAATTTGGTTAAAATTTTGATATATACAGTTTTTAAACCAATGAAACCATAAATTTCCCGACAATCGAACAATTTCGACAAAAGAAATTTTTCTTGCCACCCTAATATAAACAAAAATACAAACAATAGTACATATTTCCAAATAAAACAAAAAAAGTTTATGATATTTTATTGATAAGAAAGGTCTTGTTATTTTAATAAAGATTATTTCTATAAATACGAAAATTTTTATTTTAATTCATTATTATAAAGTTGTACTCAAAGGTAGAAAAGATTAAATAAATTCGTTGTTGATTACTCGTCGAAATCTTCAAGATGTTAAAATTATTGTTTTTTAATGTAATAACTGTAATTGTTTTTCAACAATTTTCTAATGCAGCTTCAAACAATATTGGCTTTAATAGCAGCGGGTTGTATTCAGTTACCGAAAGTCCAAATAATTTATATAACGCTCAAAATCCACCTAATCTTGGAATCGCTTTCAATTCAGCTTTAAGTAGTCGTAGCTACTGTGTAGAGGTAAATGGGAATGGACAAGTGCAGGACATTAACCTTAACAGTGGGCAATGTCTTAATGTAAAAGGCAATGGAAATGTCCTTACTATACATATTTATCGTGGTCAATATCTCAACATAAACGGACATGGAAATGTTCTTAAAATATATGTACATTAGATAAGAAAACATTGTAATCTTTTATTGATAATTTATATTATAAAAGTAAAGCTTCCCAGCAAAACTTAGATTACCAAATAAGGTATAAAATAAGGTATAGGATCTCTTATTTTATACATTGCATCATTGATGATTTTAACAGGCGATGAGACTCAAAGTAATGCATCCACATTATCACAAAGAATACCAGTAAGGTATAAAATAAGTCATAAATTTATAACGAAGAATACGAGTAAGGTGTAAAATATATGATATTTTATAGGTTACGAGAAATGAAATAATATAGCATACCAGAAGATAATATATAAGGTGTTACGAGTAGTGAAAAAGTAATTTTGTATTAAATTTACTCACGTGATTGTAAGTGAGTGTAAGTAGATAAAATATGCTCGTGAGTGTGTGTCGTTAGAAATCTCCTGTCGTGAGCCCATCTCTAGTTTAAACTTATGCATTTTTTTATAAAATAATTATTTTTTTATGTTATTGTAATGCATTATGCATCCAGTTATAGATAATGCATTATTTCAAACTTTCAAATAATACATAATGCAACCAAATATAAGTCGTCCATGATTTAATGTTTAGAAATAATAAATATGAAATACATTTTTTCCAATAATCATGTATTACGTAGCAAATTATTAGTAATGCATTATTTTTCACTTGAAAATAATACGTTGTGGAACATATGTTTGGTAAGACATCATAAAATAATGCTACAAATAAGTTATATACATTACCTGGTAATGTGTTATATAATCACTACCCATTACCAAAGTTTTGCTGGGTTCATTACATAATGTAATTTACATCATTTGTAGTTTTACTTAATTTTCAGATAGTACACAAAAAAAAATAAGAAATTGAGTAAATTTTTAATACAATTGAGCAAAAAAATACTCAATTTTGCTTAAATGAACGATTTAATAGTATTGAGTAAACTTTTAATAAAACTTTATTAAATGTTTAGAAAATTTTTAATTGACACAATTTTTTTTAATTAAGTTTTTAATTGTGTCAAGAAAAAATCTACTTAAAATTTATATATGTATTTATTTTTTTTTTTAAGTCTAGAAAAGTTTCACATTTTTTTTTACAAAAAAAACATTTTTTTTTTAAACTTTTAGTAAATATATTTATATACATATACAAACAAATATAAACAAAATGGGAATTCTAAAAACTAAGGAAATAAAAAAATATTCAAAAAACTGTAAAATTGTTGTTAAATTATTTTACTTAATTTTTTGTAAAACACTATTGAATGAAGTTTTTAATTGCGTCAGTTAAAAAATTATTATTTTTTTTTTTTGAAATTTGAACAAGTGATTACTCAAAATTTTTTAATTAATCCAAATTAATTATACCCTACAAATTTTACAAAAAAAATAAAAATTTTTGTCAGAGCCGTTGTAATGGACGGCCGGTGGGCATCTTTCCTTACTTACCACATTTGAGTGACATTTTTATTTCAACTTTTTATTTTCCCAAGTATCTGGGCGAAATTTTATTCTGCTAAACCTAAATGTTATGTGTTGCAAATTTGGGGCCAATCGGATTAAATTAACCCATGGTGCCCGGCGACTAAAGTTTTGGATTTTTATAATTAAAAACAAGTGAGAGTGTTAAATTCGGCTGTGTCGAATCTTTGATACCCTCCAACATGTTAAAATATATTTTAAAAAATCAGAGGCTTTTTGGGGGGGCTATGTGGGGGTTGTTGGGGATACCTTCCCCATCGCGATAAATGTTAACTAATTTACTTGTTATGCTTTTTTAACTTTAATAATGCCATTTACTCATAATTTTGGATTTAAAAAGATTTCATTTGTTTAACAAAAATGCAAAAAAAGCTTTAAAAAATTACGTTTTTTGGAACTTTTTTTAAGTTCTTTAAGGGGGAACTTTTTTCCCCCTGATCCGATTTTACCCATTTCCGAACTTAACCGGCCTATGACCAAGAGACAAATTCGTGCCAATTTTCAGGAGTCTAGCTCTCTTATTTTGGACTGAATCGTGTTTTATACAGCCGGATGGACGGACGGACATTCATAGAATGACTTAAAATCGGTCATAGATCAATAATATATATACTTTATGGGGTCCCCGACCGATATTTTTATGCGTTACAAACGGAATGACAAAGTGAGTACTTATACCCCCATACTGTGGTTGGAGGGTATAAAAAAATAATAAAACAGTAAATCTTGCTACACATCATATTTATTAATTAAGATGCACAAACATTAAAAAAATTAAAATCAGTTGAACGGGTTTTGAGATATCGCTTTTTGAAATTTGCAAAAACATGGCGGTTTTTTTCTACGTACAAGAAATTTTTCAAAATTTCTTTGACTTGACTATTTTATAGATTTGATACAAACTTTAATTTACCGTTACCCGTGCGTTTTACAAGGTTTTTTTAGGGCAATAGAAATTTTGCACTCAAAAAAAAATTAGTTATTTTTTTTTATGACAAAAAAGAGTTTTTTACTCAAAATAAAATATTTCTAATCAAAATTGTTGTTTATTTTTCACGTTCAAAATGTACTATCCTTGAAAAAAGGCGTTGTAGAGGGTATTTATAGATTCGGCAAAGTCGAATTTATCTTTTCTACTTGTTTATAAATATAATCTGTACAATAGGGAGAGTTTTTTTTAATTTCGAAAATGTCGGGGTCGGGAAAGTTGCCTTTTAGGATATTAATACACAAAAATATTGGACCTTTAGGACAATGGATTTGGGTTCCTTTTTTGGTTTGGAAATCGGAAAGTTCCGAAAAAGAGAACAAAATATTTAATATTGGTACATTACTGAAAATGTGTTTTTAAGGTAAAAAAAATTTTTTTTTGGTCCGTAAAATTTTTATTATTTATTTTTGTTGTTGTTTGTTTTGCCAAAAAAAAAGATTAAATTAGTTTTTTTGCTGAAAATATAACGTAATTTTTGGACAGTGTTGAGACGAATTATATTTTATATTAATAAAAACAAGTAAAAAAGTTAAATTCGGCCTTGCCGAATGTATTGATACCCTCCACAATTTAAAAAAGATTGTTGCATAAAACTTTATTTAAAAGGAAATTACTTTTAAGAAAAAAAAAATTTTGAAAAAAAAATTCCGCAAAAAACATTTTAGTAAAAAAAAATCCGCGACTTCTTTCTTTTTTTTTTGTCAAACAATACGTTTAAATACCATTCGGTGTTTAATTCTGTTCACATATGTCAACCAGCAGCCGAATTAAAGCTTTTTGTATTTTTAGGTTATGTTGATTGTACTAAAATTTTTGAGGTGTCCTTAAATTATCGTTCATAACTTTTAAACCGCTGAACCGATATCGCTCAAATGGAATACCAAACTTCTCGGGGCAACAACATATGTTAAGTATCAGCCATCTCCGTCTAATATTTTGACCGCCATCGCCATTTCGACAGGCAGGCAGACGGATATCACTAGAATGACTTAAAATCGATCACTGTTCAATAATATATATGAGCAATTGTCATTAACTTTTAATATATACAAAAAAAAATGTCGATTTTTTTTTCGTGGCACATTGATAAGTCTTTGTGGGTTAATAACATTATAATTAAGTAATTTAAATCCGTTCGCGTGCATTAATTTGAGCGATCGCACCCAAAACTATGGCGGTTTAAAGTTAACATTTTAAAAAAATTGTCAAAATTACATTTTTTATCCGAAGTTTACCAAACTTACCATTTTGTATTATGCTTACCTAGAGCTAAAATACGCAATCAAACATGCATAAAATCTTTGCTAAATATCGAGATATTTGCATTAAACCAATTTTTTTTCGGCACATTTTCCAATTTTTTTAAAATAAAAATGTTCCCAGCGGTTTAATTTTTTTTAGAAAAATATTACCAAATGCATTGAAAAAATCTCAACAAATTCTTAGTTGACACTAATATTCTATCTCTAATAGGTAAGAAACAGCAGTTGTTTAAAGGGAACATTTTTGAAAAAAAAATTTAATAATTTTTAATTTTTTTTTTTTTTTAATATTTAAAGTCTGATTTTACAGTGTTGTCCTTCACTGAATATTGAAACTATTCAAGGTATGATTAATAACGATAATATTAACGTTATTACGAAATATTTTAACGTTATTACGAATTTTATTAAGGTTTTAACAAATTTTAGCGATCTTTCACGATTTTCGCGACTGCAAAAATCTATGGACTAATTTTGCAATATTATTCGAATAAGACATGTCAAAATCTATCAAAATACATTTCTTTTCTACTTTTTTAAAGTAATGTAAGATTTTATATAAGCATTTAGTTTAAAAGTATCAAAACTTTAAAACCACCCAAAAACCGCTTAAACATTTAATTTTTTCGGGTGCGAATTAATTGAAGATATAGCATTAAAAATACTACCAAACGCGCCTCTCACCGACCAATTTCTATAAGGGGCCTGGATGTGCCTTACAAAAAAGCGAAAACGGAAAAACACAGCGGAATTCGCCAATATTAACTTTTGATCAATGTTGCTTTCCATGATTTATTATATTTGCACATACCATTGTTTCTGCATGTTCAACATTCATCCATGCACATTTGGCTGTCCATTAATAAAAAACTAAAATATCGAAATTTTGCAAAAAATTTAAAAAGCTCATAAAATTTTTGCAATTGATTTTTTTTGCGGTGCGTTTGTAAATCAAGTGGGAAATGGTGGATTATAAAGTTCACAAAGCATTCGGAATAAAACTGGGAGTGTGCCTCGCAAAAAACAGACTTTTTAAAAAATTCACGTTTTTTCTTCCCATGTTTGGAGAGCTGCAGATTCGTAACCATTGCGAGCACATCGACACAAGCTCAAATTGTGCGTATTTACAAGGGCTTTAACCATGTGTATTTGATTTTTGAAATTACAGTTTGCACCATAAGCTACAATCAAAAAACCTCGAAAAATTGAAAATTAAAAAAAAAAATTGGTATCAAAGATTTGAGTCCATGTAACTTTTTTCTTATTGATGGCACATCCAGTAAACCTACACCAAATAATTGCCCAAGTCTACTGATTAAGCGATATTAATTTTGGAGTAATAGCTTTAACGCACCCAACTATACGAAACATTGGACGAAAAATTTCGTGAGTGTATCAAGCGATTTTTTTACATTTTTCAACTTTAAACATTCCTTTCCATGAACTAATGAGACCTTTTGGGCTGTGCCTTTGCACAATTACTCTTTAAGGTTCCCTTAACTTATCATTATTCACAGGTACCACCTAATTTACAAATAAAAAAGTTATTCCAAAATTAACAGAATATCATAAGTGTTAAAAGTTAATGACAATTGTCCATATACATTATGGGATCCCAGACCGATATTTCGATAAGTTCCATATGGAATGACACACTTATAAATACCCTCTATCACTAACAATTAGTGGAGGGTATAAAAAAATAAGTTATTTTTGAAAAACAATTTTTTACAATAAAAACACTTTTTTACATTTTATTACAAACAAAAAAAATAAAACATTTTAAAAAGGATTACTCAATAAATATATCCAAATATTTTTTGTATATATCAACACAACTATACACATTAGGGTGGAGCGATTTTGAATGGATGTTTCTTTTGATTTCGTGGTTGGAACAGTTGTCCTTTAGAATCAATATTAACACAAAAAAATTTTGACATTTGGGGCAATGTCTTTGGTTTCCTTTTCTGACTTGAAAATCGGAAATTTCCGAGTAAATAAAAAAATTATATTTTGGATTTTTTTTTTTGTTAAAAAAATATTATTTAATATTTTAGTAATGTCCTAATACAAAATAATATTAAAAAAAATTTAATTTTTTTTTTCACTTTGTTCGGAGCTTCCGAATTTTCAAGTAAAAAAAAAATGTAAAAAAAAAAGTTTTTTTTTCACTTATGTATTCGGAATTTCCCGATTTTCAAGTCAAAAAAGGCAATTAAAAGACAATTGTTCCGATCCCGACACTAAGCGAAATCGAAGAAAAAACAGAAAACCCTCCACCCTAATATACACATACTATAATGAAATTAAAACTAAACACACATTACAAACCAAATTAAACCTAAGGGAACTTTAAAACAATTAATGCCCAAAATAAAAAAACAAAAAAAAAACAATTGAAGATATTACTTATAAAATTGCAGTTAAGAAAAAAATTTATTACGAGTTTTTATGCTTCCACAAGGATAAATACTTTATCATTGCCTTTAATTTAATTTATTTAGATTCCTTTTATAATGTTTTTTATACCCTACAACCACAGTATGGGGGTATACTCACTTTGCCATTCCGTGTGTAACGCATCGAAATATCGGCGGGGACCCCATAATGTATATATATTATTGATCAGTTATAGATTCTAAGACATTCTAGCGATGTCCGTCTATCCGTCCGTCCGTCCGTCTGTAGAGGACACGATATAGTCCAAAATAAAAGAGCTAGACTCCTGAAATTTGGTAAGAATATGTCTAATACTATGTTTAGACCAAACAAAAACTAACTTGTTTTTGGCAAAAAAGCATTTTAGAAAACCAAACTGTTTACACCGAATAAAAAGAGTTTTTGTTTGTCAAATCAAATTAATTATTTTCTAAATTCACTAAAAAACACAAAACTACAATAGCCACACGTTATTAAAAAAAATAAATTACACATTTATTTACTTTTTTTAAAGATTTGAATATTAATTTAACAAAAAAACAAATATTTTTATTTTGACATTCGTTTTTACCAAAAGAAAACTGAAAAAAACATTCAAACTGAATTGATAGTAGCATAGACCACAACCTAAATTCTAGTTTTTGTTCAGTTTTAGTTGGCAACGCAGTTTTTAAATTGTATGGAAAATTTATGTAGTTTTTGCCAAAAACCAAAAAAATATTCAAAAACAAGTTGTTTTCGTTGGTGTAAATACCGTATAATAGTCACAGGCTGCACATTGGGAACTTTTTATGGAAAAAGCGCGCATCGACGTTTTTTTGTTATAACTCTTGAACGGATAGGAATTACACGACATTCTTTAGCATTATATAAACTGGAGACCTTAAAAAACTCACACATGTGGATTGGACATTTTTCGCATTAGTACCCTACTTGTAAATTTAAGGCAAAGTTGGTTAATTTATTCATATAAAAAAATAAAATGGTGGTCAATTATTTAAAACTGTTACGGATTTTAAGTGACAATATAACAGCTTACCATTCAATACAAAGTGTTTCTTTCATATTTTGGCAAAGTCTACACCCTACACTAAAATGGCCTGAAAAATTAGCTGCTTTCTATCTTTTGTCATTTTCGATTTTTTAAACAAAAATAATGGGGAAAAATATCAAACAAAGAAGCAACACACGGTAAATACGCATTATTTGCAATAATTGTTAAGTTATTTGGGGAAAAAATATTATAAAAACATAACTCTATAATCAGTACTTTCAACTTGTCTGTCTGTCTTATTAGGAATATATTTGCATCGGACTCAATCATAACCATACGAAAAACAACTTGCAGATTGTTGGTTTTTGAGTTTTCTCTGTTAAAGTTTCTTTTATAGCTTTTAAAATGTCTATGTGATCTTTTCAAAGCCTACTCTGATAATTGCCATGAAAGAAGGCAAATATTTTTTAAATGTTACTTAATTAGTTAAGGGTAATTTTGATACCAACGGGCAATTACAATTTTGTAAAAATAGTGCCATGAGCTAGAATTGTATGCATAGTGGGACTCAAGGTTCACCAACCATGCTTTTCAACTTATAATTTTGCTGTTCCATGTATGTGTTTTCTAAACTTAACTGAATTATTTTTTCCATTTGCGTTGATACACAGAAGTATTATAACAACCCGTTTTATAATATCTTCTACTATTCCAGTTATTTTGGCCGTAATTGCGGTCAAGAAAGCCTTTTAGTTACATGCATTAGGTGAAACTCCTTTTGCCTTATTAGAGTGAAGTAGGGTATCAAAATCAATTATTATTGGAAACCGCGGTTGTCTGTTAACAATATAGGTCATTTAAGTAAAATTTTGTAATAAAACGATTAACAGTAAATTTTGTTAAAAAATAATCACTTTAAAAATACTTATTTTTTCGTTAGTAGACCCCACTTTAAACCTCATTTCAGGGCGCGGCTGCAACTGGCTGCAAAAGTTTCTACCCCAGGAGTATTAAGAAATACTTCTAGTTTATTGTACAAAAAGAATCGCCATTCCCTTCCGTTCCCCACAAAAGTTGCAATCCAAAATATAAATAGTTTTTTTCTAATTTTTAAAAATTGACACTTTTTGATGGCCTGTATTTCCTACTTAAAAAGAGTAATATTAAAAACCATAAAATGGGTAACAAAGGTAATAGTTATAGCTACAATCTCCACTTAATTTCAGGAAAATCGCATTATTGGAAGTAGTTTTAAAAAATAAAATAAAAAAAGTCTTCAAAAAAAAATATTTTTTTCAAATTTATGCAAAAAGTCTTTACTTTGAATTTATGTCCTGACTAAACTAAGCGATGGA
Organism: Pegoplata infirma; assembly: GCA_963921195.1. Taxonomy (NCBI): domain Eukaryota; kingdom Metazoa; phylum Arthropoda; class Insecta; order Diptera; family Anthomyiidae; genus Pegoplata; species Pegoplata infirma. Next base: position 19,211 of record CAWUER010000580.1, read on the forward strand.
TTTTCTTTCTATAAACGGTTTTCTTTCTCCTAGGGTGTCTTCTTAACGAATACGAGCATTTACTGTAAATAACTAAACATTTGTTTGGCTCTCAAATGCGCGTCTAGGATCCAATGTGGGCTGGTTAAGTTCGGAGATGGGCAAAATCGGACTACGGGGGAAAAAGTTCCCCCTTTAAGAACTAAACCAACCTCTGAAAAAACGCCATTTTTTATAGATTTTTTGTACTTTTGCTTAGCAAACGAAACATTTTTAATGTCAGAACAAGTTCAAAGCCCTGTAGTTGGATCCAGGAAGGTTGTCTCCCACCACCGAAACCCCCCCCCCCCCCCACAAAAAAAAGACGCCCCTGTTTTTTTTTTTTTTTAAGGTGTTGGAGGGTATAAAAGATTCGGCACAGCCGAATTTAACACTCTCACTTGTTGTTTAAATTCGACTTTCAAAAAATGTATTGAAAATTTGAAATTTAAAATAAAACTTTTGTTAAAATAGACTTTTTGTTTTCTTGTGGTAAGGGCCATTTACTTACAAAATTTTGAAAAACAAAAAAATCTATCTTTTTTAATGTTTGTATGGAAAAAAATGAGCAAAATTTAAAAAAAAAAATATAATAAATATAGACGACCTTTGAATGATGACCCCATGAAAATGATGACTGACATTGTTTGTAAAACTATTGCACTTGAATTTTTATTTAGTTCGGTTTGAGTCCATATTGATTATTTCTGAGAAATAATAATTGTTGTACGATGAGAAAATCTGAAATAAATTAAGTGACAACACAGGCTAAGTGGAGATGTCGACAGCTTTCGGAAGATGCCACCCTTCCATCATATTGTACTTTAATACATAATAAGTTAACTAAAAAAAATCAAAAGGGATAAAAGTTGACGAAAATGCACCCCAAAAATACATTTGCATTTAGAATGCATTTTTTTAATGACACAATTTTTTTTTAAATTTTATGTTTAAAGTAGAGGACTTAAGCTTTTAATTTCAATTTCGATTATAAAAATCGGATATTTATTTAAGAAGTTATAGTTCTCCGAACTACATCACTTTTTCAATTTTTGTGAATTTTAAAAAATTAAAATCGCGAATAAAATCGCGAGTTTTTGGAATTTAATTAAACTGCAAATGGGAATGTGTAAATGGGTCCATAGGGTATCTTTATACACAATATGAAAAATATTTGAAGACACCATGTCAAAAAATACCCTTTTTCTCGTGCTGTTTGATGGAAAAGTGATATATAAATAGTTGGTCAACTTACTTTTTGGTGGATCCCACATGTCCAATTGGGGACACCTTCAGAGGCCCCAAAAGTAGGACAACTTACAAATGTATAAAAACTGAATTTCTGCATTTTTACTTGAATGCATGTAACTTTTACAATTTTTAACGGCTTTTCTTAAAACCCCTTTTATTTTCTTTGGTAAAGACCAAACTTGAACTGCAAAAAGTGAAATTTATTTTATATTTTTTTGTTTTCTTTCTGAAACTAACAACATAATTTACTTTCTTTCGAAATTACGGAAAAAATGAAGCAAAATTGTCGATATATCGATTAAAAGCTTCTAAGGCAATAATCAGATTGAAAAATGTTCAATGAGGAAAGGATAAGGCATTTAATTGCCTTTAATTTAAAACAAAAAAAAAATGCACTGATTTGGTCCGAAGATATTATTTATTTAAGTAAACTACTTTTTTCTAAAGTTGAAAATATGGAAAGTTAGCAATATCTCGAAAACTGTTCTTCTTTTGAATGTTTGGACTTCATTTTCGCGAGATTTTACATTGAAAATTAATGCAAAATGCTGTGGATAAAAATCTCTGTAAACAACACTATTTTCAATTGTATTTCAAAAATTATCAATTGTATTTCAGAAATTATCAATTGTATTTCAGAAATTATTAAATGTATTTCAGAACTTATCAATTGTATTTCAGAAATTATCAATTGTATTTCAGAAATTATCAATTCTATTTCAGAAATTATCAATTGTATTTCTGAAGTTATCAATTGTATTTCAGAAGTTATTAATTGTATTTCAGAATTTATCAATTGTATTTCAGAAACTATCAATTGTATTTCAGAATTTATCAATTGTATTTCAGATATTATCAATTGTTATACAGAAATGATCAATTGTATTTCCGAATTTATCAATCGTATTTTAGATATTATCAATTGTATT
>CAWUER010000582.1:0-308388 GCA_963921195.1 Pegoplata infirma
GCCGCCACTAACCAAGTAATAACTTCCCCAACCCCAAAATACCTCTGCAAAATTTTTTAGGTAAAATTGTTTTATTTATAAATTGGACATTTTCGGGAATTAGAAATATTAAAATGGGGCATTCCAAAAAATAAACTGGCAGCCCTGTTCGTATGGTGTATTTTTATATTCAACATTTGGTGTATTATGGTAGTAAATTGATAAAGAAAATCCGTTATTCGTGTTTAGTTTTGACCTCTTCTTGCTTTTTTTATTAACTTCAGTTAGTGCATGCGAAAATTTTATTGCGATCATACTAATTTCGGTCGGTTGTTTTCTTAAATTAAATATTTTGGGATAAATGAAAAAATAATTTATAAAAATTAAACAAAAGTGTTGTAGAATATAAGTGCATAAGTTTGTTGTTAAAAACAAACGTATTTAGTTAAGATTAGTATGAAAAAACACAATTTAAAATACAAGTGCCGGTTAAGTGTTTATTAGATTAAATATGTAAATGAAAAGAAAATTGTAAGAATTGAAGCAAATTTGGTACAAAAAGTTTTTTTAGTACAAGCAGCAGACCTTTGAAGAATTAATTTACTTTTTGATTCAATTCGTAAAAGTTTAATTAGTTTTATTAAATCAAGAAATTATTGATGAATTAATTAAAAAAAAATTAACTTTTTGTGTTCAACTTTTGGAGATTTGGCAGAAATTGGTACTACCTATGATTAAGGTGAGTTAAAAATAGAAAACAGACAAAGCTTTGGCAAAAGTGTAATTTACGGGGCACAAAAAAATTAACAAAAAAAATATGCCACAAGCTTTAGAATAAAAAAAAAATAAAAAAATCTAAATTTAGGGGAGCTGGTGCCTCTGGGCCTCTCTGGGTCCAAAGGTCACTGGTATGTGTGGGTACTTAAATTAAAAATAACAAAACAACAAAAAGTATTTCTGCGTAGACGGCATTTGGCCGGGCTCAAAGATTTCAAACTCCATCCCTTAGCCCTTTAACGACCACAGGCAAGTATACTTGCCAAAGCGTTTTTAGCGATTATTTTTGTTTAAGTAAAAGATAGGGTAAATGTCATAAAAGATGAATTGTAGAGTATAGTTTAAGCAACAAAAGTCTAGTTTAAGTAAGTCTCTAATTTGATCGACTTACTCACTGTAAGCCCTCAAAGTTGGTAAAATAATTTTCTCTATTTTAGGGACAAAAGGACCTTTATTTGTAGATCAAAATCGGCAGCAAGAAGGGGCTTTAGAGGTCCAAATTCTTGTATGGTAACTATTATTGAGTTGCAGATATTAAAAATCACAGCGGGTAGCAAATAGCTTTGGCCAGAACTCCGGAATCGTCAAAGGGCAAATTTTTTCACCAAGAAAAATAAGGGGGAAGGAGAGTGGTTAGGGGTCCTATTTTTTGTTTCATAACTATTATTAGGTCACAGATCACGACCATGAACAGAAACTCAAAATCGCTTCGGCAGAAAATGTATGGTCGTCAAAGGGTTAGACGCCTGTGGGCAGGATCCCCCACCTCTCAGATTATAATACGGGCTCGGGAGTTTTCTCTGAATGCCTCGAAATCGGGGCCTCATTGAGAATTCACGACAAGTGTAGTGTTTTTTAGGCTGAGATACTTGCAATTGATAAAGCCGCGATGATCATGACAGGATATCGAGAACCCTGTGGCCACTGCCAAATACCAAGAGGACAAAAAGTCTTCTTACTTTTGGCAAACGGACGGATACCCTATTAGTAGGATTTAGTGTTTATAAACCGGTTAACCGAAAAACCGGTTTTTTCCTAAAATTTCGGTTTTTTTGCAAACCGGTTAACCGGAATTGAAGATTTCCGGTGCACCGAAAACCGGTTTTTTCTGTCGGTTAACCGGTTTTTTAAATACATTCAAAACGGAATATTTTCGCAAATATTAAGGGTTTACACTTATTTTTTTTATGATATTTTCAAAATTTCGTTGAAAACACATTAAAAATCCGCGAGAAAGAACGTCTAAAATATTTTTTGTCTTAAAGAAATAATTTTCTAAATAGGAATTTTTTTCCGAAACTGATAAAAATTTGAAATACTCACCGTTGTCAGCGTTTTTTTAATATTTCATGAAAAACTTAATAAGTGACTGTTAACCAGATACTAAAATCCCTGTTAATGGCGAAAATGTCAATAAAAGAAAATAAAAATAAAATTCGGAACTGAAATTTACTTATAACGAATAAGTGTATTTTTCTAAATAAAACCAATACAAATTAAATTGAAGTTCTAGTGAATATGGTCAACTAAAGAACATTATTTAAATATCGCTTTTTTATAGCGTAATAGTTGCAAGCCTTGCTGAAAGAAACAAATATGTTAACTTAAGCTATATTCGCTTTATTTTTTAATAAAAATCAGATATTTTCAAGTATTTTTTGGTTTTTTCAGTTAAAGAAAAAAAAAACCGATTAACCGGTTTTTTTTATTCCGGTTTAACCGAGAAAACCGGTTAACCGAAAAAGCTGATTTTCGGTTAACCGAGAAACCGGTTTTCCAAAATGTCGGTTTTTTATAAACACTAGTAGGATTACTTACAGGACATAATTGGCCAGATGGCCGTGCGTATGGGAATTTCTGATAGGGACTATTGTAGAAGTTGTGGGGAAGTGGAGGATGAGGAGTCTGTGAAGCACTTGTTATGTGAATGACCGGGTCTAATGAGAAGTCGCATTTGGGGCAAAGATTTTTCGAAGACCTGGATTGTCTAAACGGTGTCTCATTGACGTCTCTAGCAGAATACCTTTAAGAATCGGGGTGGTTTAAGAAGTAGAACTTTGTATCAAAAGGGCAGGAGGAAAATATAATTAAGGTAATCATAATGGCTATTATGGCCTCCGAGTGAATTCGCCAAATGGCGAACGCCCATCCAACCTAACCTGACAAATTTTTCGTATAGAAAAATTCTAACATTCTGAGACATTTTTGGTATAGACAATTTTTCGTATAAAAAAATTTTTAGATTCTGATACATTCTATGACATTTTTGGTATAAAAAAATTTTCGTATAGAAACATTCTCAGATTCTGAGACATTTTTCATACAGAAAAATTCTCAGATTCTGAGACATTTTTCGTATAGAACAATTCTCAGATTCTGAACTATTTTGCGTATAGAAAAATTCTCAGATTCTGAGACATTTTTCGTATAGAAAAATTCTCAGATTCTGAACTATTTTGCGTATAGAAAAATTCTCAGATTCTGAGACATTTTTCGTATAGAAAAATTCTCAGATTCTGAGACATTTTTCGTATAGAAAAATTCTCAGATTCTGAGACATTTTTCGTATAGAAAAATTCTCAGATTCTGAGACATTTTTCGTATAGAAAAATTCTCAGATTCTGAGACATTTTTCGTATAGAAAAATTCTCAGATTCTGAGACATTTTTCGTATAGAAAAATTCTCAGATTCTGAGACATTTTTCGTATAGAAAAATTCTCAGATTCTGAGACATTTTTCGTATAGAAAAATTCTCAGATTCTGAGACATTTTTCGTATAGAAAAATTCTCAGATTCAGAGACATTTTTCGTATAGAAAAATTCTCAGATTCTGAGACATTTTTCGTATAGAAAAATTCTCAGATTCTGAGACATTTTTCGTATAGAAAAATTCTCAGATTCTGAGACATTTTTCGTATAGAAAAATTCTCAGATTCTGAGACATTTTTCGTATAGAAAAATTCTCAGATTCTGAGACATTTTTCGTATAGAAAAATTCTCAGATTCTGAGACATTTTTCGTATAGAAAAATTCTCAGATTCTGAGACATTTTTCGTATAGAAAAATTCTCAGATTCTGAGACATTTTTCGTATAGAAAAATTCTCAGATTCTGAGACATTTTTCGTATAGAAAAATTCTCAGATTCTGAGACATTTTTCGTATAGAAAAATTCTCAGATTCTGAGACATTTTTCGTATAGAAAAATTCTCAGATTCTGAGACATTTTTCGTATAGAAAAATTCTCAGATTCTGAGACATTTTTCGTATAGAAAAATTCTCAGATTCTGAGACATTTTTCGTATAGAAAAATTCTCAGATTCTGAGACATTTTTCGTATAGAAAAATTCTCAGATTCTGAGACATTTTTCGTATAGAAAAATTCTCAGATTCTGAGACATTTTTCGTATAGAAAAATTCTCAGATTCTGAGACATTTTTCGTATAGAAAAATTCTCAGATTCTGAGACATTTTTCGTATAGAAAAATTCTCAGATTCTGAGACATTTTTCGTATAGAAAAATTCTCAGATTCTGAGACATTTTTCGTATAGAAAAATTCTCAGATTCTGAGAATTTTTCGTATAGAAAAATTCTCAGATTCTGAGACATTTTTCGTATAGAAAAATTCTCAGATTCTGAGACATTTTTCGTATAGAAAAATTCTCAGATTCTGAGACATTTTTCGTATAGAAAAATTCTCAGATTCTGAGACATTTTTCGTATAGAAAAATTCTCAGATTCTGAGACATTTTTCGTATAGAAAAATTCTCAGATTCTGAGACATTTTTCGTATAGAAAAATTCTCAGATTCTGAGACATTTTTCGTATAGAAAAATTCTCAGATTCTGAGACATTTTTCGTATAGAAAAATTCTCAGATTCTGAGACATTTTTCGTATAGAAAAATTCTCAGATTCTGAGACATTTTTCGTATAGAAAAATTCTCAGATTCTGAGACATTTTTCGTATAGAAAAATTCTCAGATTCTGAGACATTTTTCGTATAGAAAAATTCTCAGATTCTGAGACATTTTTCGTATAGAAAAATTCTCAGATTCTGAGACATTTTTCGTATAGAAAAATTCTCAGATTCTGAGACATTTTTCGTATAGAAAAATTCTCAGATTCTGAGACATTTTTCGTATAGAAAAATTCTCAGATTCTGAGACATTTTTCGTATAGAAAAATTCTCAGATTCTGAGACATTTTTCGTATAGAAAAATTCTCAGATTCTGAGACATTTTTCGTATAGAAAAATTCTCAGATTCTGAGACATTTTTCGTATAGAAAAATTCTCAGATTCTGAGACATTTTTCGTATAGAAAAATTCTCAGATTCTGAGACATTTTTCGTATAGAAAAATTCTCAGATTCTGAGACATTTTTCGTATAGAAAAATTCTCAGATTCTGAGACATTTTTCGTATAGAAAAATTCTCAGATTCTGAGACATTTTTCGTATAGAAAAATTCTCAGATTCTGAGACATTTTTCGTATAGAAAAATTCTCAGATTCTGAGACATTTTTCGTATAGAAAAATTCTCAGATTCTGAGACATTTTTCGTATAGAAAAATTCTCAGATTCTGAGACATTTTTCGTATAGAAAAATTCTCAGATTCTGAGACATTTTTCGTATAGAAAAATTCTCAGATTCTGAGACATTTTTCGTATAGAAAAATTCTCAGATTCTGAGACATTTTTCGTATAGAAAAATTCTCAGATTCTGAGACATTTTTCGTATAGAAAAATTCTCAGATTCTGAGACATTTTTCGTATAGAAAAATTCTCAGATTCTGAGACATTTTTCGTATAGGAAAATTCTCAGATTCTGAGACATTTTTCGTATAGAAAAATTCTCAGATTCTGAGACATTTTTCGTATAGGAAAATTCTCAGATTCTGAGACATTTTTCGTATAGAAAAATTCTCAGATTCTGAGACATTTTTCGTATAGAAAAATTCTCAGATTCTGAGACATTTTTCGTATAAAAAAATTCTCAGATTCTGAGACATTTTTCGTATAGAAAAATTCTCAGATTCTGAGACATTTTTCGTATAGAAAAATTCTCAGATTCTGAGACATTTTTCGTATAGAAAAATTCTCAGATTCTGAGACATTTTTCGTATAGAAAAATTCTCAGATTCTGAGACATTTTTCGTATAGAAAAATTCTCAGATTCTGAGACATTTTTCGTATAGAAAAATTCTCAGATTCTGAGACATTTTTCGTATAGAAAAATTCTCAGATTCTGAGACATTTTTCGTATAGAAAAATTCTCAGATTCTGAGACATTTTTCGTATAGAAAAATTCTCAGATTCTGAGACATTTTTCGTATAGAAAAATTCTCAGATTCTGAGACATTTTTCGTATAGAAAAATTCTCAGATTCTGAGACATTTTTCGTATAGAAAAATTCTCAGATTCTGAGACATTTTTCGTATAGAAAAATTCTCAGATTCTGAGACATTTTTCGTATAGAAAAATTCTCAGATTCTGAGACATTTTTCGTATAGAAAAATTCTCAGATTCTGAGACATTTTTCGTATAGAAAAATTCTCAGATTCTGAGACATTTTTCGTATAGAAAAATTCTCAGATTCTGAGACATTTTTCGTATAGAAAAATTCTCAGATTCTGAGACATTTTTCGTATAGAAAAATTCTCAGATTCTGAGACATTTTTCGTATAGAAAAATTCTCAGATTCTGAGACATTTTTCGTATAGAAAAATTCTCAGATTCTGAGACATTTTTCGTATAGAAAAATTCTCAGATTCTGAGACATTTTTCGTATAGAAAAATTCTCAGATTCTGAGACATTTTTCGTATAGAAAAATTCTCAGATTCTGAGACATTTTTCGTATAGAAAAATTCTCAGATTCTGAGACATTTTTCGTATAGAAAAATTCTCAGATTCTGAGACATTTTTCGTATAGAAAAATTCTCAGATTCTGAGACATTTTTCGTATAGAAAAATTCTCAGATTCTGAGACATTTTTCGTATAGAAAAATTCTCAGATTCTGAGACATTTTTCGTATAGAAAAATTCTCAGATTCTGAGACATTTTTCGTATAGAAAAATTCTCAGATTCTGAGACATTTTTCGTATAGAAAAATTCTCAGATTCTGAGACATTTTTCGTATAGAAAAATTCTCAGATTCTGAGACATTTTTCGTATAGAAAAATTCTCAGATTCTGAGACATTTTTCGTATAGAAAAATTCTCAGATTCTGAGACATTTTTCGTATAGAAAAATTCTCAGATTCTGAGACATTTTTCGTATAGAAAAATTCTCAGATTCTGAGACATTTTTCGTATAGAAAAATTCTCAGATTCTGAGACATTTTTCGTATAGAAAAATTCTCAGATTCTGAGACATTTTTCGTATAGAAAAATTCTCAGATTCTGAGACATTTTTCGTATAGAAAAATTCTCAGATTCTGAGACATTTTTCGTATAGAAAAATTCTCAGATTCTGAGACATTTTTCGTATAGAAAAATTCTCAGATTCTGAGACATTTTTCGTATAGAAAAATTCTCAGATTCTGAGACATTTTTCGTATAGAAAAATTCTCAGATTCTGAGACATTTTTCGTATAGAAAAATTCTCAGATTCTGAGACATTTTTCGTATAGAAAAATTCTCAGATTCTGAGACATTTTTCGTATAGAAAAATTCTCAGATTCTGAGACATTTTTCGTATAGAAAAATTCTCAGATTCTGAGACATTTTTCGTATAGAAAAATTCTCAGATTCTGAGACATTTTTCGTATAGAAAAATTCTCAGATTCTGAGACATTTTTCGTATAGAAAAATTCTCAGATTCTGAGACATTTTTCGTATAGAAAAATTCTCAGATTCTGAGGCATTTTTCGTATAGAAAAATTCTCAGATTCTGAGACATTTTTCGTATAGAAAAATTCTCAGATTCTGAGACATTTTTCGTATAGAAAAATTCTCAGATTCTGAGACATTTTTCGTATAGAAAAATTCTCAGATTCTGAGACATTTTTCGTATAGAAAAATTCTCAGATTCTGAGGCATTTTTCGTATAGAAAAATTCTCAGATTCTGAGACATTTTTCGTATAGAAAAATTCTCAGATTCTGAGGCATTTTTCGTATAGAAAAATTCTCAAATTCTGAGACATTTTTCGTATAGAAAAATTCTCAGATTCTGAGACATTTTTCGTATAGAAAAATTCTCAGATTCTGAGACATTTTTCGTATAGAAAAATTCTCAGATTCTGAGACATTTTTCGTATAGAAAAATTCTCAGATTCTGAGACATTTTTCGTATTGAAAAATTCTCAGATTCTGAAACATTTTTCGTATAGAAAAATTCTCAGATTCTGAGACATTTTTCGTATTGAAAAATTCTCAGATTCTGAGACATTTTTCGTATAGAAAAATTCTCAGATTCTGAGACATTTTTCGTATTGAAAAATTCTCAGATTCTGAGACATTTTTCATATAGAAAAATTCTCAGATTCTGAGACATTTTTCGTATAGAAAAATTCTCAGATTCTGAGACATTTTTCGTATAGAAAAATTCTCAGATTCTGAGACATTTTTCGTATAGAAAAATTCTCAGATTCTGAGACATTTTTCGTATAGAAAAATTCTCAGATTCTGAGACATTTTTCGTATAGAAAAATTCTCAGATTCTGAGACATTTATCGTATAGAAAAATTCTCAGATTCTGAGACATTTTTCGTATAGAAAAATTCTCAGATTCTGAGACATTTTTCGTATAGCAAAATTCTCAGATTCTGAGACATTTTTCGTATAGAAAAATTCTCAGATTCTGAGACATTTTTCGTATAGAAAAATTCTCAGATTCTGAGACATTTTTCGTATAGAAAAATTCTCAGATTCTGAGACATTTTTCGTATAGAAAAATTCTCAGATTCTGAGACATTTTTCGTATAGAAAAATTCTCAGATTCTGAGACATTTTTCGTATAGAAAAATTCTCAGATTCTGAGACATTTTTCGTATAGAAAAATTCTCAGATTCTGAGACATTTTTCGTATAGAAAAATTCTCAGATTCTGAGACATTTTTCGTATAGAAAAATTCTCAGATTCTGAGACATTTTTCGTATTGAAAAATTCTCAGATTCTGAGACATTTTTCGTATAGAAAAATTCTCAGATTCTGAGACATTTTTCGTATTGAAAAATTCTCAGATTCTGAGACATTTTTCGTATAGAAAAATTCTCAGATTCTGAGACATTTTTCGTATTGAAAAATTCTCAGATTCTGAGACATTTTTCATATAGAAAAATTCTCAGATTCTGAGACATTTTTCGTATAGAAAAATTCTCAGATTCTGAGACATTTTTCGTATAGAAAAATTCTCAGATTCTGAGACATTTTTCGTATAGAAAAATTCTCAGATTCTGAGACATTTTTCGTATAGAAAAATTCTCAGATTCTGAGACATTTTTCGTATAGAAAAATTCTCAGATTCTGAGACATTTTTCGTATAGAAAAATTCTCAGATTCTGAGACATTTTTCGTATAGAAAAATTCTCAGATTCTGAGACATTTTTCGTATAGAAAAATTCTCAGATTCTGAGACATTTTTCGTATAGAAAAATTCTCAGATTCTGAGACATTTTTCGTATAGAAAAATTCTCAGATTCTGAGACATTTTTCGTATAGAAAAATTCTCAGATTCTGAGACATTTTTCGTATAGAAAAATTCTCAGATTCTGAGACATTTTTCGTATAGAAAAATTCTCAGATTCTGAGACATTTTTCGTATAGAAAAATTCTCAGATTCTGAGACATTTTTCGTATAGAAAAATTCTCAGATTCTGAGACATTTTTCGTATAGAAAAATTCTCAGATTCTGAGACATTTTTCGTATAGAAAAATTCTCAGATTCTGAGACATTTTTCGTATAGAAAAATTCTCAGATTCTGAGACATTTTTCGTATAGAAAAATTCTCAGATTCTGAGACATTTTTCGTATAGAAAAATTCTCAGATTCTGAGACATTTTTCGTATAGAAAAATTCTCAGATTCTGAGACATTTTTCGTATAGAAAAATTCTCAGATTCTGAGACATTTTTCGTATAGAAAAATTCTCAGATTCTGAGACATTTTTCGTATAGAAAAATTCTCAGATTCTGAGACATTTTTCGTATAGAAAAATTCTCAGATTCTGAGACATTTTTCGTATAGAAAAATTCTCAGATTCTAAGACATTTTTTGTATAGAAAATTTCTTAGATTGTGAAATATTTTTCGTATAGAAAAATTCTCACATTCTGAGACATTTTTCGTATAGAAAAATTCTCAGATCAGATGAGACATTTTTCTTCGTATAGAAAAATTCTCAGAACATACACAACAGATAATTATGATTTTAATTAAATAAATTGTTGCTAAATTAACTCAATTAAGAACAAAGAAAACAAACCATTTTCCTTTGAACAAAATTATTCTGTACAATTTTTTTAGCATTTTGTGTTTTCTATTATTTCATTTTTATTTCCGCCAAAAACATTTTTTCAATACCTGAGGCTAATATTTGGTTCGTTATAAATTGTATTCGAAATTGGTTTTACTTTTCATATACAATCCCTTTAGGGTTTAAAAAACTACTACTGCAAAAAGATAAACACTACAAAAACTTTAATAAAACATTTTGATGGTATTCATGTCAGAAATCATGTGCGAAATGCAACATATTATAAAATTATTTTGGGTTTTATTTCTTCCCATGTGTTTTGCTGTAAAATATTTAGCATTTCCCACTTTGCATGGGTAGAAATTGCTGACGTGAATACCACTATTGTAATGTAAGAAATGAACAACAAATTCCCGCTGAAAATGTAGATTTTTTCCACAGGAAATAATGTCTTAAAAATTTTCTCACAGAAAAGTCTCATATTCTGAGACATTTTTCTTATGGAAAAAGTCTCAGATTCTGAAACATTATATCCTACACTCAAAATAGATTCTCTGTCCAATCAGCAGAAAAATCTGCTGAAAATACAGCCATTTTAAGCCATATGAGAAATCTGCTGATTTTAGCAGACACGGTTTGCTAAAAATATCTAGGTGAAACCAGCTGAGAATTCTGTAAAAACAGCAAAGAAATCTGCTAAGACATTTTCTAGAAAATTTTTGTTTTTAGAAAATTTGTTTTCATGAAAACTTTAATAGTTTTTTTTTATTTAAACTTAAAAAAAAATATAAAAAAAAAAATGTTTCTGTAAAATAAACTTAAGAAAGTTTTCTTAAAAAAAGGATGAGACCAAACTGTATCTGTAAGTTTACAAAATAATCTGCTAAAAATATGTTTAGAAATATCGTTTTGATTGCATAAAAAACAAAAAAAAAACTTAACACTTTGAAAAAATAACTTAGAAAATTTTTTTGAAAAAAGATTGACAGCAAAATATTTCTGTATACGTATATAAAAAATAATCTGTTAAAAATATGTTTAAAAATATTTTGAAATTAGGCAAACAGAATAAGTTAAAACGCAGTAAAATTTCTGTTATTTTGTAAAATTGAATGACAGAGAATTTAGTAAAAATATTAATTTTAGTTGAAAAATTATCTGAAAGTTTGCTAAATCAAATTGAAAGTCGTTTTACAGATTAATTGACAGAGTTTCTCTCGAGTGTATAGAGAAAAGTTTCTGATTCTCAGACATTTTTTCCTATAGAATCTGAAACGTTTTTATTAGAAAAAATATGTTAGAATATAAGACTTTCTATTGGAAAAATGTGTCAGAATGTGAGAATCTTTTCTGTTGGAAAAAAATATCTACAGGAAAAAATGCCTCAGAATCTGTTGTTGTTGTTTTTTCTATACACTCATTGTCAGGAAATTATGTAAGTAGAATCAACTGAAATTGTCAGTAAAAATATCTACTTTTTAAGTTGTTTTGGGGTCAACTTCAACTTCAGCTAAAAAAACTACCAAAAAGAGCAGACGCGCTTTGCTAAATATCTGTCTTAATTATCTAGGTGAAATCAGCAGAAAAATTCTGCTAATTTTAGCTGAAAAATCTGCTAATCTGCTGATTTCAGCTGAGCAACATGCATGATTCAGCAGAAAATCTGTTAATTTTAGCAGAAAAATCTGCTGAAATTACATCGAGTTTGAGCCATATGATAAATCTGCTGTTTTAAGCAGATTCAGTTTGCTAAAACTGTATTATAGAATAAAAAATACAAGAAAATTTTCTTGTGTTTTTTATTCTATTTTTTTATTCTTTCTTTAAGATCAAACTTTGATCTTAAAAAAAAAATGAACACTTTGAAAATAAAACAAAAAAAAAAAAACGTAGAAAATTTTCTTGTATTTTTTATTCTACAATACACACAGAAAAAAATAAAAAAAATATTTGAGTAAATTTTTAATACTATTGAGTAAAAAATTACTCAATTTTGCACCAGTAAACGATTTAATAGTGTTGAGTAAATTTTTAATAAAAATTTATTAAATGTTTGAAAAAAAATTTGAGTAAATTTTTAATTGACACAATTAAAAATTTACTCAAAATTTATCTATTTATTTTTTTTTTTAAAGTTTAAAAAAGTTTTAAATTTTTTTACAAAAAAAAAAAAACAAAAAACTTGTTTTTTCAAACTTTACCAAACATATTTATGTCTCAAAGACATAGGAAAATTTTATAAAGACGATTACAAACTTTCATATACATACATACACAAAAAACTATAAACTAAACGAGAATTCAAAAAAATATGAGAGTTTAAAAAAAATTAAAAAACTATTAAATTTTTATTAAATTATTTACTTATATTGTTTTTAAAATGTTTGAGTAAATTTTTAATTGCGTCAATTAAAAAATTACTCAATTTTTCTTTTTAAATTTAAACAAGAGGTTACTCAAATTTGTTTCCTCCATATTTTTTTCTGTGCAGTTTTAGCAAACTGAATCATCAGGGCCATTCCAGAAAATTTAGCTCAAATTTTAGTCATTTTTGGAAATGGTGTCTCAGATTAATTTGAACCTTGACACATAGATAGCCCTCATAAATATGATATATGTACCATATATCGTTTTTTTACATTTGGTGTATTTAACGAATTATGGCGGGTCAAAGATTGACTTTTTAAGCAAAAGTAAGAAAAATACATCACCCCAATCAGAAACTGCCAACCGTACAAAAAATATTGTACTGGCGGAGCACTGGATTTATTGGAAATGCCAACAGCGTTTCAACGTTGGAAATTACAAACAGAATTGTACTCTGCCAGTACATTTTATACAACATTTACGACATTTATTTTTTTATTAATTATTTTTAAGCGGTTGGATTTCGATTAAATATTGCTTTTATTACACCTTTTATTATATAAACAACGAGTTATTAAATAATTTACATATGTATATATTATTAAAATTAGTGTAATAGAGTAATAGCAATTGTTTAATCATCACATGTAGTTAGAATACACTTGAATTCTACCATATTTATGTTAATTTCAGTGTTATTTTCATATAATTTTCTAACATACAATCAATCCTATTTTACTTGATGGAAGTAGATATTCCACAAAATCAGTAACTTCAAGAAAAACGTTGCCTTTAAAAAAAATATCATCACATTTGAAATTCGACACTTTCCTACTAAAAATTTCGATAACCGTAATAACATTTCCATTTCTTAGTAAGCTTACGTTATCAGGAGGAAGTGGTGAAATTTTATTGCCTTCTATAATAACAAAAACTCCTATTTCCGAGGTTTCTAAAATTTTTCCAAGAGAATATTTTAAGCTTCTATTGATACGATAAAGCAATGGAAAATTATTTGATGAATCGTTTGATCGAAAAATATGAAGTTTTCTTTGAACTTCTCCGATGGGGTTGGTTGGAGAATTTATAAGACTTTTTATAAAACCTAGGCTATTTTCGAAATCAAACACGGAAAATTGAGATAGCGGCGCCCCTATATTAACAACGTCATCTGCGATATGAATGAGGTTGTGAATATTCATTGTATGTGATTTTGGTCCATAAAAATATGACATAAGTTCAACAAATTTCCTTAATAACTGCTTAGCATAATCAGCTTTTAATGTAGCTAATTTGCTAGATGACAAAATTCAACAAGCTGTAAAAAGAAGTAAAAAATGTCTGTACTGATTAGATTTCAATACATTTTTCAAAACTATCCCTCCGCCATATAATAAAAAAAACAAGTAAAAGTGTTAAATTCGGCTGTGCCGAATCTTTTATACCCTCCAACACGTTAAAAATTAAAAAAAAATCGCAGGGGCGTTTTTTTTTTCGTGGGGGGGGATGGGCGAAGTTGGTGGGGGACACCTGTACCCCCGCTATATATGTTTACAAATTATTTGTTTATGATATTTACGCTTAAATAATAAATTTTTATCGTTATTTTTAATTAATGTCTATAACCACGCCCCCAAAGGGGGCGGCCTGAAAAAATTGAATTTTCTAACCCCCTTGGTCCAAGCGCAGGTCTATGAACATAACATAGCATACAAATGTTACATTTGTTGAGCAAAAATAAAAAAAAAACTCGTAAAAATATCGTATTTTTTAGGGGTCATTTTAGTTCTTCAAGGGGGAACTTTTTTCCCCCTGGTCCGATTTTGCCCATCTTCGAACTTAACCTTACCAGTAAAATAAGAGATATTTTTGCCCAATTTCAGGAGTCTAGCTCTTTTGGTTTGGACTGCATCGTTATTTCTACAGACGGACGGACGGACATCGCTAGAATGTCTTAGATTCTATCATGGATCAATATTATATATACTTTGTGGGGTCCCCGACCGATATTTCGATGTGTTACACACGGAATGACAAAGTGGGGTATACTGTGTGGTTGGAGGGTATAAGAACGATAGCTTTCCAATTTCCTGTATCCATTAAATCAAACGTTTTTCTTTGGAACTCAACTGTAATATCTTTAGATATTTTTAAAAAATGTTGTTGCATAATTGCTACGTTTTCTTCGGAAATATAAGAATCTGGATTCTTAAAAATAAGTTTCTGAAGTAACGTTTTTCCAATTCCAAGGTACAACATATGCATTTCATCCAAAACGACGGACTTTATTAAGTCAAAGTTAGGAATATCGAGAAGTGGGCTGGTTTCTTTAGTTAAATGGTGCTGAGCGTTAGCCTTTTCTCTAAACGACTGGAGCGTACGTTGTTCACAATTTATTTCTTTAAAAATGCGTGTTTTATTTACTGTTTCTCCTTTTACGGTGCATCTTTCACAAGAAAAAAAAAATCTGTGTGACCCTTGGTACACTTGATAAACGCTCGGGCAGGCATATCACAGCAAAAAGCTAATATTTTAAATGTAAATTGTTTTCCGTGGACCTCGACACCTTTAATAATATAAGTAAAAAAAAATATTTAAATTTTTTTTCTAATTTTTGTGTGTACCTTCATTAGTTAAAGTATTAACTTCGGATACAAATTCAGACAAAAATTCTCCAGCAAAATACGGTTTTGAATTCCCAAAGTATAATGCTATTATAAATGGCTTGCAAAAACTCTTCCCATTAATGTCCAAAAACCTTTTTTGGACTTATTAAATATGTCCATTCCATTATTAAATATGTACAGCATTTTTTGTTTTGCCAACAGTCTGCCAACACCAGAAAAAACAATTGGCCCGAGCCCCATCTGGCGTTATCAATCCAACAATAGCACTGTACAGTATTTTTTGTAAATCCGACTTTGGCACAGCGTAGTATTACTTACAAATATGACACTGGTGATGTACAGTGTTTTTTGTTTTGCCAACAGTCTGCCAACACCAGAAAAAACAATTGGCCCGAGCCCCATCTGGCGTTATCAATCCAACAATGCCACTGTACAGTATTAGTTGCAAACCGTGTTATCGGCCAACGTTGGTAATACTGGCACCAACGCTTTGCCAACCTTGGCCCTTTTGTATTTTTCTGACTGGGACGATTAAAGAGCTGTAACTTCTTAACCAATGACCCGATTTTCACATATTTAGGCTCATGTGAAAGCTGGGGTTCTTCTTTTAGAAAATATTTTTAAAATAACACAGTTTTTTTTTACAGAAATGATGCAAAAATGCAAAAACATTTTTTCTTTTTGAATATTTAAAAAAACACATCTTCGATTTTTAAAAAAAAAATTCTGGTGAAAAATAACAATGTTTTGTATAATATATTCAAAATTCAGAGTGGGTTCTCCATGGGATCAAAAACTATTCTGTTTTAAGTACGAGGTTCTCATATTTTTCCCTTAGAAAATTTAAATTTCTAATGTTTTGAATGTTTTTCACAATTTTAATAGTATAATTTTCTTTGAAAATTTAAATTTTTTTTTTTTTTTTTTTTCTCGAACGGTCCCACCTCACACTTACCCACCTCAACCGACCGAGAGGGCTCGTTCCCATGACGAAGGAACACGTACACACCATGGTCCGAACCATAGCGGATAAGGCTGGATAAGTAAGGATAGTAATAAACCAACTACAGACTCTTAGTCATCAGTCGGTTTACTATAAAGACACTAAATACATTTATATACAATTACTACAACTACATAATTTCTACAAATAATTAAGAATTGATAGTCCTGAATTAACTACAAACGTTCAAAGAAATTAAAATAATCATCGTCACGCAATCTATTCAAATATGTCAAAATAGTCGATTTCACAAGAGCATAATTCTCCGAAAAGTCAACAAACCTGTACAACGTGTTAAAATCAGTGCACATCCTATGAATAGGATCTGCACAATAGCGCGTCCCGAATTCGGCTTTTATTCGAATTTGAAAATGCTTGCCCCTCCAAAAGATGGGGACTTAGGACCCTTTTACGGGAAAATTAACAAAAAAAGTTTTGGACAAAAATGCAATGCTGCACTAAAATTACTCCATGGAAATTTTATTAATATTTTTCCTGGAATGTACTCTATATTGCGCAACTTTTGGCATCAATTTTTCAAAAAAAAAAAAAAAAAATTTTTTTTCAAAATGCACTGAGATTGCAATCTTAAGCCGCTGGTAGCCAACTGGTTTTTTGTCCAAAACTTTTTTTGTTATTTTTCCCGTAAAAGGGTCATAAATACCTATCGTTTGAGGGGCAAGCTAAAAAAATTAGAATTCGGGACGCGCTACTGCACAAGCATAATTCGTGCGACAAAAATCAATATATAGAAAGCTGTAATATCTAGTAGGCCGAAAAGGGACATTGAAAAACAACTTCCCGACAAGAAATTCAGAATCAACTTCGCCCTTAATAGCCTTTAAAATAAACACAGTATTCAACATAATACGTCTACTCTTCAGAGTAGGAAGTTTTATCAACGCCAATCTTCCATTATATGATGGAAGATTGCTATAGTCAGGACCCCAGTTAAGGTTCCTAAGACAAAAAAGTAAAAATTGTTTCTGTACCGATTCAATCATATCACTATGAACGACATAATATGGATCCCAAACAATACAACCAAATTCCAAAATTGGTCTTACCAATGAGATAAATAATTGTTTCGTTATATAGGGGTCAGAAAATTCCTTTGCCCAGCGTTTCATAAATCCAAGAACGCCATAGGCCTTATTCACCATAGTCTCCACATGCGCATTAAAAGTCAACTTTCCATCCAAAAGAATTCCGAGATCCAAAATAGAATCAACCGATTCTAAAATTGAACCATTTAATAGGTACTGAGAAGTCAAAAACTTCGACCTAGCAAAAGTCATGTGCTTACACTTTTTCAAGTTCAGCTCCATGCGATTACAATTGCACCAATTATAAAATCTATTCAAGTCATGCTGCAGCAATAACTGTCCAACAGGAGAACTGTAAGACAAAAAAAGCTTAACATCATCAGCAAACATCAAAATATTAGAATGAATAATAGTAGATGGCAGATCATTCATAAACAACAAGAAGAGGACAGGACCAAGGTGACTGCCCTGAGCAGGCGCGGATCCAGGAATTTCATTTGGGGGGGGAGATTTTTTTTTACCCAAAAAAATTTTAGGCAGTCGGAAGCAAAAAAGTTTGCTTGGAAGGGGGGGGGGGGGGGGGGGGTGTTGCTGTGTGTTTTTTTATTGTTAATATTAAGTAAAAAACTGAAAACCAAAAAAAATATATTTTTTTTAATGTATGCAAAAAAATACATAAAAACTTCAAAGGAATTTAGAAGAATTTACAATAAAGTTCTTCAATTCTCAGATCGTAGTTTATGTAGAAAAACTCTCAGATTCAAAACTTTGAATCTATGATTTCTTAGACTCTTTTCTATAGAAATAACACAGGTAACAAATTTTTAACGCACAAACCAGAGTATACTTTTCTAAGCATTTGACTTTTTAGACTACATATCAGGTTTTATAAATAAAGGTGTATTCGTGCACTTACGGTCAAAAATAAAACATTGGAAAATTACAAGAAAAGTTTCTAACTTTTTTTTTTGCTGCCTCCTATTTGACAAGAATTCCTTGTTATTTTACAAACTTTTTACCAATAGTTTTGTAATTTTACAAGCTTTTACCAAAAAAATAGTAAATTTAAAATTTTTTCGACGCTATAAATCTAACAAGGAGGTTTTCGTGATTTTACTAGATTTTTTGCTACCTCCTATTTTACGAGAATTCCTTGTAAAAATTACGAACTTTTTTTGTAATTTTACAAGATTATATATATTCGATTAGAGTTTTATTCTAGTTCGAGGCCCAAAAATATTTCTATTTATGATATTGTCATAATAGAGTATTTTTAATTTATTGCTTTAAAAATACTCTATTATGACAATATCATAAATAGAAATATTTTTGGGCCTCGAACTAGAATAAAACTCTAATCGAATATATATACATATATAAAGGCCGAATAAATACATTTTATTTTTATGTACCTTTTGGTACTAAAAATAAAAAAACAACATTTTACAAGATTTTTACAAATGAAATTGAAAAATTACATTTTTTTTGACTTAATAAAACTTATAAGAAATTCTCGTAAATTTACTAGATTTTTTTAGTAAAAAATCTTGTAAATATGTAAAACTACAAGAAAAACTGTAAAATAATAAAAAAAAAATTAAATTTCGATCGAAAATTATTTGTTAAAAAACAAGGAAAACTGTCAAATATTGGTAAAATGGGATTCAAGACTTGTTCTAGTAATTTGACAATGTTTTTTTGAGCGTATAACATCTTGAATATGGCGAAAACAGGGTTTTTTTTTAACTTTAAGCGAAAATTTCTCAAAAACCTGATGTGATGGAAAAATTCTAAGTACATATTCGGATTCAGCGCAACTGAAAAGCGTACTTTTGTTTCGGTGTTCCGCCTTTTTCAAATTTTATCGGCCTGTGTAATCTGAAATTCTGAGACATTCTTTCTATAAATTATTTTCCAAATTCTGATATACTTTTCTTATAAAAAATCTCTAATATAATTCTTATATTTTAAAATATTTCTTAGATTCTAAGAACTTTTTCTTATACAAAAATCCTCAGATCCCGAAACATGTTTCGGAAAAGGAAACTATCAGATTCTTATAAATTATCAGTTTCTGGAACATTTTATTAAGAAATTTTTATACACTTTTCTAAAAATAAAATCTTAAATTTTATAGTAGTGCCATTTTTCGATAGAAAAAGTCTACACCCAGAAAAGTTTTACAGTAACTATTTTACGGTTATTCAAAAAGTTTTTAGTTAAAGTTGTTTAACACGTTTTATCGTTTGTTTTTCAAGGAAAATAATATATTAAATGATTTATACAGTTGTAAAAACAATAAACTACAAAAGTTACGGAAAAATATTTTTATCAGTTAAATTATTTGTGACTGATTATTCCGTATAATTTTACAGAAGTACGGTTTTTGTAGTTTGTTATTCAAAAAATTTTATTTTTACTTCACAAAATAAAAAAATGTACAGTTAAAATAACTGAAATATCGTTTGTTTTTACGGAATGTCTAGTCATTTATTAACGTTTAAAAATAACTGAAAAATTATGTTGTTTCAAATGAAATATAACTAGTCCGTTTTTTAAAAGGTAAAACGATTGTTTTAAACGTTTTTTCAGTTGAATTTACTTACAAAATATTTTCAGTGTACGGGTCTTTTGCCATCTAATGCTTTATAAGGCAGTTTCTTAGATTCTAAAACATTTTTCATATAGAAAAATTATTAGGTTCTAGACACTTTTCAAAGGAAAATCCTTAGTCACTATTTAAAATAATATTCAGAGACACATTTCCAATAGAATTCTCATTTGCTGCGGGATTTTTTCTATAGAATTTAATTTGAGGTATTTTTTTAATAAAAAAATTCTTATCTGAATTCAAATACTTAAGTATCAAAATATTTTCTTAAGATAAAGTCTGGAATTCTGAGACATTTTTCTATAAAAAATATTTGAGATAATACCTTTGCATAAGAAAATTATAAGGAAAGTTATTTGGTTGGAAAATGTCCACGACTCTATTGTCATTTAAGTTTTTCATATGCAATTTCTTTAATTCTGAAACATTTAATTCTAAGGATGTTACAAAATTCCTTAGGATAAAGGCTATGTGTGCTGACGTAAATCATCAGCTCACATACACCTCTCATAAGAATTTGTTGCATTCCGGTCATTTTCATTCTTTCTTTGTTTCCTTCCCTTCCTTTTTCCTTTTCCTTTCTTTTTTTTTCCTTTCTTTTCTTTCCTTTCTTTTTTTCTTTTTTTTTCTTTTTTTTTGAAATCATTTTGGGGGGGGAGAAATCCCATTCTCCCCCCCCCCTGGATCCGCGCCTGGCCCTGAGGGACACCAGAAGCAACACTTATACATCAAGAATGGGTCTGCCTAAAAAGGACACATTGCTCACGATTCCTCAAATATGAAGATAACCATTGCAAAACGATACCATTAAATACAATTACACTCAACTTGTAGAGCAAAAGATTATGGTTGACCTTATCAAATGCCTTACTGAAGTCAGTATAAATCGCATCAGTCTGTAGACCTGAAGTAAAACCACTAATGATATTAGAAGAGAATTGAAGCAAATTAGTATTAGTCGATCGACCCTTACGAAAACCATGCTGACATGGTACTAAAATGGAAGATACATGGTAGGAAACAATATCAGTGACAAGTTTCTCAAATAGTTTAGGAATTGCACTTAGTTTAGCAATTCCCCTATAATTCGAAACATTCACAACACTCCCAGATTTATGTTGCGGAATTAAAAAAGATTTCTTCCAAAATGAAGGAAAGTAACCAATTCTCAATCAAGAGTTAAACAAAAATGTGAATAGAGCTGATAGAGCCCCCGAGCAAAATCTTAAAACAGGACGGGACCCCATCGGGACCAGCGCTATACGTAATCTTCAACTTGTTCATGTTTGAATGAACAGAAGCTACGTCCAACATAGGAAGACTCAGAGAGCTTGCTCTCTGAATCTCAAACGTATGTTTGAGATTCAGAGAGCTTGCTCTCTGAATCTCAGAGTATGTAGTTGCAAAGAAATCCGCAAATGCATTCGAAATAGAATAATCATCCGAAAACTCAACATCATTTAATCTAACCACTGTGGGGTAAGTTGAAGAGCTCCGCTTAGACTTAACGAAGCGGTAAAAAGATTTAGGATCACGTTTAAAATTCTCCCTAACTTTATCCAAATAAATTGCATACGCCCTACGAGATTCCATATTAAACGAACTTCTAGCCACTGCATATCTACTAAAATCTATATTAGAACCCGATTTCTTATATTTCTTAAACCATTTACTCTTAACATTTTTCAGTTTAGATAACAGCCTGAATCCCCAAGGGGGACCATTTTCAGATCGAACCTGTATTTTCGGAACTGATTCCAAAAAACACTCAAACAAAATTCTATAAAACATATCCAACCTTATATCAAAATCACGCACCCCTTCAATATCAGTGCAAAATGATGACCAATCAACGTTTGAAAGAAGTGAATCTAACTTCATAAAATCCGCGCGCTTGAAACAAAAAACTTTACTGTGAGACGAAACAGATAATGGCAAAGTCCCAAATGGAAACGAATAAGTAATACCTAGAGTTGGGTGATAACAATCCTCAGGAGTTGATACGGGATCAACTCTATTCACCTCACATAACGATGGGTCATTAACTAATACTAAGTCCAAAGTTCTACGTTTGGAATTTAGCACATAATTCAATTGAAACAAATTTAAATCGGTTAGCGGAGATAAAAATTTTAGCGAAGTATCATCCGAAGACAATGGAATTAATGACTGAGTGTCCGGCAGAGAATGCCATGAGACGTTTGGCAAATTAAAGTCACCTAAAACAATTATAGAATCAACATTCTTCATCCTAGAAATAACAAAACCAATGGCATCCAAATGAGTGTCATAAACTAATGAATCAGAAAGAGGAGGAATATAAGAACAAGTAACAAAAATAGATTTCTGCCCAAGTTTGATACTAACAGCAACGAACTCTATTTTCACGAATTTATCAGATTCAATTTCCTCTGATGGTAAACAGCTTTTTACAGCTATTAAAACACCGCCACCCTTTTTAATCTTCTTAGTCTTCTTAATCTCGTCAACGTTCTGAACATTTTCAACACCATTTACATTTAAATTTCCAACATCCTCCTCGTATATACGGTCTTTCCTATAAATCCTAAATTCATTACACAAAATCTCAGAATTCAATATCTTACCATTTAACCACGTTTCCGTGAACGTGATTACCTGATAGTCAAAATTAAAACTGTCCACAAACAACCTAGTCAATTTAGTATCAATTTTATATTGAAGAAACATAAAATTTTAATTTTCTAAGGTAAAATTTAAGAACTTCGTACTAAAACCAGAATATTTTTTGATCCTATTGGGATCCCACACTGAATTTTGGATATGTTGTACAAAACAGTATTGTTTATCACCAAACTTTTTTTTTTTAAAAATCGAAGATGTGTTTTTTGAAATATTCGCAAAAAAAAATGTTTTTGAATTTTTGCAACACTTCTGAAAAAAACCGTATGCTTTTGAAAATATTTCCTAAAAGAAGAAGAATTAAGCTTTCATATGAGTCATTACTTGTGATAATCGGATTACTAGTTAAAAAGTTAGAGCACGTTAAACGTCATGTATTTTTCTGACTTTTGCTAAAAAAGTCGAACTTTGACCCGCGATAATTTGAAAACTACAGCAAATTTTGAAAATCCAAAAATGCAACATATCTCATATAAACGTGGATATCTATGAGCCAAATATTCAGTGGCGTCCAAAGGCATGTTTCCGAACAGTGGGGCGAAAATTTTTGGAATTAACCATCAAACAAAAAAAACTTATAAATTTGTTTTCAAAAATATTATAAATATTTCTGTAAAATTAACAAAACAATCTGCTGTTTTTTTTTTTAATTTTAATAATAATTTTTTATTTTAGGATTTTAAATTTCACAAAAATTAAAAAAAAAATACATCTTTAAAAAAAAAAACAAATCAACAGACTTTTTCTGTAAAATAACAAAATAATCTGCTAAAAATCTGCAAAAATTATTTTTAAATTAAGCAAACAGAATCAGTAAAATTGCAGAAAAATGTATGTTATTTTCAAAAACTAAATGAAAGAGAAATTTCTTAAAACAATAATTTCAGCAGAAAAATCTGCTAAAATTTTGCTATTCAAATTGAAAGTCATTTTAAAGATTTTTTGACAGAGCTTTTCTTTTGTGTGTAAATACTAAATTTTCTGTTAAAAAACAACCTCAGAATTTTGCTTAACCTCCGTTTTCTTAAAACGTTATGTTCAATAATTATTTTGCAAATATAAACCAAATAATAACTATAGTAAAGACGTATTTCAATGGCATGTTGAAAAGCCATTTATTTACAACATACGTAAAATAATCATTAACCCATTTTTGTACATTGCCAAATTTTTGGTACAGAAACTTTTAATACGTAATATATCGTTAAACTATATTCAATTTGAGCTAAATCAAAAAACAAAACTTTTCAGGAGAGCAAAAAAACCGTCACATTCGCGTATTTTTAAATGTTTTGTCATTCGATCTTTTACAATATTAATTAATAATTACTACTAAATTTTACATGTGCCTTGTTTGTAAAAATTCGTATTATTGGCTGAGTTACAGCAGATAGCTCAACCTTTTTTATTTGAAATTAATCAACCTAAGCAGATAGCTCATTAAATATACACTTTAAAGCTTTATAACTTTTTAACGGATTATGATAAAAATATGATTTTGGTACCATACCCAGCAAAACTTTGGTAATGGGTAGTGATTATATAACACATTACCAGGTAATGCATATAACTTATTTATAGCATTATTTTATGATGTCTTACCAAACATTTGTTCCACAACGTATTATTTTCAAGTGAAAAATAATGCATTACTAATAATTTGCTACGTAATGCATGATTATTGGAAAAAATGTATTTCATATTTGTTATTTCTAAACATTAAATCATGGATGACTTATATTTGGTTACATTATGTATTATTTGAAAGTTTGAAATAATGTATTATTTATAATTGGATGCATAATGCATTACAATAACATAAAAAATAATTATTTTATAAAAAAATGCATAAGTTTAAACTAGAGATGGGCTCACGACAGGAAATTTCTAACGACACACACTCACGAGCATATTTTATCTACTTACACTCACTTACAATCACGTGAGTAAATTTAATACAAAATTACTTTTTCACTACTCGTAACACCTTATATATTACGTTCTGGTATGCTATATTATATACCTTACTCGTAACCTATAAAATATCATATATTTTACACCTTACTCGTATTCTTCGTTATAAATTTATGACTTATTTTATAACTTACTGGTATTCTTTGTGATAATGTGGATGCATTACTTTGAGTCTCATCGCCTGTTAAAATCATCAATGCTGCAATGTATAAAATAAGAGATCCTATACCTTATTTTACCTTATTTGGTAATCTAAGTTTTGCTGGGTATTTCTCAGTTTTTTAAGCCCTTCCAGAAAAGGTGTTAAAAAATACTTTTAAGTTTTTTTTTTTAAATCATCGATTTTTTCGCGCTTTATCGCCATTATTTGGAACCTTCATGAAGCTTGCGAAAAATGTCATATCACTTGTGTTTGCTGTACAATCGAATGGGCAAATAAAATATGCAAAAAGTTTAACCGTTTTTGCTCCGCATCGAAATAAGGGTCAAAAACCGCGTTTTTAACCGCGGAAAGGAGTTGAAATTTTCCAAAAAAAAAACTATGCCGTTATTTTTATTGATGGAAAACCCGTCTAAAAAGTGATAATATCAAAAAATTTAAATTTAAAAATTTACTCTAGTAAACTATACTGTAGATAGCTCAAATTTTTATTTATAAAAAAAAATGGTTTCACATAGCTCATGCTATTTTTGCAATAAAATAGTCTTAAAATATTTTTTTTGTTCTGAAATTAATACCATAGATGACACTTACGCCAACGAACATTTTGCCATCAAAAACTCATTTTCGTCAACCGAGCAGATAGCTCAAATTGAATATAGTTCCACGATGTTTAATTAAACAAAAATATATAAAATTACGATTCATCGAAAATAAATTCTGAAAATGAAGAGAAACAAAAGTAGGGCAATTGAAAAATATCATACAATTATTACACAGTGATACAAAATTGAACTTTCTGAATCAGAATGGGATGAAACCAAAAGCAAATGAAAGTTGACATTTTACATAACAAAATCCTCAATATTTTTTTTAGTTTAGCGCTAGATTTTTTTACACATATTTGAAGTTGGTGATTTTAAAGTTTTAGTGTACTCAACATATCCTAATTTAGGGGCCCCTGGTGGTGCCTTTATTGGACATGTGGGGGACAATGTCCAAACTTAAGCTCGAAATTACGTTAACTATAACCGGTACGAATTTCGCTGCAATCGGTCCAGTACCTACTTAATGAAATTCAGAGTGCTAATTCTCGAAGTCGATTGCGATCGAAATTATACTCGAATATGCAATTTTTCAATTTTTCTTTATGCCTAAAATTATGCTTTGATAAATACAAGCTTTTTACATGTTTCTTTTGCAACAATAAAACTTTAAAACATGAACAAAATATAAAAAAAACTTGTGTTAATTAAAATATAATTTTAGGCAAAAAGAAAAATTTAAAAATTGAACATTCGAGTAGAATTTCGATCGCTATCGACTCCGACATTTCAATTTCCGTTTTTTCCGAAAAGAATAATAAAAAGCGGTCGACAATGGGCTAAATAAAATAAAACTAACAAATATTTGTGTGTATTTAAAAAGCTTTTACATCACTTTCAGCAGTATTATGTATTAAGGAAACTACAAAGCAGTATTTAAATGGTTTAAATATATTAAAACACCAAATAGAAAAATTACATTCGGTCATGATCGACCTTGATATGTCCCTAAATGAAATTGGAGTTTTAACTTTTACCTGCACAGAAAAAAAAAAATAATTGCCAATGAATAAAATTCATAGTACTTATGGTCAAATACATAAAAATTATGAACTTTTTCATTAAATTTTTTCACATATTATGATTTATTTATAAATATGTACTATGAAAAAGTTTCTAAGTATTATAATTAAGTTAATAAATTTTATGAAACTGTTCATAACTACTATGAAGGTCAGTTATTGAATTTTTTTTTGTGTGTGGATCTTAAATTCTATTTTACCGATGATTTTTAAGAAGAAACCAAGATTTTTTTTTGCAAATATTTTTTAGAATCTAAAGACTTTTTTTAAAGAACCCGAGTAAAAATTTTGATATTGCACCAGATCTATTTTAATCTTGCTCAATATATTATCAGATCTTATCAGATCTGGAAATTGACCTGATCTAATTATATCTGTTTTGATCAGTTCTGATACAAACTGATCAAATTAGATCTCGTTGGATCCGACATTTGGCCCACATATTTTGTGATCTTATAAGATCTGATTTGATCAGAATTGATATTGTAGCATATGTATATTGATTTTTGCAAAATTTTCTACTGTTTAGAAGAAATAATAATCACATTTTTATTTAAAATGGTTATAATTTAATTTTATTTAGTATTTAAATGATAATAATGTTTTAACGTATAACAAAACATATAAAAACATTTAAAAAACAATTTGGATATTCACAATGTAAACTACAATATTTAAAATATAAAATCTTTACACAAAATTAAAAATAAATTCTTAGAGCTTTTACCTTTTTTACTCGCGATGTAACATCAAGGGCAAAGTATTCCTTTGTATAAATAAACCCAGTTGGCAAAAATATCACCGCTGACATACTGCTGACACTCCCTTTATAAAATTGCTGGCATCTTTATACAATTAAACAGTTCATGCGAATAAGGACGAATAAACCATTTGTATAATTTTACAAATGACGGTAAAAATGCAGGAAAAGGTTGAAAAAACAATATTTTTGTGAAGTTTTTTGCATTAATGGATAAATGTTGAATTGAATATTTTGAAAAATATTGCGTTTTTATCGCCATTTGTAAAGTTACACAAATGGTGTATTCGCCTTTATTCACATGAACTGTTCAATTGTTACAAATGGCACCAAAGACAAGTCAGCAGTTGGTCAGCGGTTGTCCAAACGAATCGTTGGTGGGCACCGAAGCTGGTTGGTACTGCTTACCAACTCATGACTTGTCATTAAGGATGTTTGAAAAAAAATTGTATGAAGATGTCAGCAATTTCATAATGAAAGATTCAGCAGTTTGTCAGCGGTATTTATTTTTTTTGCCGACTGGGAAATTCTGTATAAAAAAGGTAATGGTGCGAAGATAAACAAATCTTAAGGCTTATTTAGTATTTATGTAAAATGAAAATATCCATAGAGTAATACTCTTATGAAATCTACATTAAGACTAAATGAGCCCTTAAATTTATACAAACAACCGAAAAATGGTATTTACATCTACTCCAAAATTCGAATTTTTCTGTAACTTTCTGGGGGAGATGTAAATACTATACAAACAATATCCTTGGGTACTTAAAATAAAAAAAAAGAACACTGCTACTAGCTAAATTTTAAACAAATGGATCCTCTTTAAATGTTTCCGATTTCATTGGTATCCGAGTTCATGTTGTCATTAATTTTTCAATTCATCAAATATTGTTGGGGACAACTTCCGCAATCTGCATCTGCACAATATTCAAAGTTTGTTATTGAATTTAACAGCATTTTACCATTTCAAGCCAATCTGTAAATCGAGAGAAATTTTTCATAATTTATTTCATAATTTGCATGGTCATTACTTAAATACTTACGTTAACGTTACAAACAGTTAAATTCAAATTAATTTTTATTTATTTTGATACAAATAATAAAAATTTTATGTTTTTTTCCAAAATTATTTTTTTTTTGTATATTTTTCTATTTTTCATTTGACAGAAAATTCGAATTTTTTTATTTTGTATTTACATACTTATTCAATTTTGTTTTCATTTGGTATCAAAACAAATACAAATAACGAAGATTTTAAAAATAGAGGGTATTCATTTAAAATCAAATTCTTAAATAAGCTTAGTTGTTTGATTAGCTGTATATTTGTTATGGATATAAATCTTGCTATAGTGATAGATATCATAAAAGATATAACCAGATATGATACAAGATCTCGTTATATATAGCAACAGATCAAACATATCTGGTTATATATAATTAGATCTTGTATAAGATATAAATATATATAATCAGATATTGTTAGATATAATTATATCTTAACATTTTTACTCGGGAAAACAAAATGGGGACCACTTTCCAGCTCGCGTAAGGGTTTGCATTTTTTATGATAGTTCTGTTAAGGTAATACAATTTTATCAAAAAGGCTAGGCGAGAAAGAAAACTTTACAGATTCTAAGACATTTTTATAAAATAAAAAGTCTTAGGGCGGATTTTACAGTCCAAACTAAGTTCTAACTTAAGTGAAATCTTAGTTAAGATATATTTAAGTATTTTTTATTACTTAAGTTAAATTCCATTTTATAGTTTGTACTTAAGTTAAAAATAAAATATGCTAAAAATATGGTAACACAAGGTATTTATTTTGATTTGACAATTCTTGTTAAAGCCATGACAAGAACGCGGCTAAGGTCGTTATTGAAAAATTCTCAGATTTCGGATTTGCACACCAACGAACGTCTCCGTGAAGAGGTTTCTGTTATTTCCACCAAAACTTGTAGGGATAAGATTGCCGATTATGATACCTATTTGATACGCAATCTCCGGCACTCTCAAACTTAAGGTATTTCAAACAAATTGTGTGATGTAATCACACAATTGGAGTTCTTTTCCATTAAAATCTTTTGCTGAATGTCTCGTTAGAACCAAAACGTTCAAGCCGCTAAGGTTGAAAAATTTAAAAATTATCCACCCAATTGCCTTCGAATTTGCACACCACAGCAAACGTTTTGAATATTTCCAACGAACCCTTGAGGAATAACATCGCCGGTTATGTTACCCATACACTCAAAAAAAAAATATTGTAAAACTAGCAAAAAAATGGTTAAAATTAGCAAAAAAAACTGTAGTTTTGGACGTTGCAAAAATTTTGGTAATATTAGCAAAATCATTTTGCTAATTAGGAAAAAAATGGTAAAATTACAAGAATACCATTTTATTTTTGTAAAAAATCAACCTTGTAAAATTATCAAAAAATATGGTAAAATTACTAAAAAAATATGGTAAAATTGAAATAGTAAAAAAAATTTGTAATTTGGTAAAAAAACTGTTTTATTTAGTAATTTTTTTTTCTCTGATTAGTAGTTGATTTAGAATTTGGTGTATACGAGTAAAAAATTTTTTTGCCTGTTTTTAAGCACCACGTTCTTTAAATGTAGTAATAGCAGCATCAACTATTACTTCAGTTGTTGGATGGTTTCTTCGGCTTGATGGCATCTTCTTTTGCCTTCTTCTCAGCAGCTGTAGTTGTAGTAACTGGACTTCCAACAACATCAAAATCCAAAATGATTTTTTATTTCACTTAAACACTTTAAACAAAAAATTTAAAGAACAACACTTCACTTTTTTATTTTTTTTGCGTCATTTTTTTAGCTTAAGTAGAACAAATGAGAATTGCGTAGTAGTCTACACAAGAAATTTCTTACATTTTCACGTAAAATTAACAATTTTTTTTCGAATTTTTATTTTTTTTCACATGTATTAAAAAAAAAAAATAAAAAAAACTTTTGGATATTGAAGATTAGATATCTAAGTATGTGTTAAAATTTAATTTTTTTTTTTTTTTAAATTATCAAATTTTTATTAACAATTTAAGTGGCAAATTTTAAAAAAATTTTCATATAAAATTAGCAAAAAATATGGTAAAATTAACAAAAAATATGGTAAAAAATACTAAAGATTGTGTAGCCTATTTTTGAGCGCACATTCAGTTGATGAATGGCTACTTTGCTATGGTGTTGGCAGCATCATCTTTTGCCTTCTTCTTTTTTTTCTTAAAACTAAGAAAAAAAAAATTAAAAGTATTACCATTTCTTTAAGGAAAATACTAATATTTTTGCTAAAATTATAGTAAAATAAAAAAAAAAACTAGCAAGAAAATATAGTAAAAGTACCAAAAAAATGTTGTATTTTACCAATAGTAAATTGCCAAAAAAAACTGTAAAAGTTAAATTTTTACAATTTTTTTTGCTAAAGTTTGGTTGAAGTAAATTACAACACCTTTTACTAATATTTTGACTAAGTTATTTTTTTGAGTGTATGATGGGCCATATCAGCCAATCTCAAATATCTTACACATTTTTATTAATTTTTTTTTTAAGGAAATATCACGCAATTTGATAGACACACCTTGAATTTGATAGTGGCGGAGAAGGCCTATCAATTGGGTAAAATAACCGGTAATCTTAATCCTCAAAGTTTTGGGAGAAACATCACGTTTGTTGGTGTGTAATTCCGAATTCTAGCGGGATGCGTATCTTTCAATGATGACTTTTCTTGATTGTTTTGGTTCTTACAACTTCCATTGCGGAAGATTTTAACGGAAAATAACAGAAAATGATTTTTGTTTTTAATTTTCTTTGTATGTTTTTATTATTATTTAATTTTTTTTTTTGCATTTTTTTTGATTGTCAAATCAAAATAAATTACTTAAGTAAAACTTAAGTCATGGTAATAGATGACTTAAGTTTTTCTTAAGTGGTTTTTATAAAATAGTTTTTTGGATTTAAGCAATTTCTTAGTTTAAGTCGCTACTTAGTGCTGACTGTAAAATCCGCCCTTAGATTTTGGGACATTTTTACTACACTAAAAAAAAAAACTTGTCGAATTAATAGAAGAAATATCGTTATACCATTTTAACAATACTTGACAGTTTTCCTTGTTTTTTAGCAACAAATTTTTGATCGATATTTACATTTTTTTTGATAATTTTACAATTTTTTTTGTAATTTTACAAATTTCCAAGTTTTTTTTACAAAAAAATCTAGTGAATTCACGAGAA
Organism: Pegoplata infirma; assembly: GCA_963921195.1. Taxonomy (NCBI): domain Eukaryota; kingdom Metazoa; phylum Arthropoda; class Insecta; order Diptera; family Anthomyiidae; genus Pegoplata; species Pegoplata infirma. The sequence goes on from CAWUER010000582.1 coordinate 31,243, forward strand.
TTCCTTGCAAGTTTAATTGAGCCAAAAGTTGTAAATTTACAATTTTATTGGTTAAAAGCTTGTAAAATTACAAAAAAAGTTCGTAATTTTTACAAGGAATTCTCGTAAAATAGTAGGTAGCAAAAAATCTAGTAAAGTCATGAAACTTTCTTGTAAGTTTTATCACGTCAAAAAAAATTTTAAATTTAGAATTTTATCTGTGAAAAGCTTGTAAAATTACCAAATTATTGGTAAAAAGCTTGTAAAATTACAAGGAATTCTTGTCAAATAGGAGGTAGCAAAAAATAAAAATTATTATTTTTTTTTTATTTTATATAAGTTATTTTTTTTTTTGTTTGGGTGTATACAAATAAGTGGGTCAGATTCTGAGACATATTTCCTGAAGAAAAAGTCTTAGATTCTGAGACATTTTTCCTATAGAAAAGGTCTCAGATTCTGAAACATTTATTAGGTTTTAAAATTATAGAAACGTTTCTAATTTGTTGACAACCACTGTATGTGAAAAGAATTGCCACTCAAAAGAAAAACTCTGTAAAAAAATCTATAAAACGACTTTCAATTTGATTTAGCAAACTTTCAGCAGATTTTTCTGCAAATATATATATTTTTACTAATATCTCTGTCATTCAGTTTAAGAAAATAACAGAAATTTTGCTGCGTTTTTACTAATTATGTTTGCTGAATTTCAAAATATTTTTGAACATATTTTTAGCAGATAATTTTTTTATTTATACAGAAATTGTTTTGCTTTTTTGAAGAAAATGTTTAATTTTTTTTTAAAGTGTTAATTTTTGTTTGTTTTGTTTAGTATATTATTTTGTAAATTTATAGAAATAGTTTGCTATCATCCTTTTTCAAGAAAACTTTTTTAAGTTTTTTTTGAAAGTGTTAATTTTTTTTTCGTTTTTTATACAATAAAAACCATTAATTGACAAAACTTGATGATATGATAATTTTACAGAACAATTTTATTTATAAGTTTAAATTAACAAAAAAAAAAAATCAATAAAAATGTTTATGAAAACAAATTTTAAAAAAAACAAAAATTTTCTAGAAAATGTCTTATAGCACATTCATACTGACCTCGAAACCCCGTTGAAACCTCGTATTTTCATTTCGAAAACTTTGCCGTTCACACCACAAGTTTTTGAAGTGTATTGAGTTTTCATAACCCGAGTAAAAATTTTTATATGATGCAATATATAATGATATGTAACACAATATATATTAATACGCAATTTGATCCGAATAATGGTGGATGTTTTTGCATTAAAAAAGATCTACTTGTATAAAATATGATTTGATTTCATCCGAGTTTTGACCAGACATTGCCTTATATTGGTGGATCTAATTAGATCTAATTGCACAAAAACATATAAAATCCTGGTGTTTTTTGGTTTGGGTTGAGATACACCACAGGTCAACGATACATTCACCAAACATATAATTTCCAAAAACAAAAAAAAATGTTTGGGTACGCTTCGAACCAGATAGGTGATATACATAACCCTAACAAGGAAATGTTTAGGAACATTTTAAAAAAAAATTTATAGTTTGCCTAAAAAACTTAGAAAAATTTTTGTTAATTGGAAACATATATAGTTTTATATGGAACAGAATAAGCTATATATAATGTTATGTTAAATTATACAGAAAAACAAATTTTGTATTGACCCTGATATAATTTTATATAATTATGTCAACAGTACACTTTTTAATCCGAATCATGATTAAATTATATATTACTACATATGACTGCATTAAAAAAATATCTCAGGGATGTATAATCATATATAATTTATTATGTTTGTATCAAGTTATATATTGTAATATATGTTCATTTTTACTCGGGAAATTTGCTGAACAAAATTCTGCAATTTTACGCGTTGAAACAGGCACATTTATATTAAATACACGTTGTTTTACAATAGTGTATCGAAAAATATTGTTTAATTGTTATTTTTTGTTTAAATTTGTAAATATTTTAATTTTTTTATTTTTGGCACTTTCTTTAATTTATTTTCTTCTCTTCTTACAGTTGCAAAAAAGAGTAGAACTATGATATTTAAAAGGTTTCAATGGTATATTCGTTGAAACCTCATAATTAAAAGGTTTCAATTTGTATGGGAAAATACGTATTTTCAAATGAGGTTTAGCACGAAACCTCGTTAAACGGGGTTTCGACGCTAATCTGAACGTACTATTAGCAGATTTCTCTGCTTCTTTGACAGATTTCTTTGCTGATTTCACCTACAGTGACGAGCAAAAGTGTAACAGGGTTCACATTGCTTAGATAATCTGCTCTATATTTTAAACTACACAAGATAAAGTATTGAAGTTTTTTGATAATTTTATTAGTTAATTGATCAGAATTTATAAACATTATCGAAATATGCTGTAAAATTTTTTATAAAAAAAATATAGTAAAAATTCCATAAAAAGGAAGTGTTACATTATTGCACTCATGATTTTTCTACATAAATCTTTAGGACAACTATTATATTTCGCGCATATAGACCCGGATTTTGCAATTTTTTTATAAAACTTAATAAATAACATAAAAATAATTCATTTGTTGAAAAGAAATTTTGGGTAAACATTATTTTTAACTCAAAAGTCCGTCCTTTTTACGTTTTTTGGGGAACCACGCATATTTATCAAGCTAAGAATTTGCAGAAATTATTTTTTCTGAATGGTGTTTATATCAGGCGATAATAGAGACCATTTATAAAAAATTTCGTAAATGGATTGTTGCTTTTGCAATTAGTAAAAAAAAAGTTATTGTGTACTGGGGTTGGGTTTCTGGAGGAATTTCAAATATTTTTGCCGAAATTCGACATTTTTCGGCTGAATAAAGGCCAATTTTGCCTCAAGAAGTGTTTTCTTAATTCAGCCGTAAATAAGTCAACAAGTTATATCACCAGTTGATCATAAATTTTGTTAAGAATGGCTTTATGCCATTTAAAACCACTATCACATTTCGTGGTTTTGGACATTATCCTCGGGGTAGTGCCATAGTGTCAAATTATCGAATCAGAACGCAATCTTTGGAGTTAATTTTTTCAGAAAGAACAAAAATAAATAATGTTTAATATATAAAAGTCTTTTGCTGCTCTTATCATTGGACGAAATTCACTAATTCAATTTAGGTACCCCAAACAATAATTTTAAATAGGGATTTAATAACACCGTCCGACACACTTTTGTACACATGGACCAGACCGAAAAATTCTGAAAGTAGGGCTGAAAATAAAATACACGTGTCTCCCAGTTTTTCTAGATCAATTCGTGTTTTCGCGAAAAACGCCAATAAAAAAAGTGGTATTTTTCCAAATTATTGTGAAATAAATCGAAAAATTTATTAAATCTACTTGTGAGCTAAATAATGTTTGAACATATCTTTAATAAAATTTAAAGACGGTTCTTTTCGTGGAATATATTAACCCTCTGTCTCCCATTTTTGGGGGTCATTTATGTCCTCATTTCTAATGTTCTCCTAGAAAACCATTAAATCATCCATTTAAAGGGTTAAAATGTTCTACAAAAATGTTCTGCATCAAATTTCACTAGGAGTTGTCAAAGGCCAATAATTTGTGCGATGTAAGCAAAATGCTCAAAAAAGTAAAATTGTAAATATGTGTGGTGTAACACAATTTAATAAAATATGATACTTTACAATTTTACTTTTTTAAGCATTTTGCTAACATCTTACGAACTTTTGGCCTTTGACAACCCCTAGTGAATTTTAATGCAAAAGATTTTTGTGGAACATTTTAACCCTTTAAACGCACGATTTAATGCTTTTCTAGGTGAGTATTTGAAATAAGAACAAAAATTAACCCTAAAAATTGCAGATAGAGGGTTAATATATTCCAAGAAAAGAACCATCATTAAATTCTACTGAACTTATCTGTTGACACTATTTTTCTCAGAAGTAAATTTTCCATATTTTTTCGACTTATTTCACACTTCTTTTGTGAAACCCAATTTAACATTATATTTTTTTTTTGCATTTTCGCGAAAAAACGCGAATTGATTTAAAAAACCTGAGAGATACGGGAATGTTATTTTTATACCCACTTTCTGACTGTAGTAAAATTTTTCTATAGTGCGAAATTTTTTTTTTTGCATTTTTCGCGAAAACGCGAATTGATCTAAAAAGACTGGGAGACACGGGTATTTTATTTTCGGCCGTACTCTCAGAATTTTTTAGTCCGGTTCATGTGTACAGCCAAAATTTGAAATTTGTCGGACGGTGTAATAACTACATTCTTTATAACAATATTGTCAATCTACTGATGATTTTAATTGACGATATATTTAAGACCGAATATAGAAAAAACATCATCGGCCAGAATTGGCTCGTATTCATCGGAAAAATGTTGAATAACTGCAAAAATATTTGAAATTCCGCCAAAAACCCAAATTGAGTACCCAATAAAAAAATTTTATTAATTGCAAAATAAACAAACCACTTATGAATTTGATTTTAAATGGGCTCTACTATCGCCGGATATAAACGCCATTCCAAAAAAATAATGTCTGTATATTCTAAGCTTGAGTAATACGTGTGGCTCTCCTAAAATCGTTAAAAGGACGGACTTTTGAGTTAAAAAAAATGTTTAGCCAAAATTTCTTTTCAACAAATGAATTATTTTTATGTTATTTATTAAGTTTTATAAAAAAATTGCAAAATTCGGGTCTATATGCGCGAAATATAAAAGTTGTCCTAAAGATTTATGTAGAAAAATCATGAGTGCAATAATGTAACTCTTGCCTTTTTATGGAATTTTTACTATATTTTTTTTATAAAAAATTTTACAGCATATTTCGATAATGTTTATAAATTCTGATCAATTAACTAATAAAATTATCAAAAAACTTCAATACTTTATCTTGTGTAGTTTAAAATATAGAGCAGATTATCTAAGCAATGTGAACCCTGTTACACTTTTGCTCGTCACTGTAGATAATCACGTCAGATTTTCAGCAAACCGTGTCTCCTCAAATCAGCAGATTTCTCATATGGCTCAAAATAGGTGTATTTTCTGCAGATTTTTCTGCTGATTGGACAGAGAATTTATTTTGAGTGCACTCAATATAATAACTCTGTAAAATGACTGTAATCCCAATGTAACAGATATTTGACAGAGTTTTCTGCCAAAATACAGATTTAATGAAAATACTTTGTATTTTGTTGTGACAAAAAACAAGGGTTTTCTGTTATATTATTTTTTCTTCGTAATCTTTATTTTACAGATAATTAACAGAGTTTCTGTTAAAATACAGGTTTAAGCAAAATACTTTGTATTTTTTTGTAATCAAAAAAACTAAGTTTTATCTGTATTTTTACTTATTACTATGTAATCTTAATTTTATAGTTAAAGACAGAGTTTTTTTGTTAAAACACTGTTTTGAGTAATTTTGTTACCAAATACCAAAATTTTATATGTATTATTTTTTTTAAATTGAAAAATAAAAAACAAAAAGTTTTTCTTTGCTAAATAGTGGTTTATTTAACCAATATTTTACTCAAAATCATTTTACAGAGTTTTATAGTAAAATTACCAAGAAATGTTGCTAGCTGGAAAAGTATGTTGTACTCTGTTAAATTAGCAGAGTTTTTTCTGTAATTTAACAAAGTTATTATTTTCAGTGTGTATACCAAATAAATAGTTTTATTACCACACAAAGTAATGTAGGGCTAAAAAACTTAACAACTAAAAAGAATTGAAAATAATATTTCGTGCTTAAAATGCATAAATATCATTCATAACAGCAAACAAAAAAAAAAGTAACGTAAAGAATGAATAAAGAGAATAAAGGATAAAAAAACTATAAAACTACAAATATTTTGCATAGTGTATGAATTCAAATCTCGACACAAAAGAAATTTCCCACATAACTACAATGGCAGACAAAACATAAAAAAAATTGGATCAAATTTATAGAATTAACAACAATAAAAAACCCCAAAAAAATAAAAAATAGTCAGCCTATAAAAATGAATAAAAGGAAAACCTTGATCCTAGCCAAGCAGTAAATTTAAGGTTATATATGAGTTTTCGAACACAAAAAAAAAAAAAAAGAAAAAGAATGAAATAATAAACTAGAAAAACCCGGAAGCCAAAATGTTGATACCAATATTGAACTTTCACAAAAACCACAGTCAATCTCTAAAGCTAAGCAGCAGGATAAATTTTCCAATGTGTCAGAAAAATGAATTGAAGTACATAAAGCATTCCACACCTAATGTCAAGCGAAACAAAGTGTCCCATTAGAGCGGATTTTTTTTATATTTCAAAAAATGTTTTCTTCTGATTTTGAATGTTTGGGCAAATTTTTATTTTAATAGGCCTAAAATTTATATGATACAAATTTAAGGCGAACCGGATTACGCTTGGCGCCCGGTAATCAAAGTTTTAGATTTTTAAAAAATTTAAAAAAAATATATTGTCTTGCGATACATCATATTTGTTATAATGATGCGCAAAACACGAATATTGAAAAAAAATTTCAAATCGGTCAACCGGTTTGCTATTTGAAATTGGCAAAAATTAAAAATTAAAAAAAATAAAATTAAAAAGTTATTTTCCTTGACCCTTTCATAGAGCTTGAACCAAACTCTTATATAAAATTAATTCGGTCAAAGTTTTGGTTTTTTATGAAATTTTCCACAAAAACTCTAAACTTTGATCGAAGGACACCATGGGTTAAAATTTTCGTTTTAGCTCAAATCAAATTTAAATGAAAGTGTGTCTCAAGCTCTTTTTGTTGTGTTGACAATATTTACCGAGATATGATTATTTAAAAATTTTCGGGAATGCCAACTTTTTTTAAATCCAAAGCTAGGACCCATTGAGGTCCATAGATGTGAAGAGGACCGGCGATACTATGGCGATCCAAAGACCAAAAATGGCCTCCATTTTGCTCTATCTGGCTTAGTTTTTGAGATATCGCCATTTTAAATTTTTTGAAAAAAAAATTTTCCCGAGTTATTAAAATTTTACTAAAATAGTGGAAAAAACTTCCGCAAATCTAAGAAAATGAACTAATTGGTAGAAAATTACGTCCTAAAACTAAAGAAGAGGAATATGTCTTAATAAAGATTTGTGTCATACAATTAGGGAAAATTTCTTTGGCGGTAAGAATTTCTTCCATGTATTTGGGAATTCCATTTAAGGAAAATAATGGACTATTTAACAGTACATGAACTTAAATTTTTTCGTAATACTTAAGAAAATTTCCCAACTTGTAGTTAAATTTAACTAAATTGTGGGAAAATTTATAAACTGTTGGTGCATTTAAACGGGTACTACGTTATAGGAGCATATACTTCAACGTTCAACCTTTAAAACAAAATGACTAAGTATTCACGTAGCAAGCTTTAGTTATGCGTTAGTATAACTCTTGTCTGAATCACGCAAATCACACAGCTCTATATACTTTATTTGGAATGGGCGACTTAATTGTGAATCACGCATGAACAACATTTCGAGAGTGATTAATAAGTGTAATTATTGCGTGAGTGTGTAAACAATTTTTAAGTAACTCTTTGTGATTTTAAATAATTTTATTTATTTAGAGTTTACGTGTTTTTTTTTATTTATTTACAATTATAATTGAACAAGTTTTGTGTCAAAATCTATGGGGACCCTTAAAGGACCCAACGGGTTTCGAGGTAACAGGGGCTGGACCCATGGGGTCCGAACCCATGGGTCCATGGTCTAGACCCAATCTAGTTTTAAAATGTGAATGAACTAAAGTGTAATATAATTTTTCCCATTTTCTAGTTAAAATTGGCTTAAAATTAATTAATTTTGTTTTCCTTATTTTTGGGAAAATTATGAACTAAAACAAAGAAAAAAATCTTTGGAGCCAAATCATTTCCTCTTTTTCTTAAAATTGAGTTAATTTTCCCAGATTTTAGTTCACTTTTTTTTTTGAGTGTACGGAAAAATCACGTATCTCATAATCGGAGCCTTTTTCTATACAGAAAAGTATCTGAGAATATTGCATCTTGAATTTTTTTCTATACAAAAAATGTCTCCGACTCTGAAGGAAGTTTTCCACAACACAAATATCATCTCAAAGCTGAACATTTTCTCATAATACATAAAAAAATTATTCTTTGAAGCAGAATCATAGCAAATTTGTTATATATAAATATTTTTAAAATACTTCATCTTTTGCAATTGTTATCGTGCACTTCTGCACGACTCACTTGACCAAAAATACATTTCAAATGTAACCATTGCAATTCGCTATGTATGTATGTTCATCATTTTCCTGGAATTTCATCCAAATGGAACAAAAAAAAAATGAAATACTTATAAAGTATCTGGCAAGTATGTACCAACTGTGTTTTATGTTCCATAATTTCTTTAACTATTATAATGGTTGCTTGAAAAATAAAACGATGCAAGTGTTGATTTAAAATACAGAAAACTTTAGAATTTTACAAGGACAACTTGTCCTTTTACTATAATATTTGTTGGGAATAGCAGCAGTTTACACGCAAAAAAAAATTGGTGGAATTTTTTCATTATTTTACTAGCTGAACTCGGTCCGCGTTGCTGGCCATTAAAAAAAACAAATGTTTCATATTGCATCTCGATTTAAGTATACAGTATTGGACAAAACTAAAGCACGGTACAGGGTCCTGCAAAACAGGCAAAATTAACGTTCAGTACAATAACGGGTGGCAATTTACGGCTATTTGTCCAATCGTGGTCTTATATGTCCTATAGTTTCACCCTCGTTTAGCACTATCTGTGCAGAAAATTACATTGATATCGGTTCAGCCGTTTTTTTTAACAACATTATCGATTCAGCTGTTTTTGCGTGATTTCGATAGGCAACGTTCAGTTTAGTACAAAGGGGCGTGTAATTTTACGCCCCTTTTTCCCATCGTAGTGCCATTTGGCCTATTTTTCCGCTTTCGGTTAGCACTATCAGTGCTGCAAATTTAATTAAAATCGGAACAGCCGTTTTTTGCGTGATTGCGGAGCATGCAGAAATAACTATCAATTTAATACATAGGGGCATGGCATTTTACTCCCCTTTGTCCGACCACGCTTTTATTTGGTTAGTTTTATCTGTCGTGAAAACTTCATCAAAGCAGACATAAAGTCAAAAATCTGACTTCACAGTGTTACACACAAATAAAAAACTTTGTCAAATTACTAGGTAAAGTCTCGTAATCCCATTTTACCAATATTTGACAGTTTTCTTGATTTTTAACAAATCGAAATTTACATTTCTTTTTGCAATTTTACAATTTTTTTTGTAATTTTACAAATTTCCAAGATAATTTTACAAAAAAATCTATTAAATTCACGAGAATTCCTTGTAATTTATATATGGTTTTGAATTGAGAAAAGTGTGAAAGAAAAATTTTTTATTTTTCTAAAAATTTAGACATCCTGGTTTGTTTCTTACTAGTTTCATATTATCCAGTTATAATAATCTTCAGAAAAACTTTTAATGTCAAATTTATTTAGTTAATAGACAATAAAACTCTATATGTGAAAATTATTTACAGATCGCAGCCGACAAGGATTGAACTCATCATCATCTGTAATACTTTGTTATTAACTGCTTGTAACGTACAATCACTCTAGACGGATACGCCAAGTAGGCTGTTAAGCAAGTATCAACTAAATCTGATTTTTTCAATTCGAGTGTGGTTGTTGCTGTTGATTTTTTCTTAAAGAAGAGTTTGTTATTGTAATTTGTGTAAACAAACTTATTTTTAGTAATCATTATTCTTCTTCCTCTCCTTCATCAATTCTGATCTAAGTACTTATTTTTGCAAACATTGCCAGACATGGTCTATATTTTAGACACAAATGTTAGGTGTTGCCATTTTTCCAAAGATACTGATTGCCACTTAGGGCGACTTATAGTCGTTATTTTTAAATTATTGTTTTCTGTAAAGACAGTCGAGCTCAGGCTCTAATTATAATTATGTATTATAATTTTTTGATTTGTTATATATGGTTTTGAATTGAGAAAAGTGTGAAAGAAATTCCTTGTAATTTTAATTGCTCCAAAAAACTTTAAATTTACAATTTTATTGGTAAAAAGCTTGTAAAATTACAAAATTATTGGTAAAAAGCTTGTAAAATTACTAGGAATTCTCGTAAAATAGGATGTAGTAAAATTACGAAACCTCTTTGTAAATTTTATCGTGTCAAAAAATTTGTAAATTTACAATTTTATTGGTAAAAACTTTGTAAAATTACAAAATTATTGGTAACAAGTGAGTGTTACATTCGGCTGTGCCGAATCTTTTATACCCTCCAAAATGAAAAAAAAAAAAAACAATGTAAAAAAATCCAGGGACGTCTTTTTTTTGGGGGGTTGGTGGGAGACGTTAAGGAGCACCTTCCCCTTGCGATTTTGAACTTCATCTAAGTTAAGAATGTTGCATTTGCTTAGCAAAAGTACAAAAAACCCTGCAAAAAATGCAGTTTTTCTTCTTCTTGGATACACCAACGGTGCGACCACGACGACCAGTAGTCTTGGTATGTTGACCACGGACACGGAGACCCCAATAATGACGGAGACCACGGTTTTTCTTAGGTTGGTTTAGTTCTCCAAGAGGGAACTTTTTTCCCCTTGGTCCGATTTTGCCCATTTCCGAACTTTACCTGCCTAGGAATATAAGACATATTCGTGCCAAACTTTGGAAGTCTAGTTATTATATTTTGGACTGTATCGTGTGCTCTACAGACGAACGGACGGACATCGCTAGAATATCTTAGAATCGATCACTGATCAATAAAATATATACTTTATGGGGTCCTAGGTCGATGCGTTACACACGGAATGACAAAGTGAGTATACCCCCATACTGTGGTTGGAGGGTATACAAATCTAAAATTTACAAATGAAGAATTTCGCAATCTACTTAAACCTAGCGCCATCTAACGGGTCCAAATTTTATTAGCAAACTTATTTAATTTAAAATTATTTCCAAAAAGAAATTTGTATTCGAAGTAATTTTCCTTTCGAGTCAAACTACTCCGTAAAGCTCAGCGCCTTCTACCGGGTTCAAATTTTACAGGATACTTACTTTTAAACTAAATCGTATCATAAATGGCGCCATCTGTCGGAATTAAACTTAAAAGACACCTTACCCCAGACTATACAAATATATTGTCTAAGCTTGGTATCAATCGGTTTAGCGGTTCTTGAGTTTTACAATCACGTACCCGGAACTAACGTTTTTATAAGCATATTGAGATTTTCAGTTAAAATATTCTCAGATTTTAGGACACTTTTCGTTTAGAAAATATTTAAAAATTTAGAAAAATCTGGTAGTGGTATCCTAGTTTAAGTACAAATATTAAAAAAACATTTTATAAAATTCAATTCTCTAAAAATTTTAAGTACTTTTAAAAGGAAACAGGATCACGAAAAGAAAAACTGTAAATGCAGTTTTACTTCAATTAGTTTCTAGTTTCAAACGTAGATTATCCAGTTCGTGTTTAACAATTTTTTTTCATTTTTGTCGGACGGTGTATAACTTAGACAGCAATTCGTTCAAGACAAACTTAACAAAACTAATCATTATAAAACGTGTATAATTACAAAAAAATCCCTCGTAGATAATTTATTAAGATTTGATTTAAGCTTGATGGCTTCCAGATTGAATTAATATTAAATATGCTACGAGGGTCGAACTGGAAATTGAAATGATTGAAAAAACATTTTTTTTAAAAAGTTTTTTGAAACTATTTTTGACCTTCAATTTTTTGGATCACTAATTTTTTGGTAAACAAACTTATCAAATGATTTTTCTGTGTGTAGTTTTCTATTGCATTCTTTAACAGATGTTACTTTTTAAATTATAGTAGAAGATTTTTTTTATATCAGTAATACACAACCAACAATTGTGTAAGTGTGGAATTTAAAACAGCAGTAGAAGAATGATAGAATGAAAATAGTGTTATTTAATAATTTTGTAGTCAACAAGAAACATATCATTACGATATTCCATTTCATTTTTTCTTCATATAATGGACTTGAAAATTGTTGCTAATAAGACTTATAAAATTAAATCGATTACACAGCACGACACGAAAAAAATTACGTCAGAAACGATTGGTTCTTGAAGAGGAGACCAAAAAAAAGGTCTCCTCTTCAAGCGTTTTGAAAGGTAACATCGGAATTTTATTTAAGGGGGAGTTAAAATTTCCCGATTTGGCCTGTACTCGTAGCATATTGGCTTATGAAACTAACAATAAGTTTTTTTTTTTGCATCTGATGTGTAGGGTGTGAAAATGTTCCCCCTTTGCCCTGTTCTGTAAAATATTTGTTTATGCAACTATGTTTTGTTTTACATCTATGGTGTAGGGTGTGTTAAGCAACTTTGTAGAAACTGTTAAGGCAAATATTTTTGTGGAACGTATTAACCCTCTAACTCCCCCCTTATAGTGACAAGTTTTCTTCAGCTTTAAATTCTTTTATATTTATATTTTTGTTAAAAGTTATATGCTAATCGGATCAAGTTAATCCGTGGCACCCGTCGATCAAAGTTTTGGATTTTTTAAAATTTTAAAAAATAAAAAAAATAAAAATCGATTAAACGATTTTCGAGATATCGCTATTTGTAATTAGCAAAAAATGGCGGATTTTTTATACATTTAAGACAAATTTTCGAGACTTTTTCTTTTATAATTCCTTAAGCGTAGGAGAAAGCCTCGAAAATTTATCGACCGATTTCAGAAATTTTTCGTGACATGCTGAACATGCCAAAATTAATTAAAGTAATGTATCGCAAGATATATTTTTTTTATTTTTCAAAAATACAAAACATTGGTGGAAACCCAGTATGCAAAATGACTCGAAAACGTATCGAAATAACATAGATTTTTCTTAAAATTAACTTGATATCGAGTTCGATATAATATCGAAAAATGTAGTGTTGTCCTTACTATTATGTAAAATGTCGAAACTCTGATGATTTACACTCAAAAAAAAAAAAAACTGGTAAAACGCCTGGTAAAATGCCCTGTAATCCCGTTAACAAAAAAAAAAAAAAAAACATTTTTTTTTTGTAAATTTTCCATTTTTCTAAAAAATTTTCCTAGTCCCGGACAAATTTTTCTTTTTATTGAAAAAAAAAAAATAAAACAAAAAAAAATTAAACTTTAAAAATTTGTAATTTTTTTTATTTATTTTTTTTCGACATTTTACAAAATAAATGCAAATTACTAGTATAATTTTGTTAATTGACAACTTTTTTTCGAGGTTTACCACTTATTTTTGTAAGTTTACCATTTTTTTCAGTAGTTTTTGTGGATAAAAAACTATCACTACCGAAAATTGGTAAATTTTAAATCATTTTTTTTGTAAATTTACAATTTTTGTTTGTAAATTTACCATTTTTTTAATATATTTACCACTTTTCTTGTAAATTTACCAATTTTTTTTATGATTTTTGTGGCTTAAAAATTATTACTACCAAAAACAATTTAACAATTTTTATACCCTACACCACTCTGTGGTAAAGGGTATATTGAGTTTGTGCTGATGTTTGTAACTACCCGAAATATTGGTCCTAGACCTACCTTTAGGTATACCGATCGACTCAGAATTACTTTTTGAGTCGATTTAGCGATGTCGTCCGTCTGTCCATCTATCGGTTCAAGCACGATACAGGACGCAATTTTAAATCAATTGACTTGAAATTTGAAACTTAAGCATCTTTTGGGCCAAGGACGAAGCCTATTGAAATTGGAGAAAATCGGTTAATGTTAAGACCTAGCCCCCATACAAACACCCCCTTTGGATTCGGTTTAAATGATTCTTATAACTGTATTATAAAAGATATCGCTTTGAAATTTATCAGGTAATCAAGTTTTGTAAGCACAAATCACCATTTAAAATTTCAAAGGGATCGGGTCAGTCCTTCTGTTAGCCCCATACAAACCACCCTCCCAATATTTACATAATTCCCTCAAAATTCATAAAAATGAAAACATTTGATAAAAAATTTATTTTTAGGTGTTAAACGTGTACCTAATCAAACCGGAATATAATTGGACCATTTTTGGACTTAGTCCCCCATATAAAAATTTCGACCGATATTCAGTTAAATCGGTCTATTGACAAAAAAATAAACCAATTCCACTAAAATTTGATCTGTGTGTGTTTTCTACACTAAATAAAGATCTAGCAGATCCAATCGGTCCATGTTTGGACTTGGGACTCATTTTCCGGAAAACGCTGGTGTAGGGTATCATATGGTCGGTCTTAACCAACTATAACTTTCTTACTTGTTTTTTTTTTAATTTACAATTTTTTTTGTTTAAATTTATTATTTTGGTTTGTAAATTTACCATTTTTTTAAACATATTTACCATTTTTTCTTGTAAGTTTACCATTTTTTTTTATTTTCCGGTTTTAAAACAATATTTTTACCAATAAAATTGGTTATTTTACCAATTTTTGGCGCATTAAAAATTACGAGGAAATCCTCGTTATTTTACGAAAATTTTACCTACTTCCTATTTTACGAGAATAGCCTCGTAAGTGTGTAAATTGCAAAACAAACGGAGTGTAAGCTATGGGATGGATACCTTTCTTGTAAGTGAAAACCTTAAAAAAATATGAAAGTGTTTTTTTCTACCATGTATACAACAATCACGTAAATTAAATAAAATTTCAGTAACGGTTACAAATTACTCACCAAAAATTGTTACTAATGAACATTTTCGATGATTTCAATTTAAGGTTGCAATTTTTCTTCACTTACTTACTAGTATACCACATTTAATTAAAATACTTTCATTCATTTAATAAAAAACTTCATTAATCGTTTCAAACAAGTTCCACGAATATTTTCATTATTTCCATGTAAGTTTTCTGTGAAAGGAACTTCAATGACACCAGATTCATTGATCAAATGTAGCCTGTCTTCGGTTGAAAACATGAGTCATTATTCATAATGCTTTTTTCCAGTGTATGTTAAATAATTTTTAAAAAACTACTTGCTCTAAAAAACGATTGCTCCTTGCTTTTTAACAAAAAAATTTCGATCGAAATTTAAATTTTTTTGTAATTATACAATTGGTTTTGTAATTATACAATTGGTTTTGTAATTTTACAAAATTCCAAGGTTTTTTTACAAAAATTCCGAGAATTTCTTGTAAGTTTTATTGCGCCAAAAAGGTTGTAAATTTACAATTTTATTGGTAAAAATCTTGTACAATTACAAAAAAGCTTGTAAATTTTACTAGAAATTCTCGTAAAATAGGAGATAGCAACAAATCTAGTAAAGTCACGAAACCTACACAGAAAATAATATCGTGATTTTTTTTTTAATTAAAAATGGATTTGATATTAAATTTAACTTCAATTAAACATTTTAATTGATTCAATTAATGTTTTAATTGAATTCTTAACTTTACTGAAAATAAAAATAAAATAAACAAACGAAACCGGTTTTGTATGCATTAGTGTTAGTAGCAAATGAAAAAATAAAATGCAAAAAACAAAAAAAAACTTTTGAACTATTGTTTTGTATATTTTGGTGGTAATGAATACATAAAAGCAACAAAAAAATTTAGTTTTATTGTTTTCTTTAAGGCGAGCGGTCTTTGCGGATAAATTGTTTTGATAATAAAATGTGTACAGTTGTGTTTTGCACATTGAAATATAATACAATTTTGTTTGATTCAACTTTACTAAGGCGACAAAAATGCATGCAATAACAAGATTTAAAAATAAAAATGTAATTTTAAATAGTTATTGATATTTTAAAATACTACTATAATGTTTCTATGCAAAACTATACCAAGTGTTTATATTTAATAAAGAAAATAAATTTCATAATAATGTAAAACAGAAACATTCTATGTTTATTTATTTTAGGGCATTTTTTGAAGTTCAACTTTTAAAATTAAATTGAGTTTTGGTCTTTTTTCAATTAAAAATTTTATGTGAATCAATAAATCTATATTATTGATTTTCAATTTTATATTTTTTTTTTAAATTTATTTAATTACAATTTTAATTGGTTTCCATATTATTTTCAATTAAAACTTTAATTGATTCAATTAACAATTTAATTAAGTTTTAAAATTTTTTTCAAACAAAATGAGTAATTAATATGCGCATTTTCGTGATACGTCCGAAATCAATTAATTTTTTAATTGAATCAACGAATTTCGTAATTGAAATTCATTTTTATTTTTTTCTGTGTACTTGTAAGTTTTATCGCGTAGAAAAAATTGTAAATATACAATTTTATTGGTAAAAAGCTTGTAAAATTTTAAAATTATTGGTAAAAAGCTTGTAAAATTACAAGGAATTTTTGTCAAATAGGCGGTAGCAAAAAAAAGTTACACACTTTTTTTGTAATTTTACAAGTTTTTTTTTTTTTTTGAGTGCAGGATAATATAATGCATTCTGGAACAGATTTTTAGGACCAACCAATTTTACTGGGTACCCTCAATCACTAAGTGGAGTGTATAACAACAAAAATGTAATATTAGTAGGAGCTCGAACTCAGGGCAACTCTGGAACTGCAAAAAACTTGGAAATTTAGTTTAAACTTTACCTATAGGGCTATAATTCTTAAATTCAGCATCAAGGCTACTTAAAAAGTATATTCAAAATATACAATTAAAAATTTTGTAAAAAAAAATTATTTTAAAATTTCACTAGCATTTTATAGGTTAAGTAAAATTTTAAAATAAAACTATTGTTATGCCTTAAAAATGATTTTTATTTGATACGAGTATAATATAAAATTTATGATGGTACACTGAAAAAAATAGCTTCGTGAAATTAATGAAAATTGACTTAACCTTAATGAAAAATGACTCACGTTTTCAACCGAAGACAGGTTTCATTTGATTAATGAAACTGGTGTCATTAAAGTTCCTTTCAATGAAAACTTGCATATAAATAATGAAAATATTCGTAGAACTTGTTTGAAACGTTTTATGAAGTTTTTCATAAAATGTATGAAAATATCCACTGATTAAATGTGGAATAGTAGTTGGTAATGAGCGTATGATAATTGCTTTTTACAAGTAACTAGTTGCTAACTTTATTAAGGTTTTGATATGGGAAATACGATAAATTCATGTTGGTTAAAGTTATCAAAATTTCCATAGAAAGCCCCTAATCAAGTTAGGAACAAGTTACCTAAAAACAGCACGTATCATACACCCATAAGTGAAAATTTGCATTAATAACAATTTTGGTAAGTCACATGTAACCATCACTGTCACTGAAATTTTATTTAGGGGCATGTCACAGACTCAATTCCGATCGGATTTGAAAAAAAGTTGTTACTCGTAAAACGCAAAACAATTTTTTTTTCGGAATGAAATCACTTTCAAAAATCAAAGTGGAATTGAATTGCTAAAAGTGGTTTCACTCCGAAAAAAAGTATTTGCTTTGCGTTTTACGAGTGAGCCACTTATTCCACTTCCGAACGGAATTGGGTCTGTGGCATGACCCTTAATTGCACACTTTTTATGGTTTTCACCTAGTTTTTACACACAACAAAATTTTACTCCAAACTTAAATTGGTCTGAATTGCCATATAAGGTAAACTATAAAAGACAAAAACGCGATGACTTTAAAAACACGTGCTGCCAAAACGTAGCAACAACGTAGCAATGGAACAACACAAATTACCCTACATTTCATCACAAAATTTTAATGACTTAAAAAACTATTTTTCTGTTGCAAATTATATTATATTTTATAAGAAACAGTCAAAAGAAACACTTATACGGAACTTTTCACTTGTAATTTCAATTAGATATAACCAGCATAACACACACACAAGTTTAAATAACAAAGCAAAAAAAATATAAAATTATTTTATTTTATTAGAAAAAAGTTAACACACATGTAAAAATTACAATTAGACTAAAGACGCGTGGTGTAATAAAACGTCGTATGTTTTTGTTCTGTTTTCTTTCACTTATTCGCAACGCAGAGTTGTATTTAGTTCTAAAAAATCTTATGATATTTTTTAATGAAATTATGAAATCTAATGAAACAAGTTTCATAAAATTTGTTCATAACATGCATGAAATTTCAATCAGCTTATGAATTCCTTCATTTAAGTAATGAAAACAAAATAATGAATCCGTTTCATTAATATCAGGAAGGTTATTTTTTTCAGTGTAGATGAAAACATATGTTTTAATAAATTTTCCTGTTTATGACAAGAAAACATTTGAAAAAAACTTTTAAAAGAGTTGAAAAACTTGGTACCTTACAAGACCACCATGTGTGAAAACATAAAGAAAACCATTATAATAAAGGTTAAAACTGACTAAACAATAACCTATATGATTTATGATACAAATTTTTTGAAAAATAAACTTTATATTATTATGATAAATCTTCTTACTTACCTAATAATCAAGATAATGAATAGTTTGTTAAACAAAATATGTTAAGGTAGCTTTACAAACGTTTTTTGATTTTTGGGATATTTTAAAAATTTAGAAAAATTGGTAAAAATAAAATTAAAAACCGGAAATATTAAAGAGTAATGTTAAACAAATAAGGAAATTGTGATAGTTTTTTTTTTTATTAACACTGGAAAGTTTAGCTAATTTCAACTAATCAGAAATATTTCTATAGTATATGCAATTTGATAAAGACAAAGTTAACAATATTCAACATTATTATTATTAAACGAGTATAATTTTTAAAAATGTTATGTAGGTAATTTATAAAGCTTTAATTTCAGCTTGTTAACGTCCTGATTGAGCAAATAATAAATGTTCTACAAGGGTCGACCTGGTAAATGAAATTATTTATAGACATTTTTCAGAAAATTTTTTAAAAATATTTCCAAGTCGATTTTTTCCAAGTTCAAACATTAAGAATTTAAAAAATGGTCCAATAGCTTTTACTCAGTTATCAACTAATTTTTTCAACAACCCAAACAAAAAATGAAACTTTACAAAAAATGGGTGGTCAAAAGAATTGTAGGACAAAAAATCCGGAGTTGATCACTGAATAAAAACTATTGGAACATTTTTTTAAATTTCTATGTTTGAACTTGGAAAAAACTGACTTAAAAATTTAAAAAAAAATGTTATATAAAATGTCTATAAATAACTTAATTTTTAGCGCGACCCTCGTATCTCATGTAATATTTGCTCAATCTTAGCGTCCAGATTGAATTAAAGCTCAGTAAATTCCCTATATAGAAAGTATATGGGGCATTCCATGTGAAATCGGACACTTTGAAAAACTTTTTTTTTAGATTTTCCCAATATGTTTACAGTTTTTAGTACTCTTCGAAAACTCCTTCGTGGTAAATTTTCAGATTTTTTTGATGACCTGTTCAAAAGATATCGAATTTTTAAAAATTGGCAGTTTGTTTCTTTACTCAAACTTCTTTTAATCATAACTTCTTCAATAATGGTCCAAATTTAAAATTTTTTTTTTCAAAATTTTTGTTTTTTTAAATACTTTCTAAAAAAAATCCCAAAAAATTCTTAAAAGCGCTCTAGTATGCGATTTTTAAGTTTTAAAATTTAAATCTAATTTTTGAAAATGTTTGTACTCTTTGATTTTTTTGAAATTTTTTTGTGTAAAACTTCTATCAATTCTACAAATTTTTTGCCCAGGAAGATCGTGGGATAACGATTATTACTATTTTTTAAAATTTTTTGAAAAAATTTTATTGTAATTTTCCAATCTTAAAATCATTTCTACTGCTCCAATGGTGCGTCATAGAGGGGTCCTTTATAAGACCGACCCCCATTAATTTTTACGTCTTAACATTTCTTTGGAACAAACTAATACCCTATCTCCAATTTCTAAGGGGGCTCCCACACAAAACGACATTTTTTAAAATTTGTTCCAACCGCTCTAACTGCCCAAATAGTGCCCTTAGAGCAACAAAATGTATGACCGACCCACAATATTTTTTTAGTCTAAACATTTTCTCTGAACACACCTACCCTCTATCTTTAACTGTTAAGGCGGTCCCCATACAATTTTTTTTATTTTTTGTAAATTTGTTTTATTTAATCAGCTTCTACCGGTCCAATGGTACGTCCGAGAGGGGTCATTAGTGAGACCGACCCCCATTTACTTTTACCCTACAACATTTTTTCAAAACATACCTACGCCCTATCTCCACTCCCTAAGTAGGCTCCCATACAAAATTACATTTTTATAAAATTTGCTCCAACTGTTATTTGTATGGGAGCCTACTTATGGAGTGGAGATAGGGCGTCGGTATGTTTTGAAAAAATGTTGTAGGGTAAAAATAAATTGGGGCCGGTCTCAATAATGACCCCTCTCGGACTCACCATTGGACCGGTAGAAGCTGATTAAATAAAACAAATTTACAAAAAATAAAAAAAATTGTATGGGGACCGCCTTAAGAGTTAAAGATAGAGGGTAGGTGTGTTCAGAGAAAATGTTTGGACTAAAAAAATATTGTGGGTCGGTCATACATTTTGTTGCTCTAAGGGCACTATTTGGGCAGTTATAGCGGTTGGAACAAATTTTAAAAAATGTCTATTGTGTGGGAGCACCCTTAGAAATTGGAGATAGGGTATTAGTTTTTTCCAAAGAAATGTTAAGACGTAAAAATTAATGGGGGTCGGTCTTATAAAGGACCCCTCTATGACGCACCATTGGAGCAGTAGAAATGATTTTAAGATTGGAAAATTACAATAAAATTTTTTCAAAAAATTTAAAAAAATAGTAATAATTGTTATCCCACGATCTTCCTGGGCAAAAAATTTGTAGAATTGATAGAAGTTTTACACAAAAAAATTTCAAAAAAATCGAAGAGTACAAACATTTTCAAAAACGAGATTTAAATTATAAAACTTAAAAAATAGCATACTAGAGCGCTTTTAAGAATTTTTTGGGATTTTTTTTTAGAAAGTACGTAAAAAAAACAAAAATTTTGAAAAAAAAAAATTTGAAATTTGGACCATTATTGAAGAAGTTATGATTAAAAGAAGTTTGAGTAAAGGAACAAACTACCAATTTTTAAAAATTCGATATCTTTTGAACGGGTCATCAAAAAAATCTGAAAATTTACCACGAAGGAGTTTTCGAAAGGTACTAAAAACTGTAAAAAAATTGGGAAAATCTAAAAAAAAAGTTTTTCAAAGTGTCCGATTTCACATGGAATGCCCCATATATATTATTGATCTATGATCGATTCTACGACATTTCTAAAATGTCCGACCGTTCGTCCGTCTGTATAAGACATGATGCAGTCAAAAATAAAAGAGCTAGACTCGTTAGGTTTAGCAAGAATATGTCTTATAGTCCTAGGAAGTTTAAGTTCTCAAATGGGAAAAATCGGACCAGGGGGAAAAAGTCCCCCCCCCCCTTGAAGAACTTAACAAACCTCTGAAAAACGCAATATTTTCACATGTTTTTTTGTTTATTTGTATTTTTGTTAAGAAAATGAAACAATTTGATATCAGAAAAATTTTAAGGTCCTCTACTCGGACCTAAGAGTAGAGGACCTTATTATTCACACCGCCCCTTTTGTGGGTGTGAATGATAAAAATGTTTTTAAATAATGATTAAATTGTACTTATTAAGCTCAAAAAGCATAATTAATGAATATGTAAACATTTACCGCAAAGGTTTATGTGTCTTCCAATGATCCCACTGACTCCCCCCAAAACCCCCTTAAACATTTTTTTTAATTTTTGTTTTATATGTTGAAGGGTATTAAAGATTCGGCACTGCCGAATTTAACACTCTTACACTGAGGGAAAAAAGCATATTTAAATCAAAAATTTTCATTTTTAATTTAAAAATGCTACATTATTTTCCAAAAATTTTATTATTTATATTGAAATATGTTGATTTAAAAATAAATACTTTTGTTTTAAAGTTGTTAACGTCTTAATTTAAAAATGAATAATTTCATATTTATTATGCTGTCATAAAAGCTCGTTACAAATTTAAATTTTTGCCAATTCAAATTTTCATTTTAAAAACTATATTGTTTCATTTTCAATTTGATGTCAAACAATTTTAATTTTAGTTGTGAATTGACATTTCGAAATCATATGTCAAATTTTGAGATGAAAACATTTTTAATTTGAACATGTTCATTAAAAAAAAATTTTGCGTCATACCTTAATTTTTGCAACAAAAAAAAAGAAAATTTTTGTTAAAAAATGAATAATCCCTAAGATATAATGAGTTATATCTGTAAAAATTTAGATTTGAGTAAAATATCTATGGTAAGTTATAAACTTCAATATGTTTTTTTTTTTTTGTTGACTAACTTGATTTTATTCTTCTTTGGTTAAAGGGCTTCTCTGGTTTAAAGGCGTTGTCGTGGAAAAAATTATTGACGAGAATTATAAAATGGACTTTACAATTCAATTCCCGGAAAGGAAAATAATTAAGTTTAATCAGGTTAAGTATAATGTGCAATTTTTAAGTAATAAGTTTTTACCACAGTCAATATAGTCTGATAACAGAGTTTATCATATTACCAGGCTACACAGAATAGGTTTCACATAAAAAACAAATCGAAAATTGTATATAAAACTGCACATTATTTCTTTATTATTTTAAATAAATATTAAAATTAAAAAATTAAATTAAATAAAAAATGTTTTAATTAATAAAATAAAATGGTATAGAACAACATAAAAATAAAATTATATCAACCTTAAATCAACAATTTCTCACTTTTAAATTAAAAATGAAGCAACTTTAATTTTAAAAAGTTACTTTTTATTCTCCCATTTTAAAAATGAAAAGAAACATTCTCAAAATAAGCAAAAACAAAGTTTGTTGACTTTTGTCACTGTTTTCTTTTTAATTTGAGATTGTTTCAGCTCAATTTGAAAATTTTTTTTTCTTAGTGTACTTGTTTTAGTTCAGCGCTAGATTATTTTTTAACGCATTTAAAGTTGGTGATTTTAAAGCATTTTAAGTTGGTGATTTTAAAGCATTTTAAGTTTTTGTGTAGTACTTAAGGGCCCTGGTGGTGCCTTTATTGGACATGTGGGGTCCAGCGTCCAAACTCTAAATTACGTTAGCAATAACCGGTATGAATTTCGCTGCAATCGGTCCCGTACCTACTAACTAAATAGCCAAGTTAATAAAAATAGTCCACTGTGCACCGTTGCGTATGATTGTTATTTAAAGGCAATTACAAAATTAAGCATACGCCTTTCAAGCAATCCGACAGCATACGCCTTTCAAGCAATCCGACAGCCAATGTTAAACATGAAACGGATGATATACGTCTGAAAGTAGAGATTAAATGGAGTAAAACTGCATCCACAGTTTTTCATTCCGTGATCTTGTTTACTTTTAAACGGATTGCAAAGTTTTAAAGGATACATTTTGTAAAATATTTTTGAAATATTTATACTTGTCCTAGGATAAAACTGGTGATGTCAAATGAAAGAGAAGGATCTCCCCTAATTTTTAATTTTTTTTTCATATCATGATAAAAGGACGTGAAAAAAGTCATTTGAAAACTTTATCAACATATTTTGTTAAAATTTTTTAATGATATTGAAGGATAAATTTTTGAAAAGGCGTAACTTAACTCCTTTTTCCTGATATGTAAAAATAATAAAATTGGTAAATAAAGGGAGATCCTCCTCTTTCATTTGCTATCACAAGTTGCATCCTAGGACAAGTACAAATATTAAAAAAATATTTTATAAAATTTAATGCCCTAAAATCTAAATCTTATTACGGACGCAAGCTGTAAAAGGTGCGAGACACCAGACGTCGAAGAGACCATTGAACACATCCTGTGTCACTGCCCGGCTTTGGCACGAACTCGACTATCAATTATAGGAAGTTCACAGTTCGAGACTTTGGAGGAAATTACGAGGATAGACCTGAAGAGCTTGAAACAATTCGCAATGAAGGTCAATGTATTTAGTCTACATCGAAAGGCGGAAAAAGTTTTGTGGTATCGCTATGGACCAATTGGTCTATGCGGAGTGCCCATCTGGCACCGCCACCCTAACCTAACCTAATCCCCTAAAACTTTGAAGTCCTTTTTAAAAGGAAACAGGATCACGAAATGAAAAACAGTAAATGCAGTTTTACTGCATTTAGTCTCTAGTTTCAAACGTATATTATCCAGTCCGTCTTTAACGACTTTTTAAATTTTTGTCGGACGGTGTTATAATTATGTATAATGAAAGATCACCAACTTTAAATGGGTGTGAAAAAAATCTAGCGCTGAACTAAAAAAAAACCTTGGGGTTTTTTTTTTATGAAATATGTCAACTTTAATTTGCTTTTGGTTTCATCCAATTCCGATTTTGGTTGTTGCACTGTGTAACCAGGTTTAGTATTGAGAACTTTTCTTTTTAAAGAACTGCTATCAAATATATACGGTTCCATTATATGTTTCAGTCACTGTAACAGGTTTAAAAAATGTAAATCCCTTTGAAGTCAATATGTTCCTCACGTTCACATCAAAATCATCATCATCATCATCAGGTTTTGTGAGAGACAACAAAAAGTAAACAACACTTACATAAGTAGACAACAAAATAAAAAACAAGTAGAAAAGTTAAATTCGACTTTGCCGAATCTATGAATACCCTCCACAATGCATTTTTTTAAAGGGTAGCTCATTTTTTAACGTGAAAAAATTAACAATTTTGATTAGAAATATTTTATTTTGAGTAAAAAACTCTTTTTTTGTCATTTAACAAAAAAAAAAGCAAAATTACTAATTTTTTTGTTTGAGTGTAAATTTTTTTTCGAGTGTAATGTTTTTTTTACTGTAAAAATATTTCTGAGTGAATGCACGTACGTATGTACACAAAATATTGTCATTTTTGTAAAAAAAATATTTTTTTTTTGTGTAAATTTTTTTTTTGAGTGTAAAATTTTTTTTGAGTGTAAATTTTTTTTGAGTGTAAAATTTTTTTCGAGAGTAATTTTTAAGTTACCAATGCTTTTAAAACTAAACAAGTTTAAAAAGCATTGCTTTAAAATTAAACTAGTTTGAAAAGCATTGTTTAGTTACCTACCACCAATACTTTTAAAACTTGTTAAAACACGTGGCATTTTAAATGAAACTTATCTGAAATTCAGGGTTTTGCTTATAACTTTTGAACCACTGGACCGATTGAGCTGAAATTTAATGGCAAACAGACCCGGGGAACGGCAAAGATACGTTCAGAAGTCTCATCATTGTCTTTCGAAAGTTATCGTGTTTTTTATATCGTAAATTCGCGAAACACCCTTGCCGAAATTTACTCTTTTGCTCATAACTTTTTAACCACTGGACCGATTTGGCTGGATTGCAATACCAACCTGACCAGGTAAATGAAAAACATATATGCCAAACTTCAGTAGCCTCTGTGAAGTCTTTCAAAAGTTAGCGTGTTTTCTACGGACGGACAGACAGACGGACGGACGGACGGACGGACATCGCTAGATCGACTTAAAATCGATCGAGGATCATAAATATATATACTTTATGGGGTCCTAGACAAGGTGTTACAAACGGAATGACAAACTTATATATACCCTCTATCACTGAGCGGAGGGTATAAAAAAATCTTAAATTAATAACACTTAAAAGGGAGAAAAACAACTACGTACTAATTAAAAAAAATAAATGAAAATATGAAAATATTACAAAAGGATAATAACTTAATCAAAAGGATGTGCTAGCATTTAAGTGTCTGTCTTTCTGTCTGTCCGTTTATCTTTCAAGAGTAATTATATCATACAATGTTGTGTAAACAGATTAAAAATACTAAAGTAGGAGGTTCTGCGGAAAAACTACTTTTAATTAAATCGATTTTTGTTGCAAATAAATTTGTAAATTGTACAAAAAAAAAAAAATAACAAAAATATATGTATCAGAGAGATGGTAAAACTAAAAGTTTTTTTTTCGAATTAAAAAGAAATGAAAAAAAACTTTTGTTTGTTGTTTCTTTTATAATAGAGCAAAAAAAAAAAACTAAAATAATTTAATGCATTTTCTTGTAACACATTTAAAAAATAGTTGTTTTTATAAGGGACGGAAAATGGTGCCCTTTTTAAAGTACATTTGTTGTTCTTAAAAACATTTTTCCTTTGTAAGAACAGCATTTTCGTTGGAAATTCAGAAAATATCAATTTTTATTTAGCAAAGTTTAATGGAATTTTTGAAATTCCAAATGTAATTTGTAAAAACTCTATAGAAACTCAAAAAAACACATTTTAAATTAAAACAAGTAAAAAAGTTAAATTCTGCTTTGCCGAATGTAGTGATACCCTCCACAATTTCAAAAATATTATTACAAAATTTTTTTTTTTAAAAGGAAATAACTTAAAAAAAAAAAAATTTGAAAAAAAATTTGAAAAAAAATTTTTGTTAAAAAAAAAAAATCCGCGATTTTTTTCTTTTTTTGTCAAAAAATATGTTCGTAGATGTTTAAATACCATTTGGTGTTCAATTATGTTCACAAATGTCAACCAGCAGCCGAATTAAAGCATTTTGTATTTTTAGGTTATGTTGAATGTACTAAAATTTGTGAGGTGTCCTTACATTTTCGTCCATAACTTTTAAACCGCTAAACCGATATCGCTCAAATGCAATACCAAACTTCTCAGGAGAACTTCCAATAAATGTGTTAAGTTTCAGTCATATCCATGTTGTATTTTGGTCGTGATCACCATTTCCACAGACAGACGGACAGACGGATCGACGGACAGACGGACATCGCTAGAATGTCTTAAAATCGATCGGGGATCATGAATATATATACTTTATGGGGTCCCAGACCGATATTTCGATGAGTTACAAACGGAATGACAAACTTATATATACCCTCTATCACTAAGTGGAGGGTATAAAAAAAACCAATTGAAATTTTGAAAACCCCATTCGAAATTTAGAAAAACGCCACTGAAATTAAAACAAGCGCAGTCGCGGATCCAGCTTTTCACACATAAATTTATTGGCTAAAAATTTTTAATTAAATCTATTGATCAACAAAATTTAAATGAGTCAATCAATGTTTTGATTAAAATTTTTGTTATTTTCTTTAAGTGTCGAATTACAAATTTTTAACATACCAAATTTTTTTTCGCTTTAATTTATTTGAATAAATTAATTCAAAAATATACAAAATAATCGGGTTTTACTTTTTTTATTGTTGGCAACATATTGGAAAGCAAACAAGTAGAAAAGTTAAATTCGACTTGGCCGAATCTATGAATACCCTCCACACTGCCCTTTTTAAGTGATAGTAAATTTTCTAACGTGAAAAAAATAACATTTTTGGTTAGAAATATTTTACTTTCTGTAAAAAAACTTTTTTTTATTAATTTTTGAAAAAAAAAAAAAAAATACTAATTTTTTTTTTGAGTGTAAATTTTTTTTTGAGTGTATTTTTTTTTTTTTTTAGTGTAAAAAAACTTTTTTTGTTAATTTTTGAAAAATAAAAAAAAATAATTTACCAATTTTTTTTTGAGTGTAAAATTTTTTTTTAAGTGTAAACTTTTTTTTGGTTAGAAATATTTTATTTTCTGCAAAAAAACTTTTTTTTATTAATTTTTGAAAAAAAAAAAATACTAATTATTTTTTTTGAGTGTAAAATTTTTTTTGAGTGTATTTTTTTATACCCTCCACTCTAGTGATAGAGGGTATATATAAGTTTGTCATTCCGTTTGTAACACCTCGAAATATTGGTCTAGGACCCCATAAAGTATATATATTCATGATCCTCGATCGATTTTAAGACGATCTAGCGATGTCCGTCCGTCCGTCCGTCCGTCCGTCCGTCCGTCCGTCTGTCTGTCTGTCTGTCTGTCTGTCTGTCTGTCTGTCTGTCTGTCTGTCTGTTGAAAACACGCTAACTTTTGAAAGACTTTACGGAGGCTCCTGAAGTTTGGCATATATGTTGGGCATTTACCTGGTCAGGTTGGTATTGCAATCCAGCGAAATCGGTCCAGTGGTTCAAAAGTTATAAGCAAATGAGTGAATTTCGGCAAGGGTTTTTTTGGAATTTACGAGATAAAACACATGGTAACTTTCGAACGGCAATTCTGTGGGTGCTGAAGTGTGGCATATATATTTGTCGTTCTTCAGGTCCGGTTCGTTTTAAATTTCAGCCAAATCGGTCCAGTGGTCCAAAAGTTATTAGCAAAACCGCAAATTTCACATTCGCCTCACCTTAAATTCACGTGTTGAAAACCCGTTAAACATGTTTTAAAAATATTGGTAAGTCACAAAAATATTTTACATCGCATTTTTGTCGTTCAAAAATATTTTTACACTAAAAGAAAAAAAAAATACACTCGAAAAAAATTTTACACTCAAAAAAAATTTTACACTCAAAAAAAAAAATTAGTAAATCATTTTTTTTTTTTTCAAAAATTAGTTAAAAAATTAGTTAGTTTACACTAAAAGAAAAAAGAAATACACTCGAAAAAAATTTTACACTCAAAAAAAAAATTTACACTCAAAAAAAAATTTAGTAAATTATTTTTTTTTTTTTCAGAAATTAGTGTTAATTTTTCACTGTAGAAAATTTACTATAACTTGAAAAGGGCATTGTGGAGGGTATCCATAGATTCGGCCAAGTCGAATTTAATTTTTCTACTTGTTTTTTTTGTTTTAGTGTAAAAAAACTTTTTTTGTTAATTTTTGAAAAAAAAAAAAAAATTATTTACCAATTTTTTTTTTGAGTGTAAAATTTTTTTTGAGTGTAAACTTTTTTTTTAAGTGAATTTTTTTTCTTTGGTTTAGTGTAAAAATATTTTTGTGTGACAAAAATACCTTTTAAAATATTTTTCTGACTTACAAATGTTTTTAAAACATGTTTAACGGGTTTTCAACACGTGAATTTAAGGTGAACTAATCTGAAATTTACGGTTTTGCTAATAACTTTTGAACCACTAAACCGATTTGGCTGAAATTTAAAACGAACCGGACCAGAGGAACGTTAAATATATATGCCACACTTCAGCACCCTCAGAATTGCCGTTCGAAAGTTACAGTGTGTTTTATCTCGTAAATTCCAGAAAATCCCTTGCCGAAATTCACTCACTTGCTTATAACTTTTGAACCACTGGACCGATTTCGCTGGATTGCAATACCAACCTGACCAGGTAAATGTCCAACATATATGCCAAACTTCAGGAGCCTCCGTAAAGTCTTTCAAAAGTTAGCGTGTTTTCAACAGACAGACAGACAGACGGACAGACGGACGGACGGACGGACGGACGGACGGACGGACGGACGGACGGACGGACGGACGGACGGACATCGCTAGATCGTCTTAAAATCGATCGAGGATCATGAATATATATACTTTATGGGGTCCTAGACCAATATTTCGAGGTATTACAAACGGAATGACAAACTTATATATACCCTCTATCACTAGAGTGGAGGGTATAAAAAGATGATTTTTGTCTTAAGCTTACATTTATTTTGTCATAAGCTTACATTTAATTTGTTATATGAATCATTATTTTAATTGACTATAAATAAAAAAATTATAAAATTTTTGATCAAAATCGAAAAAATGTTTGATTGAAAAATTTTTAATCAATCACCTACAATTTGATTTTTTTAATTGGAAGAATTTCAATAATTGGAAGAATTTCAATAAAAAAATTGATAGAATCCGCGTTTTTGTTGATTGAAATTCGTTTAAAATTTGTTCTGTGTTGTGCTTAAATGGCGAGGATCATTTTTATACAAGTGTCACCCGCCGGTCTTTATGGAATTAGTTTAATTTTGTAGAGCAGGAAAAATATAGGGACACGTATATTTTTTAGCTGCCCAAATTCATATTTAGGGGGTGAAAATGAGGGTACACTCAAAAAAAAAGTGAACTAAAATCTGGGAAAATTAACTCAATTTTGAGAAAAAGAGGGAATGATTTGGCTCCAAAGATTTTTTTTCTTGGTTTTAGTTCATAATTTTCCCAAAAATAAGGAAAACAAATTTACTTAATTTTAAGCCAATTTTAACTAGAAAATGGGAAAAATTATACTTCACATTTTAGAAATAGATTGGGTCTAGACCCTGGACCCATGGGTTAGGACCCCATTTATCTCGAGACCCCGTTGGGTCCTTTAAGGGTCCCAATAGATTTTGAACCAAAATTTGTGTCCGTTTCGCTCTAACTTGCTTAGTTTTTGAGATACGGTAATAAGGGGCCTGATAGGGTCTTGAGAATCTTAAAAACCGGATAACTCAAAAACTATTAATCGGAGGGCTTTCGGGTATTTTGCGGAAGTGTTCTACGAGTCAAGAGCTACAAAAATGCCGTTGGACCTTTTCTCGTGTAGGCAATATTTACCGAGATATGTGCATATATAAAATCTCGGGAATTTAAAATTTTAGATCTAAAATTAGGGTCTTGAGACCCCGACAGATATACAGAGCTAGGCTATTCCATATTTTTCTTTGTAGTCTTTCTTTTGAAAATTTCATCCGTTTCGCTCTATCTCGCTTAGTTTTCGAGATATCGCCATTTTGAATTTTTAACTAAATTCTAAGAAGTTATTTACTAAATTCTCAGAAGTCATTAACTAAATTCTAAGAAGTACACATCCTCAATTTAAAGAAGAGAAATACGGTGATGTTTTTTTTAGTAAATTTTAACTAAACTTGAACTAAATTGTTTTTTAAGAAATATGTCTTAAAAATAAAGAAACGATTCTTAGATTTGTGGAAAATTTCTTTGGCAGTAAGATTTTTTTTCCTAATATTAAAAAAATCCATTTAAAGAAAACTATGAACTATTTATAAGTAAATGAACTAAAATTTTTTCCTCATAGTTAAGAAAATTTCTCATTTTTAAGTTAAATTTAACTAAATTTTAGGAAAATTCATGATAAATTTTCAAAGACATTTTTTCCTTAATTTTAGTTATGTCTTTTTTTTCAGTGTAGGGAAAGAAACGGCCACTTTCAGTCTTGATGTTATATACCAAATGAAAGCTCTTTGGAAAACCTAACTAAGCATGCAAAGAACGTGTCCAAACATGAGCAACTTTTCGTCATATTGAGTAAAATACAAAAATTTTAGGATATTTTTGTAAAAAAGTAAGTCGAAAAATATTTTCCTTTTTGGTTCGTTGCACAGTGGGGCGAGATGCTCTTTTTTTGTCAGAATTACTCTACAGGTCTCAATTCTCAACCGATTTTAATTTTGTTTTTTGCTGCTTGTAACTTTATACATTTAACATCGACTTATGCAGCCCGATTTTTAATCTCATTATTTTAATCCCCTTAATTTTTATTGCGAAAGTCAAAAAGAGAGTTGAACATTTGAAAAATTAGCAATATCTCAAAAACTGTTCTACTTTTGAAATTTTGGACTTCATTATCGAATTCATCGTGAGATTTTACATGGAAATTAAATGCAAAATGTCTTGCATCAAAATCTCTGTAAACTAGTGTTATTTGAAAATCGTATAAGAGGCGTGTACTTAATATTGTAATTGCCTTTAAATAACAATCATACGCAACGGTGTACAGTGGTTTATATTAAAAAATTCGGTCATTCAGTAAGTACTGGACCGATTGCAGCGAAATGCATATCTGTTATAGCCAGGCGCGGATCCAGGGGGGGAGAGAATGGGATTTCTCCCCCCCCCAAAACGTTTTCAAAAAAGAAAAAAGAAAGGAAAGGAAAAAAAAAGAAAGGGAAAGGAACAAAGAAAATTACCAGGATGTAAAAAAATCCTCAGGAGAGGTATGTGTATGTGTGTATATTATTAACGTCAGCACACATAGCCTCTATCCTAAGAAAAAGTATTATCACATTATTTGTTGTAGAATTTTATCACAATATTTATTGTAGAAAAATGTCTCATCAGAATTCTAGACTTTATATATATAGAAAAATTTTTGATACTAATTTTAGGAAAAATGTCTAACAACTTTTCTATAGAAAAAATCCCTCAGCAGCTGAGAATTTTTTCTTAGGAAAAATGTTTCAAAATCTGCCAAAAAAAATTTTTTTAAGAATATGAGAATTTCTCTGTTTAAAAAATCTTTTAAAATCTGAGAGTTTTAATATGTAAATTTTTCTCTTGTCCAATAATAGTTTTTCTATATGAAAAATGTTTTAGAATCTAATAAGTTGCTTTAGAAAACCTTAGGTGGCATAAAATTTTTCTATTGAAAAATGCTATTTAATTTTTTATAAAATGTTTTAGAAACTGATACTTTTCACAGAAAATAAAATCGTCAAATTAAAATCAACAAACATCAATTGTAAATCAACCAAGCATGATATCAACCAAACATTTAGTAAAAACGGCCGCCAGTTAGTCCATAATACAAAATTTTGATTTTGTTTTCAACAAACTTAGTCAAGTAATTTTATTTCAAAAATATTTTATCATGTCAACAAATAGTTTTTGTGTTTGTTGAATTTCTTTGTTGAAAAAAAATAAGATTTTTTACGTTTGTCAGATCAACAAATTGTGTTTGTGTTTGTTGAATTTCTTTGTTGAAAAAAAATTTAAGACTTTGTACGTTTGTCAATACAAATAATAATTTTAGAGAACTATTACAAACTCGTTTATCAATTTTTTTAAAATTTTTTTTCAACAATCAATATTTACAAACGTTAGTTGATATCACAAATTTCCGTATAGGAGCACTTTCAGTGAAAAAGTTAATTGTATTCACAAAAATGGAGGTCAATATAACAATTCGTTTTTTTTCTGTGTTTGTAGTATCTGACAATTTTCTCTTACACTCAAAATAATACATTAGTAGATTTACTAATTTTTTTTTGCTAATGCTGGTTAGCTAACTTTTAGCAAATTTTTAGTTAAGATTAGCATGTTAGCAAAAATATCTTGTAAACTTCATTTAGCGCATTATCAATTTTAAACAAAATTTGAACTAATTTTTTTTGCTAAATTTAAAATTGAGTTGACCAAAAATAAATGGTAAATTTTTTTTTATTTTCAGAAAACTTAAAATGGCGCTATCTCGGAAACTAAGCCAGATAGAGCAAAATGGAGGCCATTTTTGGTTCTCGGGCTCTCCATAGTATCGCCGGTCCTCTTCGCATGTGTGGACCCTAATGGGTCCTAACTTTGGATCCAAAAAAGTTAGCATTCCCGAAAATTTTAAAATGCTGATATCTCGGTAAATATTGCCGACACAACAAAAAATCCAAAAGCATTTTTGTAGCTCTCAACACGTAGAACAAGACCGCAAAATAATCAAAAGCTCTCCGAGTAATATTTTTGAAGTTATCGAGTTTTGTAATTCTCAAAACCCCGGTGGTCCCCTAAATCACGTATCTCAAAAACTAAGCAAGGTAGAGCGAAACGGACACAAATTTTGGATCAAAAACTATGACGATTTTTAAGGAACCCAACTAGGTCTAGGCCCATCGGGGTCTGGACCTATCGGGTCCGAACCCAATGGGGTCCTCAAATGTGTATGAACTAAGTAGAAAAAAAAAAATTCAGTTAACTAATTTTTAGCAAAACGTTTTTGCTAACTTTACCAAAAAATTTGTGGGTTCAAAATCAGCAAATTTTCTTGTAGGTTTACAAGCTTTTTTTGCTAACTTTACAGTTTTTTTTTTGAGTGTACGTATGGCCATCAAAATCATATATAATAATCTCTATCAAAATTAAGCAGACCCATATTTTTTCGTTCGGCAAAATTCCTGATAGTTCGGTTTTTACACGGATTTTCCCGAAAGCCCTTATTTTTCCATAAGGTGGCAACCCTTTTTAAATTTGAGATTGGACAGCTAAAAAAAACAGGTAACTCTTAGTTTTTCCCCCTCAAAGACCTTCCTTGTTAGTGAAATTTACAAAAGAATTTACTTTTTTCTAAATCTAAATAAACTTGGCAGCACTTTTAATATTTTTTATACATTCTGACAACGGCATTCATAATAAACTGATAACACCCATACAATTATCGAAGTGAAAAATTAGCGTCAAAAATTTTTAAACTTAACGAATCCATTATCAAATTTGTATGGATTAACACAAACATGGGAGCAAAAAAAAAACAAAGGTTAAATTTCGTTAAAATTTAAGAAAAATTATCGATATATAGAATGATGTATGTAAAATTTATACAGCATTTAATTACCTTTAATTTAAAACCAATTTGAGGGTGCTGTGGCTTAGTGGTTAGCGCGTTGGACTACTAGCCAGCAAGCCTGGGTTCGATTCCCGGCTCAGGCAGAACAACATTTTTTTCAGATATTTATTAGTTTCTATTTTTAACTAATATCTATCGCAGCACCCTCCTTCGTTGATAAATAGCACTAAAAAAACGTCAACGAAGTAAAATAATAAAATAATGGCTATTAAACACAGCTTCAAAATTAATTCGCCAGATCAATAGCAGATGGCGATGCAACAACTGTACTCAAAATTATCAACACGCGCAATTACAGTGTTGCCATACTGAAGCCCTTCT
Organism: Pegoplata infirma; assembly: GCA_963921195.1. NCBI lineage: Eukaryota > Metazoa > Arthropoda > Insecta > Diptera > Anthomyiidae > Pegoplata > Pegoplata infirma. Next base: position 65,647 of record CAWUER010000582.1, read on the forward strand.
ATCTTTCTAATCTTTCATCTCTCTTCTATCCCCTTTCCGAAAGAAACATCACGGTTACAGTAGTAATAAATAGGCAGCATTGCCTGAGTGTTGTTTCTTTTAAAAAAAAAAAAAAAAAACGCTTTTTCAAAAATTGAACATTTCAAAAATTAGCAATATCTCAAAAACTGTTCTTCTTTTGAAATTTTGGACTTCATTTTCGGATTCAGCGTGAGATTTTACATAGAAAATAAATGCAAAATGTCGTGGGTTAAAATTAGTGTTTCCAATTCGGTTAATCGATTCCTCGATTAATCGCCTCTATTTCGGTTAATGTCGAAACAAATAATTTAAAACGCAAATAATTATTCGACACGATTAATCGGTTAAAATGGTTCGATTAACCCGTTACTATTTATATCTCTGTATTCTACTATAATTTGTTTGAAACACTTCCTATTTTTTACATGCCAAATTGAAAATCCCAATTAACAATTAGAAAATGCCAATAGAAATTCAGAAAAGCTAATTCAAATTTAGAAATCCCAATTTTAATTCAGAAATCCAAATCGAAATTCAGAAACTCCCAATTAAAATTTACAAAAGCCCAATCCAAATTCAGAAATACTTATTGAAATTTAGAAATTCTAATTGATATTCAGAAACTCCCAAAATTGAAATTTACAGAAGCGGACTGGAATTCAGAAATCTCAATTGAAATTTAGAAAAGCAAAATTGAAATTTAAAAATTCTAAATGAAATTTAGAAAGGATAATTGAGTTTTTGAAGAGCTAATTAATTTCAGGAATCTTAATTGAAATCCCAATTGAAATTTAGAAAGGTGAAATCAAAATATATAAATCAAAATTGATATTTAGAAGATACCAATTAAAACTCTGAATTTCATTGATTCAATGAAATTCAGGAATCTCAATAGAAATACCAAGGTTGGCAATCGATACGCACCCAGAATAACGGTATTTGGCTATTGTACCGTAACCACTAAAGATATGGAAATTTTTAAAAGCGATTATGAAAGTAGATGAAATTTCTAGTTTTTTTGATGTGTTACTTCGCGTTTGTTCCGCTTGCTTTTCGAAATATAGGCCAATACCTTTATAATACCGTTTGAAACGGTATTTTAAAGGTATTGGCCTATATAACGAAAATGAAGCGCTACAAACACGAAGTAACGCATCAAAAATACTAGAAATTTCATCTACTTTCATAATCGCTTTCAAAAATGTCCATATCTTTATTGGTTGCGGTACAATAGCCAAATACCGTTATTCTGGGTGCGTATCGATTGCCAACCTTGAGAAATACCAATTAAAATTTAGAAAAGCCAACTGAAATTCACAATTCTGAATTGATATTCATAGTTTAGAAAATTTAAATTCAAAAATTACAACTATAAGGAAATGGCCAATTAAAATTCAGAAATCCCGATTGAAATTTAGAAAAGCCCAATTAAAATTTAGAAATTTTTATAATTTCTAAATTTTAATTAGTTGCGTTTTGTTTTACCCCTTTAAACACTGTATAAAGACTGAAAATGAAATTTTACTTAAAATACTTATATTTTTTGTTACATTACTTTTAATAAATCGTTTAATATTAAGTTTTCATTGTTTTTGGCGATTAGTCGATTAATCGCAAATTTTTCCGATTAATCGACCCGAATAACCGATTAACCAATTTTCGTCAATTTTCGAATAATGCCCTAACCGGTTAACCGGCAGGGTCGAATAATTGGAAACACTAGTTAAAATCTTTGTTACTTGGAAATCGTATAGGAGGCGTAAACTTAATATTGTAATTGCCTTAAAACATGGTTGGTTACCGTTACCCTTATTATACCGTTACCGATTCAAAACCCTTTCAAATCGAATACCGTTACCGTTACCGATACCGCTAAAAATATTTTTAAAATACCGTTACCCTTACCGTTACCGTTATAATTATAAGAAGTTACCGGTATTGTACCGGTATTCAAAATTTTACCTGTTTTAAGGGATTTTAACGAACAAAAAAAATAAAATCAAATTGCTAACATAATTTTAAATTTATAATTTGCAAATTATCATAAAATAAATGACAAAAATAATAATCATATCAAATCTATACTGGTTTTTGGGTCTATAAAATATTTTTAGCTTTCAGTTCTATCTTTTTTCAAATTTTTAACTAAATTAATAATACCGGTACGTACCGGTTTGGTTGGTTCGGTACCGGTACATACCGTTACCGAAACGATTTGAAAACACTTACCGTTACCTTTACCGAAATAAATAAAAATTAGATACCGTTACCCTTACCGTTATTCGTTTCGGTAACCAACCTTGCCTTAAAATAACAATCATACGCAGCGGTGCACAGTAGTTTATTTTAAATACTAAATAAAAAACTTCCAACTGAATTTTTTAGTTGTATCAACTCAAAATTTTGGCGCTGCTCCTAGATTTGGTAGTGACAACTGAATTTTGTGGTTGTTTCAATTAAAATATAATTATATCAACCGAATTTAGTTGTTACCACCGATATTAAATTGCGACATCCTATATATATATCCAAATATATCAACCGATTTTTTGTTACATCAACTTGATTTCAGTTGGAAATTGGCAAACTTGTTTTCTACACTCAACAAAAAAATCTTGTAAAATTACCAAAAAAAAAAAACTCGTAAAATAATTTTTTTCTACCTCTTATTTTACGAAAGTTCCTAGTAAAAATTACAATTTTATTGATGAAAAGCTTGTAAAATTACACACAATTTACAAGTTTTTATACCCTCCACTCTAGTGATAGAGGGTATATATATAAGTTTGTCATTCCGTTTGTAACACCTAGAAATATTGGTCTAGGACCCCATAAAGTATGTATATTCATGATCCTCGATCGATTCTAAGTCGATCTAGCGATGCCTGTCCGTCCGTCTGTCTGTCTATCTGTTGAAAACACGCTAACTTTTGAAAGACTTTATGGAGGCTGCTGAAGTTTGGCATATATGTTGGGCATTTACCTGGTCAGGATGGTATAGCAATCCAGCGAAATCGGTTCAGTGGTTCAAAAGTTATAAGCAAAAGAGTGAATTTCGGCAAGGGTTTTTCACGAATTTACGAGATAAAACACACGGTAACTTTCGAACGATAATTCTGAGAGTATTGAAGTGTGGCATATATATTTTTCGTTCGCCTGTCCTGGCTCGCTTTAAATTTCAGCCAAATCGGTCCAGTGGTTCAAAAGTTATAAACAAAACCGTGAAATTCAGATTGGTTTCATCTAAAATTCACGTGTTGAAAAACCCGAATTTAAAAAAAACAATCTTTAAAAACAATGTTAAGCCACAAAATTACTTTACAGAGTATTTTTGTCACTCAGAAATATTTTTACACTAAAAAAAATTTTACACTCGAAAACAATTTTATACTCAAAAAAAAAAATTAGTAAATATATTTTTTTTTTTTTTACAAAAATGAAAAAAAAAAGATTTTTACTCAAAATAAAATATTCCTAATCAAAATTGTTAATTGTTTTCACATTAAAAAATTTACTTTCCTTTAAAAAGGGCATTGTGGAGGGTATTCATTGATTCGGCCAAAAATTTAACTTTTATACTTGTTTACCAAAAAAATTGTAAATTTACAACTTTTTTGACGCTATAAAAATTACAAGGACTTCTCGTGACTTTACTGGATTTTGTGCAACGAGATTTTCTATTAAAAATTACGAGCTTTTTTTTAATTTACAAGTTTTGTACCAAAAATTTTAAATTTACAAAATTTTTTCATGCTATACTACTTACACACTCAAAAAATTATGTCATTAACTGTTTGTAGTTTATTTTAAAAATTTTACGTTTAGTCGTTTTTAAAAGAAAAAACATTTATTTAATGTTCAGTTTTTATTAATGACTTCCTCTGTCCTTTGTTTCAAAAATAACACACTAAAATATAAAGACTTTCATTAGCATTTAATTTTTAAAGTCATTTATTTTTGTTCTGTAAGTAAAAACTACTGATTATTCTTTAAATTTTCAATGATTTGTGTAAGTCATTTTTTTTTTTAATTGTTGGTATTTTTTTTTGTAGAAAAAAAATTCAAAAAATTATTTATAGAAATATAAAAACATGTTTGTATCAAGTGACTTTGGCACGATGGGTAGAGTATCTGGCCAGAATGTAGTTGATTGTGGGATCGATTCCCCAAAATTTTATTAAAAATTTTTAAAAAAATATTTCAATAGAAAATTGTAAAAAAATAACCTACGAAATCATTAATTTTTAATGTTTTGGTAGGTTATTTTTTTGGAATTTGTTGGTAAAAATAACAGAACTATCATTAATTTTTAATGTTTTCGTTGGTTATTTTTTTCGAATTTTTTGGTAAAAAAGATTGAAAAAACCGTAATTTTTTAATGTTTAATGTTATTTATTTTAGAAAATTTTGTCAACAGTAAAAAAAAAATGTTGATGATTGTTAAAATAAATGAATAATTACTGGGATGGTTTTCAATTGTTTATTCACTTGTTTTAAGTGTGTTTTTCATTTGTTTTTGCCTACAAAATATTTTGAGTGCATGAAATTCTCGTTACTTAACTAGATTTTTTTTTGTAAAATTACCTGGAAAATTTGTACACTGTACATTTACGAAAAAAAAATTTAAATTACAATGAAAAATTTAAATTTTGATCGAAAATTTCAACTTGCTCCTTTAAAACTTCATTTTAAGTACATTTTGTGCCAAAAATCAAATAAGTACGAAATTGACATTTCATCCATCATCTCCAAATTACTCCCTCACTTTTGACTTTGCAAAAAACTGGGGATTGAGAGTTTATTTTTTTTCTATCACATACTCATCATGTTACACATAGAAATTAATTTCAAGAGTATACCAAATATTTTTTTCTCTCTTACATTTGAGAGTAAGAATACATACAAAACTATTTTATGCCGTTATAAAAGGTAAAACAAAAAAGCTTTGGCGAAGGTCAGTGATACCGGTGCATTAAATATAACAAAAAAATAAATAAAATGTTAAAGAAGAATAAACAATACAAACAACTGTAAGATGGTAAAAGTCGAAACTAAAAAACTGATTTTTCTTCGTTCTTTTTTTTTACAAGAATTCAAGGGAATATGAAATGTAGTATGTATGTAATGTTGTATAGTGTTTGTACGAGTTGTTACGCACATTGTAATTTGGTAAAGCATTTTAACAATAAAAGTATTACAAACATATCACGTGCTACAAAACAAAACACATGTGAGTAAGGAAAGAAGAGGAAGTTGTTAATATAATTAAGCGAAACCAAAAATTAAATGGATACATTAAGTAATTAAATTATTTTAATTAAAAATATACAAATGTAGGTGAATATTTTGGTTTTTATACCATAAACCAAAAACAATGGATCTTATTTTCCAAAGCTTCGAAAGAATTAATTCTTTAGTTCACTTTTTTAATTCGAATTAAATGAATCGATTTTGCCATACCCTAAAATCATTAGTTATGGGGTCAGTCTTAGTGAAATCAATCAAAAATAGCTAAAAATTTTCGTGACCCCCTCCGATTTTGATGAAATTTGGTTAAGTTGTAACACTAAGTGATAAACTAATGCACACTTATTTTCAGCCCTCTTAGTCAACAGGGGCCGAAAATAAGGAGGGTCAAAATTACCCCCAAAATCTCCCAGTCGCGACACTTTGCACCGTAAAAACTTAATATCGTTGGTTCTATTATAGCTAGAAAGCCCATTTTTGGTTTGTTTTGAAGCTCATAATATGCTCTACAAGACCTACCATATGCAAAAAATTTTCGAAAAAAAATAAGGGTTACCTACCTTATTTTATGGTCGTAATATACGGAGGAGAAAATGGGGAGGATGGTATCCCCCGATTTTTTTTTTACTTGATAATCTTATAGAGAAAGTCCTAAAGAATATATTCTAAAATTTTTAAGTTGGGACAACAATGGGATCGCTCAAAATCAAAATTTTTCACAATTTTCCCCAAAATCTCCAAATCGCAACACTCTTTAACCTTAAAAATTTAATATCATAAGTGATTTTGTAGCTACAGAGCCCATTTTTTTTGTTTTAAAGCTTATAATACGCTCTATAAGACATACAAAAACCAAAAAAAAATTCATAAAAAGGAATTGGTGCCCCCCTTATTTGAAGGTCGTGGCAAAGGGTGGAGGAAATGGGGGGAAAGTATCCCCCGATTTTTTTTTTACTTGGTATTTTCAAAGTGCAAGTCCTAATGAACATACTCTACAATTTTTATGTTGGGACAATAATGGGATCGACCAAAATCAAAATTTTTCAAAATTTTCCCCCAAAATCAACAAATCGCGACATTCTTGCGCCTCCAATTGGAGTCTTTAAAAAAACAAGGTAAATAAAAATTGGGGGATACTATCCCCCGATTTCCCCCACCCCTTGCCACGATTTTTTAATACAAGAGGCACCCCTAATTTTTTTTAATATTTTTTTTTTTGTGATAGTAATATTGTAGAGCATATTAAGAGCTTTAAAACAAACCAAAAATGGACTCTGTAGCTACAATACAGTCCACGATATTAAATTTGTAATGTGCAAGAGTGCCGCGATTTGGAGATTTTGGGGGAAATTGTGAAAAATTTTGATTTTGGTCGATCTGATTGTTGTCCCAACATAAAAATTTTAGGATATGTTCATTAAGACTTGCACTTTGAGAATACCACGTAAAAAAAAAATCGGGGGATACTTCCCCCCATTTCCTCCGCCCTTTGCCACGACCTTTAAATAAGGGGGGCACCCTTCCTTTTTTTCTAAAATTTTTTGGTTAAGGTAGGTATTGTAGAGCGTACTATAAGCTTTAAAACAAACAAAAATGGACTCTGTAGCTACAATAGCACACATGATATTAAAATTTGAAGGCTCAAGAGTGTTGCGATTTGGAGATTTTAGGGGAAATTGTGAAAAATTTTGATTTTGAGTGATCCCATTGTTGTCCCAACTTAAAAATTTTAGAATATATTCTTTAGGACTTTCTCTATAAGATTATCAAGTAAAAAAAAAATCGGGGGATACCATCCTCCCCATTTTCTCCTCCCTTTATCACGACCTTAAAATAAGGGAGGTAACCCTTATTTTTTTTTCGAACATTTTTTGGTTATGGTAGGTCTTGTAGAGCATGTTATGAGCTTCAAAACAAACCAAAAATGGGCTTTCTAGCTATAATAGAACCAACGATATTAAGTTTTTACGGTGTAAAGTGTCGCGACTGGGAGATTTTGGGGGAAATTTTGACCCTCCTTATTTTCGGCCCCTGTTGACTTAGCGGGCTGAAAATTTGCATTTGTTAGTTTCTTACTAAACCAAATTTCATCAATATCGGAGGGGGTCAAAAATATTCATGATTGATTTCACAAATAATGACCCTATGAATAAATTTGTAAGTTTAATTCATAAAACTTAATTGCAGGGCGCTATTATGACACATGTCACATCTGAAATATGCCGTGTGCCAGTTATGGGCTAATGGCACATTTCAGATGTTGTTTTTTTTCAATAATTGTTTTAAGCAGAAAATACTTTTTTAAGTAAAAATAGTACTTTTTTTTAGAAGAAATAGTACTTTTTTTTTTTTTTTTTTTTAAATAGTACTTTTTAGAAAAAATAGTACTTCCTTAGAAAAATAGTCTACTTTTTTAGGAAAAACAGAAAAAAGTATTTTTTAAAAAAAAAAAGTACTTTTTTTTTAGCAGGCGTGGATCCACGGGGGGGGAAAGGAAATTTCCCCCCCCCCCCCAAACCGAATTCGAAAGAAGAAAAAAAGGAAAAAAGAAAGGAAAATAAAAGAAAGGAAACGAAAAGAAAGGAAAAGAAAGGAAAAAAGGAAAGAAGAAAAATGGAGAGGAAAAAAAGGAAAAGAAAATAATCTCAAAATTTTTTCGATAAAAAATTTTCCTTAAGGAGAAATGTCTCAAATGTTAGATTTTTCTATATTAAAAAATTTGAGAATTTTTTTACAGGCAAAATTTGAGAATTTTTCATTATGAAAAAATGGAGAATTTTCCTAAAATTTTCGGAAAATATCGGAATATCTAAAATGTTCTTTAGAAAAAATACGATAATTTTTGTAGACGAAAAATTTGGGAATTTTTGTAGACGAAAAATTTGGGAATTTTTCTAGACGAAAAATTTAGAAAATTTTCAAAGAATTTTTGTATGGAAAAAATCAGCGAACTTTTGTATAGGAACCCGAGTAAAAAAGATCATATATAATTATATATAGTTTTATATATACATATATTATTTTGTAAAACTATATGTATTTTTTGTTGCATCATATGTGATTTTATATATTTGCACTTCTAATTTGTTTCTTATATAAAATTATATAACAGAAAATATTAACTTTTATATAATAACATATGATTTAAAGTTCGTTTATATAATTACATATGAATTTTAAAATTCTGTCTTTTTTTTTATATAATTTGATAAAATAAAATATTTGAAGAAATTTTATATAAAACTTTATGCAACTGTTTTTAAATTATATGTTATCTTATATGAGTAAAATTTAAAAAAAAATCTAAGTCCTTTACATATAATTTAATATAACTTTTGAAAATTTTTCTAAGTCCAGATGTTTTTTTTTTAAATTTTCAAAGTCCTAAAAATATTTTAGAAAATTTTTAAGTCCTGGAAACAAATTTTTTTGTCAATTTTTTGCGTTTTGGGGGAAAACATTTTTTTCTTATATATAAATATATTTAATTATATATAATTGCATCAATTTTATACAAAAAAGGGTCCAATTTTCGCATATAACTATATAAAATTATATTAAAATTATATCAAATTTGATCAGATTTGATCAAATTTGATAAGTTTTTATATCGTTTTATCGACTCATTTTTCGCATTAAACTATATATGATTATATATGATGGCTTTATATAATTTTATATGAATATATATAATCTTTTTTACTCGGGAAGAGAATTTTATATTTTGTATTAAAATTCTCTTCCCGAGTAAAAAAGATAACAATTTTTCTAATGGAAAATATCAGATAATTTTTTTATAGGAAAAGTCTGAGATTTTTTCTTTAGAAAAAATATGAGAATTTTCTATAGAGAAAATCTGATAATTCTTCTTTCTTTCTGAGAAGATGGGTAAAAAGTAAAAAGAAAATGAAATTATATGAACATTTTTTTTCTAAAAAATGCTCAAGAAACTTTTTTTTTTTGAATCCTTATAGGAAAATAAGTCTCGGAATCTTTAAACTTTTTAGGAAAATCACAAAAAATTTTCTTAAGTGAAAATTTGAGAATTTTTCTATAGAAAAAATTTATTAGAATATAAGACTTTTTCTATAGCCAAATTATGCAGAATCTGGGACTTTTTAATAGGAAAAATGTTTCGGAATCTAAGATTTTTTATTTAAAAATATCTCAGAATCAAAGACTTTTTCTTTAGGACAAATGTCTCAGACATTGAGATAATATCTTAGAATCTGAAATTATTTCTATTTGAAATATGTCTCAGAATCTTAGACTTTTTAATAATAAAAGCTTAAATCTTTGGCTAAGATAAAAAATCTCAGACTTTTTTGATAGGAAAAATACGTATTTCAGAATTTGTGAGTTTTTATAGAAAAAATTTTCTATAATCTGAGACTCAGAATATGAGACTTTTTATATAAAAAAACCTAGAATCTGAGATTTTAGGAAAATGTCCCAGAATCTAAGAAAATATCTTAAATTCTGAGATTTTTTCCATTTGAAAATGTCTCAGAATATTTTTCTATGTCTGAGACTCAGAATCTGAGACTCCTGAGACCTGTTCTGTAGGAAAAATGTTTCAGAATCTTTTTTTTGTATGAAAAATTTCATAGATTCTCAGACTTTTTAATAAAAAATATATCTTAGAAAATGTTGAGAATCTTAGACTTTTTCTAAGGAAAAGTGTCTCACTCTCACACTCTTATATTTACTTTTTCTTTAGAAAAATAATAATCTAGGAAATTGACTCAAAATTTTTTTTAAAGGCTCTAAAGCATTTAATTTTTCTTATCTCAGGTACTTTCTGGTTTTAGTTTTTCAAAACCTACAAATTTTGGTGAAGCAACGTTTCGGTGGAAAAATAGAATAGAAAAACATATTTCAGAACCTTAGAGGTTTTCTATGGTGAAAAATGTCACTAAATCTAATCGAAATTTTTTCTTCTAAAATAGGAATTTTTTTGTGGGAAAATTGTTTCTGAACATTTTCTATGTGTATCTGAATATAAAAAATTTTCAAGAGCAAGAATTTTATAAATTCTTAAAACTTTTCTGTAGCAAAATTGCTCAGAACCTCAGAATTTGTCTATTGGGATAATGTCCCAGATTCATAAACTTTTTCTTTAAGCAAATGACTCTAAAAAAAAAAAATTTAAATCAGGAAACTTTTTTTGAATTAAATAAGTATGTCGCAAATCTGATATAATACATTTTCTAATGAAAATTTTTTTCAAAATCTGGGTCTTTTGCTGAGAACTTTTTGAGGAGACATTTTTTTTAAATATCAAACATTTTCCTAAATTGTAAAATCTTTTTTACAGGAATACATTTTTAAAAATTGGAAATGTTTCCACAGAAAAAATCATAATAAAAAAGAGGAAAACACTAAAAAAACCTTAACTAATGATTTAAATCCAACCTAAGGTTCCCGGCAAAAAAAATTTGAGTAAAAAATTTTTTTTTGAGTAAAAAAAAAAATTCCCCCCCCCCCGCAAACTCAAGTGCTGGATCCGCGACTGTTTTTAGCAAAAGTAGCACTTTTTTTTTGGTAAAATAGCACTTTTTTTAGAAAAGTACTATTAGTGTTTATAAACCGGTTAACCGAAAAACCGTTTTTTTTCAAAAAAATTTCGTTTTTTTTTTGCAAACCGTTTAACCGGAATTGCAAATTTCCGGTGCACCGTAAACAGTTTTTTTTTCTATCGGTTAGCTACGTTCACAATGTCGGAGTCAATCCACACCACTCTCAATCAGAGATTGAAATTATAACTGTTCAAAATGTAGAGTGGAGTTCTGTCACATTGTATATGACATTTTACTTAACTGTCTCACAATTTTACAAAATTTTGCCATTAAAATTTGTGTATTTTATTCATTAATTTAAATTTAAAGTTATTGAATATTTTTTTTTCTAAATATAATTAAAGTTCTACATATTTGTTAATTTTTTTTTTCTAACCCATTTCGATACTCTGTTCGATTTTTCGAACAGTAGGGAACGCCATTTTCAAAAAAATATTTATGTATGAAAAAGGTGGAATTTCGGATAAATATGGTTACGAATATTAAGTCTCATCTTACTGCAATTAAAAAAAAAAATATATATTCCCACTTGCCCGTCGCAATTTATATGTCCATGAAATTCAAATCAGCACAGAAATTGTTTCAAGCAAAAACGAAAATTTAGCATTTTTTGATTTTCGGCTTTTATTTTTTTTGATTAATTTTTAATTTTTTTAGATTTAATTTATTAGCAAACTCCACTAATTTGAATCATTTTGAAACTATTTATTTTGAAAATAATCAAATAAATTAATAAAATAGCAAATAAATCCAAATATTAAAATTGCAGAAAATGTTGAAATGCAGGCTTTTCTGGGATAACGGCACATTGAATTTTTTTTTGACAAGATTTTTGAGATCAGCGGGTGCTAATTATCCTAAAAAACTACCTTTTGTCAAAAAGAAAAATAAAATTGAATCTTGATCCAAAATGGGTTAATGACATTATTAGAATTGCCAATTTCAGAGGTGTATATTTTCTCTGTTAACGGTTAACATATACTCAAAATAATACATTAGCAGATTTACTAATTTTTGTTTGCTAATGCTAGTAATCAAACCTTTAGAAAATTTTTAGTTGAGATTAGCATGTTAGCAAAAATATATTGTAAACTTCATTTAGCGCATTAGCAATTTTAAACAAAATTTGAACTAATTTTTACATGCTTTATTGCTAATATTAGCAAAAATAAACAGTAATTTTTTTTTTTTTTTAAAGAAAACTTTAAATGGCACTGTCTCGGAAACTAAGCCAGATGAAGCAAAATGGAGGCCATTTTTGGTTCTCGGGCTCTCATAGTGTTGCCGGTCCTCTTCACATGTGTGAATCCTAATGGGTGCTAACTTTGGATCCAAAAAAGTTTGCATTCCCGGAAATTTAAAATGCTCATATCTCAGTAAATATTGCCGACACAACAAAAAGTCAGAAAGCATATTTGTAGCTCTTAACACGTAGAACAAGACCGCAAAAGCTCTCCGGGGAATATTTTTGAAGTTATAGAGTTTTTTAATTCTCAAAACCCCAGCGGTCCCCTAAAATCACGTATCTCAAAAACTAAGCAAGGTAGAGCGAAACGGACACAATTTTTGGATCAAAAACTATGACGAGTTTTAAGGAACCCAACTAGGTCTAGGCCCATCGGGGTCTGAAAAAAAAAAAAAATAATCAGTTAACTAATTTTTGGCAAAACATTATTGCTTACTTTACCAAAAGAATTGTGGGTTCAAAATCAGCAAATTTTCTTGAAGGTTTACAAGCTAACATTACAGTTTTTTTAGTGTACTAGGCCACATGTGACGTGAGCCAGTTATGGGCTCATGCACATTTCAGATGTTTTTTCTTTCAATATATGTTTTAAGAAATAAAAATTTTTTTTAAGAAAAAATAGTACTTTTTTTTAGAAAAAAAAAAAATAGTACTTTTGTTAGAAAAAATAGTACTTTTTTTTTAGAAAAAATAGTACTTTTTTAGAAAAAATAGTTTTTTTTTTAGAAAAAATAGTACTTTTTTTTTTTGAAAAATATTTTTTTTTTTAAAGTACTTCTTTTAAAAAAAAGTTCTTTCTTAGAAAAATAGTTCTTAAAAAAAAAAAATGGGACATTTTTAGGAAAAATAGAAAGTAGTACTTTTTAGAAAAGTACTATAGCACCTTTTTGGAAAAAAGTTCGTTTCTCAAGAAAGTTCTATAGTTCTTTTCCAAAAAAGTACTATTTTACCGAAAAAAAGTGCTAGTTGTCTAAAAAAGTGTTTTTTTTCTAAAAAAGTACTTTTATCTATTTTTCCTAAAAAAGTACTATTTTTTCTAAACAAGTACTTTTCTAAGAAAGTACTATTTTTTTTTAAAGGAAAAATAGAAAAAGTAGTACTTTTTTTTAGAAAAGTGCTATATCACTAGGCTTGCCAGATCAAAAATGGTAAAAAGCTTGACATTTAGAAAAAAAAGCTTGATTTTTCTTGACATCCAGAAAAAAAGCTTGATTTTTCTTGACATTTGAAATTTTAGAAAAAAAGTACTTCTTTAAACCAATTTGATTTAAATTAAAAAAGGCTAAAGCGGGATTCGAAAGCTTAACAAAAGTGTCGGGATTTTAAAAAATGTTGTTTATATTTTAAAGCATTTTTGATCTAGGCAACAAAAAAATCGGGAAAACAGAAATCGGTAAATTAAAAAAAAAAAATTTAAAATTACTAAGAAAAAATTTCCGCTTGACAATCAAGCCAAATAAACCCCGCCTGGCAACCCTATATAGCACCTTCAAGAAAAAAACGTGCTTTTTGAGGAAAAAAGTACTATAAGTACTAAAAGGTATTATTTACGAAAATATAGTACTTTTTAGAAAAAAAGTACTTTTTTGGAAAAAGTACGTTTTCTCTTGAAGGTTCTATAGTTATTTTCTAAAAAAGTACTATTTTACCAAAAAAAGTGCTAGTTGTCAAAAAAAGTGTATTTTTATACCCTCCAACCACAGTATGGGGGTATACTCACTTTGTCATTCCGTGTGTAACGCATCGAAATATCGGTCGGGGACCCCATAATGTATATATATTATTGATTAGTGATCGATTCTAAGACATTCAGCGATGTCCGTCTGTCCGTCCGTCCGTCTGTGGAGGACACGATACAGTCCAAAATAAAAGAGCTAGACTCCTGAAGTTTGGCACGAATATGTCCTATGGTCATAGGCTGGCTAAGTTCGAAGATGGGCAAAATCGTTCCACGGGGGAAAAAGTTCCCCCTTTAAGAACTAAACCAACCTCTGAAAAAACTCCATTTTTTATAGACTTTTTGTACTTTTGCTTAGCAAACGAAACATTTTTTATGTCAGAAGAAGTTCAAAGTCCTGTAGTTCGATCCAGAAAGGTTGTCTCCCACCTCCGAAACCCCCCCCCCCCCAAAAAAAAAGACGCCCCTGTTTTTTTTTTTAACGTGTTGGAGGGTATAAAAGATTTGGCACGGCCGAATTTAACACTCTCACTTGTTTTTTCTAAAAAAGTACTTTTTTCTATTTTTCCTAAAAAATATAATTTTTTTTTCTAAATAAGTACTTTTCTAAGAAAGTTCTATTTTTCTAAACAAGTACTTTTTTTTACAAAAAAGTACCATTTTTTCAAAAAAAGTACTATTTTTTCCTTAAAAAAGTATTTTATTTCTTAAAACAATCATTGAAAAAAAAAAACATCCCGAGTAAAAATTTTTATATGATGCAATACATAATGATATCCCAGCAAAAATTGGCATTACTAGTAATGGGTTTTGTAATCCGAAACAGATGTTAATAAGTAGTTACTTATTGAATGAAACACTAATTATTTTAACAAGGGCGTGAGACAAAAATAACTAGTGAAGAGTATGGAGATAAATAAGTAGTTACTGCCTCGGATTACAAATAAGGAGTAAAAACCCATTACCAATAAGAAGTAAAATAATTAGTTAATTAAAACTTTTAAAATTTAACTTGTTTTTACTAAAACTTAAAAATTCCGTAATTTTTATTAAGTTTTTAAGTACTTTTTAAGTTAATCGAATTGTAAAGGTTAAAAACTGCAAGTGCAAGAAGATATTATTACTTAGAGGTGCTTTTTTAACATATTACTGAAAAGTAGTTACTTTTGGGCTTAAAATAATGTTAATGGTAATGGGTACTAATTATAAATAATGTACTTGGTAATGATTACTTTTCACAACTCATTACCATGTTTTTGCTGGGATATAACACAATATATATTTATACGCAATTTAATCCGAATAATGGTGGATGTTTTTGCATTAAAAAATATCAACTTGTATAAAATATGATTCGATTTCATCCGAGTTTTGACCAGACATTGCCATATTTCATTGGATCCAATTAGATCTAATTGCATAAAAACATAAAAAAGCTTGGTGTGTTTTGGTTTGGGTGAGTTACACCACAGGTCAACGATACATTCACCAAACATATAATTTTCGAAAACAAAAAAAATGTTTGGGTACGCTTCGAACCAGATAGGTGATATACATAACCCTAACAAGGAAATGTTTAGGAACATTTTAAAAGTTTCTTATACTTTGCTTAGAACATTTTGGTTAATTGGAAACATTTATATATGAAACAGAATAAGCTATATATAATTTTATATTAAATTATACAGAAAAACAGATTTTGTATTGGCCCTAATATTATTTCATATATTTATATCAACCGTATACCTTTTAATCCGAATCATGATTAAATTATATATTACAACATATGACTGCATTTAAAAAAATTAGAAAATACCTCACGGGATGTATAATCATATAAGATTTATTATGTTTGTATCAAGTTATATATTGTTATATATGTTTATTTTTACTCGGGATCTGAAATGTGCACATGACACATTGCTAAATGTGAGGTGCGGCACATGTGTGTGCCAATCCTTACCCTGCTTGAGACAAAAGAAATGAGAGTGACATAAATAAATTGTGGTCACGTACTTACAGTTTTTTTTTAATGGTCCACTAAAACTTTAGTGGCCTGAGTAAAAAAAAACTTTTAAGATCTAATTTGATCTCAAAATTGGCTGTATCAAGTTGGATCAGTTATTGATCTAAATGTATTATTTTAGATACAAAAATATAAAAAATTATACAATTAGATCCGAATTTTGGACACATCCAATTAAATCCACTTGATCTTATTTTATGTAAATTAATATAGATTTATATAATTACATAAAGTCAGATATATTTATGTATAACCTCAGATTAGAAAATGGAGCCGCAATAAATCTTAGATAAAGTTAGATCTGAACATATAAAAAGTCATATATAATTTAATATGATTGTATCCAATTATATATCATTATATCAAAACTTTTTTACTAGGGGGGGGCCATAAAAAAAACTGTAAATACGTGTCCAAAAAAAAAAACTGTAAAATAAGTGATCAAAATTTACTTCTGAGCTAAGTTTTGTTCTTAGATTTTATGGTGCTTCTTTTCTTAGAACACATTAACCCTCTAAATTCTAAGGGGCCATTTTAGTCCTTTTTTAAAAAACTGTGTTTTAGTATTTAAAAAAAAAGAGAATACTAAAAAAATGCTTCAGTAAAACTTTATGGTGCTTCTTTTCTTAAAACATATTAACCCTACAAATTTTAAGGGGTCATTTTAGTCCTTTTTCCAAAAACTGTTTTTTAGTATTTAAAAAAAAAACACAGTTTTTGAAAAAAAAGAAATAAAATTACCCCTTAAAATGCGCGTTAGAGGGTTAATATATTCTAAGAAAAGAAGCACCATAAAATTTGCTAATGACATTTTTAAACATTACTTAGCTCAGAAGTATATTTACATCATTTATTTAAATTATTCCACACGCCTTTGAAAAAACTTAAGTGGGCAATAAAAAAATTGAAAGTGATCAAAATGTAGTCAAAATTTTTAATATGCTATTATTAAGTGATCACCATTACTTGGTAATGTATTATATAATCACCACCCTTTAACAAGATTTTGCTGGTTTCACTAAAAATTTGTAAATTTGCATTTTTTGTAACTTTTGACGTGATGAAAATTACAAGAATTTTCGCAACCAAAACACTTTTCTGCAAAATAATTTTTTTTTAGAGTGTATTACCTTCAATTCCGCTCCTTAATACTTTTCTCTAGATTTCTATTTTATTGCTTTTACACTTTTGTGATATTTTTTTCATTTGTTTGTAGGATTGTTTTGTATTTTTTTTAAATTAAATTTTTGTTTTTACTTTTGTTAAACATATTTTTTTTTTTTATAAAAAAAAATTGTTTTTAAAACTTTTTGTTTGTGCATTATTCCACTTAACCGTTAATTTTCTATGGTGTGTGTTGTTTTTTTTTATTTGCAATTCTTTTTTTTTTCTGTGGTGGTTGTCATGCTCATAAAAAAAGAGACAAATCTCTAAGTAAAATAATACTCATTTTCTCAATTTCTTGTTGTTCCCTGTTTTGAACCCACTAAAACTCACATGGCAATGATTCTGCAGCAGCAGTAACAGCAACACTGTCATTAAATAGAAAAACCTTGTTAAAGGCAGCAGCAAACAAGAAAAAAAGCAACATAATGGGAATTTTGTATGTGTTTTCAGTGTTTTTGTTATTTTCTGCTTTTTTTTTGCACAAAAATTCAGAGTGTTTCTCACTACAAACGAGTGCGGTTCACAAGGTGAAATTAAGCGCATAATGCAGCCAATATAATTTTAACAAAAAAATTTAAGAAAAAAGTTATAAAAAAATTCAAAATTGGAAAAAAAAAAATTGTTTTGCAAGGAAAATAAAGGAAAATTAAAAAAAAAATATTGTGGAAATTTAAAAAAAATTTAAAATATTACAAAAATTCTAAAAAAAATTAAAAAAATAGTCAGAAAAATTAAAAAAGTGTAAAAAATTAAAATTTCTAGAAAAAAACATCATTTAAAAATTTCAACTGAAAATTTAAAATTTTCAATAAAAGTTCATTAAAAAAATTTAAAATATAACCAAAATAAAGTGTTTTTTTTTAAATAATTCAACTTAAAAGCATAACGGCAAAAAAGAAACCCCTTGCAAAAAAAAAGTTACCAAATAAAAAAAAAATAAGGGTGTCAATATAATATAATATAATACATTTTGGTATTAAATTCTCATATATAAATTTTATGTAAAACAAAAAAATATATACATACAAACACTTGTAAAACAATATTCAAATTCCACTGGTTTAAAGAACGAGAAAAGGCAGTAAAAGTAAAATACAAGAATATATTAAAATTTATTGGTATACGGTGCGTATGATGATTATTATTATTATGTATCAGTATTGGTTTGGTTACACTAGGCGTATACTTTATGTATATTTTTGTGTTTTAGTTTAAATTTCTCAAGTTTTTTTTTTATACCCTCCACTCTAGTGATAAAGGGTATATATAAGTTTGTCATTCCGTTTGTAACACCTCGAAATATTGGTCTAGTACCCCATAAAGTATATATATTCATGATCCTCGATCGATTTTAAGACGTCTTAAGTCTGTCCGTCTGTCCGTCTGTCTGTCTGTTGAAAACACGCTAAAGGCATAATTACTTGAGCGAATACGGTTCGGAGACGTGTCAGCTGATACGTTAGCTTGTATTAAAATAAATAGAAATAGGTACTTAAACGAATACGTGACGGTGCTGTAGCGGCCGAACCTAGAAAATTTTGATTTTCCGTACGTTTTACGTGTCAGCTGATTTTATTTTTTATTTTGTGTTGAAATTTTTTTATTTGTGTGGCACATAGATGGGACAAATTAATTAAAGGGACCAATTAATTGATGGTTTAATTACCATTTAATTGATGTCAATGGTAATGAAATTTTTTTTTTATTACCATTGGTTGTATCAATTGTACCAATTAAATTACTTATCAATTTAATTACTAATGAAAATTAAAAAAAAATAATTACCATTGGTATGGCATCACTTAAAAAAAATAATTTCCATTAGTAAAACTCGTCACAATATTGTCAAAATCGTTAATATTTGGAAATATTTGTTGTTTTTTGTTATATGGTGTTTTAGTTTTTCACATTTTATAAACCAAACACACGTTAATTGCCTTTGTATAACAAAATATTTGAAATTTTTATTTGCGTTTTGTTTTTTGTCTTTAACATTTTCATATTTTTTTTTTTGTAAAAACATACTTTGATGTTTAAATTTATAACTTTTCAAAAAAACAAAAATGTGCAAACCAATGGTTTTGAAACCAATTATAATTGGTGTTTTTCAACAATTGGTGCATTTCATTACAATTAGTAATTATTTTTTCAATTAAAAAAATTTAATTACCATTAAATGGTAATGAAAATTTTTTCATTACCATTGATATCAACCAATGGTAATTAAATTTCAACGGTAATGAAAAATTCCCATCTATGGTGTGGCAGAATTGACAAATAAATATTAATAAACGAAAAAAATATGTTTTTCTGTAAATATAAAATAAAAAAATAACAAATAACCACTTTTTAAAATTAAATTTGTAAATTAATATGACACGTTGAAACGGAATCAGCAAGTGCTTAAAAAATACAAGAGCCCGTCACGCTACAGCACCGCTCCAGTAGCGCTCAAGTGCCTAGGCCTTAACTTTTGAAAGACCCAGTTGGAAAATGTGTCACTGAGGAAATTTCCACAGTGATTCCTTGAGGAAATGTCTTCAGGTTCTGACAAATCATACTTAATCCTTGATGACATGTCCTAACATTGTCAGCACTGAATGTTTGCTTTAAGAGTGTGGACAATTTCTCTAAGACGTCTAAAAGAAAATGTCTTCAGAATAGCAGTATATTAAATTAGAATTTTAAATTTGAGCAACTCTTCAATTTCCAAGAAAAAGATGGCAATATTATCGATTTATTTAAAATAAAATCAAAATCTAAAAGTAATAAATAGACAAACAATTTTCAAAATAAAGTTTGGAACAAGTGGTTAGGTGTGGGACTAAGAAACTGGAGGTTTCAGGTTCAAATCCAGTTGGGACTAAAAAAGGCAAAAAGTTTTTTCTAAATATGAGTAAGATAATTTATAAAGGAAAATGGATAAAAGTAAAAACTAAAGGAAATACGAAATTTTTTTGGTAACAAAATATACCTAATATAATAATTATACACCTAATATAACAATTATACACCTAATTATTATCAAACGAGTAATTTTGTTAAAAGTGCTGTGTAGGTAATTTATCGAGCTTTAATTTAAGCTTAATAACGTCCAGATTGAGTAATTACTAAACGTGCTACGAGGGTCGAAATGGAAATTGAAATTATTGAAAGACATTTTTTAGAAAATTTCTTAAAAATACTTTTGGGTCGATTTTTCCCAAGATCAAGCATTAAAAATTTAAAGAATAGTCCAATAAAATATATTCATTTTTCAAAAAAAATGTTCAAATGATCCAAACCAAAATCAAAATTTTTAAAATGCAGTCGAAGAAATCCGAATTTTTTGACCTCCAAATCTTTTGACCACCAATTTTTTGTAAACAAAGGAAATGTTCAATTATTTTCATATCTCATTACTATACACTTAGGTGTACTAAAATTATTAAACAATTAAATCTTTTCTTTGTTTACCAAAAATTGGTGGTCAAAAAAATTGGTGGTCAAAAAATTCGAACTTCTTCTTCTGTGTTTTAAAAATTTTGTGTTTTGTTTGGGTCTTTGGGAAAATTATTTAATAAATGAGTATTAACTATTGGACTATATTTTAAATTTTTTATGTTTGAGTTTGTATAAAATCGATCTAGAAATATTTTTAACAAATTTTCTAAAAAAGGTCTTTCAATAATTTCAATTTCCATTTCGACCCTCGTAGCACATTTAATATTTACATAACCCTTAAAAACATTTGTGAGTCATAAAAAAATTTTACAAGGTATTTTTGTCACTCAAAAATATTTTTACACTAAAAAAAATACACTCAAAAAAAATTTTACACTCAAAAAAAATTTTACACTCAAAAAAAATTTTACACTCAAAAAAAAAATTGTAATTTTTTTTTTTTTTCAAAAATTACTAAAAAAAAGTTTTTTTACACGAAGTAAAATATTTCCTACCAAAAATGTTATTTTTTTTCACCTTAGAAAATTTACTATCACTTAAAAAGGGCATTGTGGAGGGTATTCATAGATTCGGCCAAGTCGAATTTAACTTTTCTACTTTTTTTTTTTTTTTTTTTTTTTTAAGTGGTAAATGTTTACTTTTATTGTTAAGTTTGAACACAAAAAACATAAATATATGTGTATGTTTATAAAACAACATACTTATTAAGTGGTTAAGGTTATGTAAACTAAAAAAAAAAAAAATATAGTATTTTTTTTACATACCAAATCCTATTCCCAGGTCTTTATTTCTTTACTAATCTTTTGTGGTATTGTATAATAAAGACATTAAAAGTATTTGACTTTAAAGAAAAAAAAAAGGAATTTTAAATAAGAAAAAATATTGAAAAAAGGAATTTTAAAGTAGATAACTACTTTTTATTATGGTTTTTTGTTAAACACTGTGGTGGGAATTAAGTAATTTCTCTTATAGACATATAAATTGTTGAATCATTAATGAAGGTATTACTTAAGATTAGATATTATATGAGGCAATTTCTGAATAGGTTGTATGAATAGCCCTATATGGAACTAATTGCGTTTTTGGTTTTTAAATTTTTCGAAAACTGTGCTTTGGAGGCGTGGTCAAATATTGGAAAAATGGCAAAATTTGTGTAGAGTTGCCTTGTTTAAATATTTATCAAGTTAAAACGGAATGCACCACAATCTTAAAAATTTACATTCTTGTATAGTTTTACATGGACTATCGATTAATTTTTTTTTGGAAAATTTTCAGAACCCGCCCGAGTAAAAATTTTTATATGATGCAATACATAATGATATATAACACAATATATATTTACACGCAATTTAATCCGAATAATGGTGGATGCTTTTGCATTAAAAGAGATCAACTTGTATAAAATATTATTCGATTTCATCCGAGTTTTGACCAGACATTGCCATATTTCATTGGATCCAATTAGATCTAATTGCATAAAAACATAAAAAATCTTGGTGTGTTTTGGTTTGGGTGAGTTACACCACAGGTCAACGATACATTCACCAAACATATAATTTTCTAAAACAAAAAAAAAAAAAAAAATGTTTGGGTACGCTTCGAACCAGATAGGTGATATACATAACCCTAACAAGGAAATGTTTAGGAACATTTTAAAAGTTTCTTATACTTTGCTTAAAAAACTTAGAACATTTTTGGTTAATTGGAAACATTTAATTGGAAATATTTAATTGGAAACATTTATATATGGAACAGAATAAGCTATATATAATTTTATATTAAATTATACAGAAAAACAAATTTTGTATTGGCCCTAATATTATTTCATATATTTATATCAACCGTATACCTTTTAATCCGAATCATGATAAAATTATATATTACAACATATGACTGCATTTAAAAAAATTAGAAAATACCTCACGGGATGTATAATCATTAGAGTGTCCCTTATTTTGGAAATGTTGGAAATGTTGAGACGGTACCCCCTAATTTTTTTCCTTTTGACTAAAAAATAACTCAGGAAAAATTTTACGCCCCTACGACCACGCCTTCCCTACGCGACGGGGCCTTAAAGAACGGGGCCTAAAAAATCATTTTTCCATACAAACCAAAAAATTTTTTTTTGATTTTTAATTTTTTTGTTATTAATTATAATATTACTTGATTAGCCTATTCACGACAAAAAATTTGATTTTGGTGGGATGAGGCTTTCAGTTCTAAAAAATTTTTCGAAAAAAAAAATTTAGAGCTTTTGGGGTCCTACAGTAAAAATTTTTTAAAATTTTTTTTTTTTTAGTTTTGACAAGCAACGGTTTTAGTTGTAATGTTGCTTTTAATGATATATATTCATAAAAAAATATTATTCATATCTGTGACATCTTGATCGTGTATGGAAAAACATCAAAAATGCATTTTTTACCCTTTTTTAGATCACGATAAAGATGTCACAGATAGGAATAATATTTTTTTATGAAAATATATCATTAAAAGCAACAATTCAACTAAAACGGTGGCTTGTCAAAACTAAAAAAAAATATTTTTTAAAAAATTTTTACTGTAGGACCCCAAAAGCTCTAAATTTTTTTTTTCGAAAAATTTTTTAGAACTGAAAGCCTCATCCCACCAAAATCAAATTTTTTGTCGTGAATAAGCTAAGCAAGTAATATTATAATTAATAACAAAAAAATTTAAAATCAAAAAAAAATTTTTTTGCTTTGTATGGAAAAATGATTTTTAAGGCCCCGCTCTTTACGGCCCCGTCGCGTAGGGAAGGCGTGGTCGTAGGGGCGTAAAATTTTTCCTGAGTTATTTTTTAGTCAAAAGGAAAAAAATGAGGGGGTACCGTCTCAACATTTCCAACATTTCCAAAATAAGGGACACTCTAATAATCATATATGATTTATTATGTTTGTATCAAGTTATATATTGTTATATATGTTTATTTTTACTCGGGCGTTCTGAATTTTTTTTTAAAAGTCAATTTATTAAAAATCCAGCCACTTTTTTTTTGTTTTACATTTTTTTTAAGTTTAAATGTTTGTCAATTCACACAAAAAAAAATCAGAAACGCGTTTTTCGTTTTTTTCGAGGAAATCGCATTTGAATTTTAAATTTCATAACAATTTTGAAATATGCTTGTCTTTTCTTGTTTTAACGTTGCGAATGAGTATTATTAATTGCATAAATATTACTCATACACTCTGTTGCAACAAGAAAATACAAGCAAATTACTAAATTGTATGAAATTTAAAATTCAAATGCGATTTTCTCGAAAAAAAAAACAAAAAACGCGTTTCTGAATTTTTTTGTGTGAATGGACAAACATCTAAACTTAAAAAAAAAAAAAAAAGTTGCCGTATTTTTGATAAATTGACTTTTTTAGAAAATGGAAAATTTCAGAACAGGTTCTAAAAATTTTCAAAAACAAAATAATCGATAGCCCATACAAAACTATACAGGAATGTAAATTTTTGAGATTGTGGTGCATTCCGTTTTAACTTGATAAATATTTTAACAAGGCAACTCGAAACAAATTTGACAATTTTTTCAATATTTGACAATGACTCCAAAGCTCAGTTTTTGAAAAATTGAAAAACCAAAAACGCAATTTTCTTAGTTCCATATATGGCTATCCATGCAACATATTCAGAAATTTACGGTACACATGTTTCTTTTTTTTGTGGAATGCCTAATATTGCTAATTCTACAGTAACATTTTTTTTTTTAAGCTTAAAATAAAAAAAGCTCTTAAAGTTTTCATGAAAACAAATTTTCTAAAAACAAAATTTTTTAAGAAAATGTCTTAGCAGATTTCTCTGCAGTTTTAAAAGATTTATGTGCTGAGTTCACCTAGACTATTATTATTCAAGGGGTGATCTACCCCTAACGGCCGTCACTGCGACCCTTATGGGTCTTTTGTGCCAAGATCCATTAATCTAATTCAAACTCTGTTCAATGTTCCTAATGAACATTATAACAGAGGATGGAGAAGCTAGCTTTATATCCGCAGAATTAAGCAATTCTTTGTCTAAGAACCGTCTTCTGATCGTACATATTGCGACGCACTCACATGTGTTGCGTTGTTTCTACTTCCTCAAGACAAAGTCGACACAAAGACGATGCACAAAGGTTTAAATTATGCAAGTGATAATTTACCTTATAATGCCCGGTGAGAAAACCTGTCAGCAACCTAATGTCACTTTTGGTGTGATTAAGTATACTTCCATATGATAAATGCGCGATTAGTGCTTTGGATTGTCGTAGACCTCCTGAATTTACCCACAAGTTTAAGAAGTCGGTTCTTTCCAAACCCTTAATCATGTTCGAGAAGGTGGACTAGTTTATCCCACAATAGGGTACGGGTCCGGTCATAGGAGTAGCGGAGGCATTTCTAGCAAGCTCATCCGCTATCCCATTACCCTCAAAACCTCTATGACCAGGGATCCAAAATAGAGAAATTTTGTTTCTCCCGGCCAGCTGTTGAAGGGTATCAAAACATTCCAGTGTCATTTTGGATTTAAATTCCCAAGAAGACAGCGCTTGAAGTGCTGCTTGGCTATCAGAGAAGATTGAAATATGAGTACCCTTCATACCATTTGTAATATTAACTCTAGCGCATATAGAAATAGCCTGAATTTCAGCCTGAAAAACTGTAGGCCACCTACCCATTGGTTCGGAGATCCGAGTGTTTGACCCGTAGACACCAGCGCCAAGTCCAGAGGACATTTTGGATCCGTTAGTATACCAGTTTTGGCTTCTAGTATCCACATATGGACCACCTTCATCATACTCTGGTCTACTCGGTATTACGATCTCAAATTTCCTTCCAAAGCGAAGCACAGTGTTTATTCTATTCGTCGGCATATCTAGGTTTTCCCTAATTCCTATTGAAGAAAGAATTTTGGAGTGGCCGCTCAAGTTGCGAGGGTCAGAGTAATCGATATTCATTCTACGCGCAGCCATAGTTGCCGTTGATCTAATAAAGATGTCGAGAGGTGTGAGACCCAAAACGGCTTCTTGGGCCAAAGTTGGGCAGGTTTTCATAGCACCCGTGATTAGAGTACAAGCCAGACGCTGTACCTTGCCTAGTCTTACGGTGGGATCCCTCTGCATAGTCTTCGGCCACCAGACTATGGCAACGTACGTTATGATCGGTTTTACAATCATTTTGTAGATCCACATGACCATTTTGGGGCTCAATCCCCAGGTCCTACCAACAATCCTATTCGCTGCCCATAATGCCGCAATAGCCTTTTTGATAGTGCCGTCTAAATGTGAATTCCAAGTTAGTTTCGTATTCAAGATAACTCCCAAATATTTAACCTCCTTAGAGAGTTGGATAATAGTATTCCCTACGGAAATTATACCTAAATTGAGATTTCTTCTCCTAGTAAACGGGACTATAATAGTCTTGTTAGGGTTAATGGAAAGACCCTGTTCAGTGCACCAGCTCATTATCAAACTTTCCGAGATGATATTGACGAATTTACCAGTTACTATAACTACTAAATCGTCCGCGTAACCGATCACCAAGGACCATAGTAGTGGAGATAGGACGCCGCCCCACATTGGTTGAAGAGTGGCCGAAATTAATTTTTTTCATATTCGCCGATTTGGATAATTTTTTGGTATTTTGTTGTCAGATATCTGAATATTATGATTCCGTAATATTAGGCTGATATATTTATTATTTGTTTGGACAGACACGCTCAAATTTCATATATATTCGCTTGTTTAAAATGGCATGCAAATTTACTGTATATTCAATCTTTTGTTACAATCAAAGTAAACTTATCATTTGACTTTGTTGTATATTTTCGTAAATAACAATTGTCATGAATGAGATTCGCACTAAAAAAAGTTGTTAGAAGTGCTATATAAAAAATTTCGTAGAACAAAATATAAACAACATCAAAATTTCAATGTTCATCAACTTTAGTGGACTGCATCTTTTTAGCGCTGTGGAGCGCTGTTTAACGAAAGATGTCAAATTACAGCTTGAAGTCTCAGCTAAAAGTTAAAAAAAAATTCAGCTGCTCATACCTGCTCATTTCCAAAAAAAACAGTAAAAACTATAAAATAATAAAGTAACAAAACATGAATTTTCGTTCATGTTTCAGAAACTCTGATTTTTATACACTCCAACCACAGTATGGGGGTATACTCACTTTGTCATTCCGTGTGTAACACATCGAAATAACGGTCGGGGACCCCAAAAAGTATATATAATATTGATCCATTATAGAATCTAAGACATTCTAGCGATGTCCGTCCGTCCGTCTGTAGAAATAACGATGCTGTCCAAACAAAAAGAGCTAGACCCCTGAAATTGGGCAAGAATATCTCTTATGTTACTGTTAAGGTTAAGTTCGAAGATGGGCAAAATCGGAACAGGGGGAAAAAAGTTCCCCCTTGAAGAACTAAAACGACTCCTGAAAAATACGATATTTTTACGAGTTTTTTTTTAATTTTTGCTCAACAAATGTTACATTTGTATGCCATATTATGTTCATAGACCTGCGCTTGGACCAAGGGGGTTAGACAATTCGATTTTTTTCAGGCCGCCTTTTGGGGGCGTGGTTATAGAAATTAATTAAAAATAACGATAAAAATTTATTATTTAAGCGTAAATATCATAAACAAATAATTTGGTAACATATGTAGCGGGGATACAGGTGTCCCCCACCAACTCCGCCGACCACCCCCCCCACCAAAAAAAGGTCGCCCCTGCGATTTATTTTTTATTTTAAACGTATTGGAGGGTATGAAAGATTCGACACAGCCGAATTTAACACCCTTACTTGTTTCTATTTGTTTTTTTTTTCTATGGGAGGTGGGCGTAAAAGTGGGCGGATCAGGTATATATTTTCAGGAGCCCATTCTACAATTATAATATTTATTTTTTGTGCAAATTTAGTTGATACATTAAAAATCAAGTGAGTTATGTCACTTTTTTAATACAAGTTGTATGGGAAGTGGGCGTAAAAGTGGGCGGATATTTTTCAAATTTCGCACAAATGATTCTGAGTGTTTAAAAATGATATGTGCCAAAAAACAATGCAGTAGGTCAAAATTTAATTTTCACTTTGTATGGGAGGTGGGCGTAAAAGTGGGCGGATCATTTTGATTTTTGCATTTTTTTCTTGATTCAAACAAAAAATGCATATGTGCCAAGTTTCATTGTCCTTCGGCAACTTCTTCTATTTTTAGCCGCTCGTTCTATGAACATCAACCAATGTGCGCCCTGAGGACAGCCTTAAACGGCATTCACTGTGACTCGAGTGCAACCCATAGGTGCGATTATTTCCCTGCTCGCATGTTCCTAATCCATCTACATGTACCCTGATCGTCACTTCTACACCGAAGTGCAGATTCAATGGAGTCATAACCAGTATTATCAAAAGCTCCCTCAATATTCAGAGAGGCACAAAGAGTAATCTTTCCATAGTCTTCAGTAGGAAGGATGTAAGTCTTATGGGTCTATACGATTTTGGCAATTCAGCCGGTCTATTTCCAGCCTCTTTCTCTTTGGAGGAAGGTAAATGTTGTATTCATACCTAAGAATACAACATTTACCTTCCTCCAAAGAGAAGGGATGTGTCCAAATATAAAGCTGAATCTAAAAACAGATTGTCACCTAAAATGCAAAACGCCCTAACTAACAAAAAATTCAAAATCGCGTTTTTAATTAATTCTTATGTATTGGATCAAAATACATGTATACAAAAAAAATTTAGACTCTTTTGATCAAAAATGGAGATTTTGGCAATTCAGCCGGTCTATTTCCAGCCTCTTTCTCTTTGGAGGAAGGCAAATGTTGTATTCATACCTAAGAATCAGTGGCGGGTACAGCTTTAGGGTTTGGGGGGGGGGGAAATTTTTTTTTTTACTTCGAATAAAAAAAATCATTATGATTTGTCGGCCGAGCAAAAACAGGGATACGTTTCTTTTGCAAAAAAAGTGATGGGAAAGCAATAAAATCATCTAATTTATTTGTTTTTGCCAAAGGAGGTTTGTAAATTTTTTTTTTTTTTAATTTTTCTAAATCTGAGAATTTTTTAAATGTCTCAGAATGTAAATGCATTACTCTGTTTTAGGAAAAAATATACTTGGAAGAAGAATTAATATCTTTGGAGCCTTCGCATCCCCTTTTTTTAATTAAGTTCAACATGCTTTAAAAATGGTAATTTTTTTTTTCTGTGTGAGATGTTTTTACTATAGAAAATGTCTCATATTATTAGATTTGTTCGTACTAAAAAAATTTTGGATCTGAAACCTTTTTTCTATAGAAAAAGTTTCAGACCTTTTTCCTATAGAAAAGTTTCAGACCTTTTTCCTATATAAAAAGTTGTCTCAGACATCTTCCTATAGAAAAAGTCTCAAAATCAGCGACCTTCTTTCAATTGAGAAAGTTTCAACTTCTGAGACTTTTTTTCAACAAAAAAAGTCTCAGACTTTGAGACCTTTTTCTGTTTAAAAAGATTCAGATTTTGAGACCTTTTTCCTTAAAATAAGTCTTACACTCAAAAAAACCTTGTAAAATTACAAGAAAAACTTGTAACTTTTTTTTGTTTGCTACCTCCTATTTGACAAAAATTCCTAGTAATTTTACAAGCTTTTTACCAATAATTTTGTGATTTTACAAGGATTTTCCCAATAAAATTGTAAATTTACAAATTTTTTGACACGAAAAAATTTACAAAGAGGTTTCGTAATTTTACTAGATATTTTGCTACCTCCTATTTTACGAGAATTCCTAGTAATTTTACAAGCTTTTTACCAATAATTTTGTAATTTTACAAGCTTTTTACCAATAAAAAAATTACAAGGAATTCTCGTGAATTTACTAGATTTTTTTGTAAAATTATCTTGGAAATTTGTACAAATACAAAAAAAATTGAAAAATTACAAAAAAAAAAAATGTAAATTTCAATCCAAATTTGTTTGTTAAAAAACAAAGAAAACTGTCAAATATTGATAAAATGAGAGATTCTGAGACCTTTTTCCAATAGAAAAAGTCTCAGATTCTTAGACCCTTTTCCTATCGAAAAAGTATCAGATTCTGCGACCATTTTTTCCTATAAATAATTCTCAAATTTTGAGACCTTTTTCCTAAAAATAAGTCTCAGATTTTGAGATATTTTTTCTTAAAAAAGTCCCAGATTCTGTGACTTTTATAATTCGGGAATTCTTCTACAAAAATCCAAAAAAGAAAATGTTTGAGGACGTGACAAATTTTAGAGTTTTTTGTACCTTTTTCTATGCAAAATGTCTCAGATTCTGGGACCGATTCTAAGACATTCTGAAAAAATTTTCCAAAATAGTTAAACATACGTAAGACTACCAACATTTTTAAGATATTTTTCCTATACAAACATTTTTTATATAAATCAATTTCTTCTATACAAAAAAAAACATATTCTAAGTCATTCTTTGTACCAAAATTCATTATAAGATTGACAGATAGTTTTTCATAGAAATTTTCAAATTATGTCACATTTTTCTTTTAAAAATTTTCCTATAAAAATTTTCAGATTTTTTTTTTTATAAAAAATTTTTGGATTTTGAGATTTTTTTCTTTCGGAAAATTTTTTAGAAAATTTTCTTCTTCCTCCTTCCTTTTTTTTCTTCTTTTTTTTCCTTTTTCTTTCTTTTTTTGTTCTTTTTTTCTTTTTGAAATTTGGTCTGGGGGGGGAAATTTCCCCTTTTTCCCCCCCCCCCTTGTACCCGCGCATGTAAGAATACAACATTTACCTTCCTCCAAAGAGAAGGGATGTGTCCAAATATAAAGCTGAATCTAAAAACAGATCGTCACCTAAAATGCAAAACGCTCTAACTAACAAAAAATTCAAAATCGCGTTTTTAATTGGTTCTTATGTATTGGATCAAAAATGGAGATTTTATTAACAAAATTCAAAAAGCCCTAACTACATGCTTTGATATATGTTAAACCAAAAAGCCCCAACTACACATTTGTATACATAATATTGCCGACGCAACTGTTATTTTTTAAGATTAAACATTTTTTTGATGCTTTTTTTTCCACAATGTCCACCAATAGGAAAAATATCTGTATATGTACACAAAAAGTAAAGTTTAAAAATTTACCAATTAACCCCTTCAGGCCCGTAGTCTCACGAGCATTGTTCCTTTTTCAGCTATAGAAATCGCAATTTATGCAGTACAATTAGTCTTAAGTAAGATATAAATTTCACATTAAGTAAGATATAAATTTCAAGATATAAATTTCACATAAAATAATTAATGGCGATAAAAAAGTGGGCTAATTAAGTAACTTGAAAATCGTCATCGTTAGCTCATTAATCTATTACCATAAAATGACACTATATGGTAATGGAATAACGATAGAAACGATACGATTATCGTTATAAGCATTCATTGGAAAGCTTATAATTTCTTCATAAAAAGGGATAGAAATAAAAAACAAGTGTTGATGTCTAATACCGCTAACATTAAATACAGGGCTTAAGAACGATAAAATAACAACCTGTGTTAAATTTCATCATTTACATATGGAGGTTTTCATCTCAAGTGACACAAATTTTAAAACCGATAGTAGTTTAGTCACAATTTTTTAACGAGATCGGTCAAGAACTTTCTGAGTTAGGGGGGACCGTAATTTTACATTTTAATCAAACAGGTGTTGTTTTTGCATCCATGTAACTGATGACCTAATGTTCCTAGAAAAATGTGTCCCGAGAGTTTAAGATGCTATTTCTTTAATCTTTCAAAAAAAAATTTAAATTTTTTTTTTGCTTTTTTTTTGGAAAATCAAAAACTTGTTTGGCATTTTTTTTAAAACCGGCCCTTTTTTTAATTCAAAATAAAGTTAAAGAATTTTCCTTTAAGAGCTTTGTAGGATGCGATTGTGATATCTATCAAATGCCTAATATTTACTGTAGATCTTAAGAAATTTTCCAGAAGCCGAGTAAACGCTTTGACGACCATACATTTTTGGCCGAAGTGTTTTTGATTTTCTTTCCATTTTCGTAATTTCTGACCTAATAATAGTTACGCATAAAAAATTGGGCCCCTCCTTCCCTCTTATTAGGCTGTTCTGGCCAAGGCTATTTTGGTACTCGCTGTGATCTTAATAATAGCGCTGTGATCTTAATAATAGTTATTCTACAAGAATTTGGATTTCTGAACCCTTCTTGACCCTTATTTTGCCTGTCAAGTAAATGTAATTTTGTCCCTAATATATTTATTACTTCGCAAACTTTGAGAACTTATACACTCATAATAATAACTCTGTAAAATACTCTGTAAAATGACTGTAATCTCAATTCAACAGATATTTGACAGAGTTTTCTGTCAAAAAAACAAAGTTTCCTCTGTTATATTACTTTTTACTTTGTAATCTTAATTTTACAGATAATTAACAGAGTTTTCTGCTAAAATACAGATCTAAGCAAAACACTTCATATTTTTTTATAACCAAAAAAGTTTTCTGTTTACCAAACATCAAAATTTTATCTGTAATTTTTTTTTTTTGAGAAAAAGTTGAAAAAGTAGCAAAAAAAGTTATCTAAATTTATTTTTCAGAAATCTTATAAAAATTTTACAAAATAACATGCATTTAACTAAACTCTGTAATTTGACAGAGTTTTTTCTGTAATTTTTTTTTTTGCATCATATATATATAAATTTCATAGTTTTCCTTGCTAAATGGTGGTTTATTTAACCAATATTTTACTAGAAACTCTGTAAATTAACATTTTTTTGTTGTCCAAATCATTTTACAGAGTTTTATGGTAAAATTACAGAGTTTTCTCTGCAAAAAAGCTTTCATATTTAACCAATACTATAAACTCTGTAAATTAACAGTTTTTTTCTGTCAAAATCATTTTACAGAGTTTTTTAGTAAAATTACCAAGAAATGTTGTTAGCTGGAAAAGTATGGTGTACTCCGTTAAATTAGCAGAGTTTTTCTGTAATTTAACAGAGTTATTATTTTGAGTGTAGTGAGTAAGTGGACCCAGTTAGAGACTTAATGAAAACAAAACTTTTGTGTCTCTAAAACTCTTCTATAATTCATCTTTTAGAACATTTATCCTATCTTTTACTTGAACAAAAAAATCGCAAAAAATTATTTGGGAAGTATAGTTGCCTGTGGTCGTTAAAAGGTTAAGAGTCCCCGCACAACAATGTCGGAGCGGTTGACGTTTTCGGTCATGAGAGAGTATAGGCGCAAAACAAAGGCGGTAGCGGAAAATGCTGTCATATGTTAATTTTTACACAATTTTTCACTTTTTTGTCACTTTTTCTTCACTTTTTTATTTAAATTTATTGTATTTTTTAATATCAATATGATTTTCTCATATTGAATCTTTTGTTTTGTGTTTTTTTTTTAGAATTTTAAATATTTTTTTTTAGAGATCACATTTTTTTGTTTACTTTATCGAAAATAATCGAAATATTTATAAAAATGTGGCAACATTTGTATATCAAAAATTAAAAGAGAGAGAGAAACCGACACAAAAATAAAATTAATTTTATTCAAGCGGTTTTCGGTCGAGCGTTTTTTCTTGCCAAATTTGTATGAAAAAAACGTCACCGACATTGTTGTGCGGGGACTCTAAAGCATTTTGAAGCATTAGATTATTTTGGGACATACCCTTGTCCTGTTTCACCCTCATTTGACATGGAGCTTTAAAATGGTAAATTGACATTCTGTATCGAATTAAGTTAGCATGTGTTAAACAGAATCCGAAATGAGACATATTGCAGTGTTAGTTTATGTAGCAGGTGCCACGCCCCTTTTCCAATACCGCCCACATTTTGTTAGAGTTCTATATGATAAACAACATTCAGTGTAAAATTTTGTTAGCATGTTGTTACATTTTATAACACATCTGCTTGGTGTTTTTAAACATCTTCAGTGCAGATAGGGCTTTTTGTGTTTCTGAAAATTACAAGACAAAAGGGCGTTACTAACATAACTTTTCAAATATTAAAAATGTATAGTTTTTTTAACAGAAATGAGTTTGTTTGTGTGTTTTTACTAATATTTAAAAAATTTGTAATGAAAACTTTTATAGTTTTTATATAAGTACACTCAAAAAAGTACGTTAGTAGATTTACTAATTTTTTTTGCTAATGCTTGTTAGCTAACTTTTAGCAAATTTTTAGTTGAGATTAGCATGTTATCAAAAAATTCTTTTCATTTAGCACATTAGCAATTTTAAACAAACTTTGAACTAAATTTGAAATTGAGTTGAGTTTGCTAAATTTGAAATTGAGTTGACAACATTTTTACAAGATTTTTTGCTAATATTAGCAAAAATAAATGGTAAATTTTTTTTTTATTTTCAGAAAACTTAAAATGGCGCTATCTCGGAAACTAAGCCAGATAGAGCAAAATGAAGGGCATTTTTGGTTCTTAGAATCTCCATACTTTCGCGGGTCCTCTTCACATGTGTGGACCCTAATGGGACCTAACTTTGGATCCAAAAAAGTTTGCATTCCCGAAAATTTTAAAATGCTCATATCTCGGTAAATATTGCCGGCACAACAAAAAGTCCAAAAGAATTTTTGTAGCTCTCAACACGTAGAACAAGACCGCAAAATAACCAAAAGCTCTCCGAGTAATATTTTTAAAGTTATCGAGTTTTTTAATTCTCAAGACCCCAGTGATCCCCTAAAATCACGTATCTCAAAAACTAAGCAAGATAGAGCGAAACGGACACAAATTTTGGATCAAAAACTATGACGATTTGTAAGGAACCCAACTAGGTCTAGGCCCATCGGGGTCTGGACCTATTGGGTCCGAACCCAATGGGGTCCTCAAATGTGTATGAACTAAGTTGAAATAAAAATTATTTCAGTTAACTAATTTTTAGCAAAACGTTTTTGCTAACTTTACCAAAAAAATTGTGGGTTCAAAATCAGCAAATTTTCTTGTAGGTTTACAAGCTTTTTTTGCTAACTTTACAGTTTTTTTTTTTGAGTGTACGTTTTTTGCTTCTCCTGTAAAATTTATAAAATGTTAGATAGGGCGTTTTGCATTTTAGGTGACGAGATACTAATGTATCTAAAAGAAAGTCTAATCCATTCTGCAAAAGAGCGGGGAAGATTTCGTCCCCCTCAGGGGATTGAAACGGATCAAAGGATTTAATGGCCCACTAACCTTATCCGGGTCGAAGATGACGCCTGAGAGATTAGATGTTCTCCTACAAAATCTTATGGGGTCGTGTATAATATTATTTCCTGAAGGATCACAAATGATCGAATCAGGAAAGTGAATATTATCTAGTTCACCTAGATAATCATAACAGATTTTCAGCAAACAGTGTCTGCTAAAATCAGAAGATTTCTCATATGCCTTAAAATTTGTGTATTTTCAGCCGATTTTTCTGCTGATTGGACAGAGAATTTATTTTGAGTGTAGCAATATCTCAAAAACTGTTCTACTTTTGAAATTTTGGACTTCATTTTCGAATTCATCGTGAGATATTCATGGAAAATAAATGCAAAATGTCTCGCATCAAAATCTCTGTAAACTAGTATTACTTGAAAATCGTATAAGAGGCGTGTACTTAATATTGTAATTGCCTTTAAATAACAATCATACGCAATGGTGCACAGTAGTTCTTTTTATACCCTCCAACTACAGTATGAGGGTATACTCACTTTGTCATTCCGTGTGTAACGCATCAAAATATCGGTCTAGGACCCCATAAAGTATATATATTTATGATCAGTGATCGATTCTAAGACATTCTAGCGATGTCCGTCCGTCCGTCCGTCCGTCCGTCTGTCCGTCTGTCCGTCTGTCCGTCTGTCCGTCTGTCCGTCTGTCCGTCTGTCCGTCTGTCCGTCTGTCCGTCTGTAGTTAACACGATGCAGTCCAAAATAAAAGAGCTAGACTCCCTAAATTTGGCACGAATATGTCTTATGTTCCTAGGCAGGTTAAGTTCGTAAAGGAGCAAAATCGGACCAGGGGGAAAAAAGTTCCCCCTTGAAGAACTAAACCAACCTCTGAAAAATACCATATTTTTACATGATTTTCTTTGTTTTTGTTTAACAAATACAAAATTTTTATGCTGCAAGAAGTTCAAAGTCCTGCATTTGGACCCACAGAATTAGAAAATGTCGTTTTTTCGGTCCGCCCCCCTTTTATGGGCGTGGAAATTTTTTTTTTTTTAAATAATGATAAACTTGTATTTCTTTAGAGCAAAAAGTATAAGAATGAATTCTTAAACACATATTCGAGAAGAAATGCCCATCCCCCCCCCCCCCCCCAATTACCACTACCGACCCCCCCCCCCCCCCAAAAAAAAAAAATAAAACGCCCCTGCAATTTTTTTTTTTTTTATTTATTTGCATGTTGGAGGGTATAACAGATTCGGCACGGCCGAATTTAACACTCTCACTTGTTTTTATTATTATTATACTGGACCGATTTCAGCGAAATGCATTTCGGTTATAGCTAACGTAATTTCAAGCTAAAGTTTGAACGCTGGACCCCAGATGTCCAAGAAGGACAAAAACTTTAAACGCTTTAAAATCACCAACTTCAAATGCGAGTAAAAAAAATCTTGCACTTAACTACACTCAAAAGAAAAACTCTGTCAAAAAATTTGTAAAGCGACTTTCAATTAAATTAAGCAAACTTTCACCAGATTTTTCTGCTAAAATGGATATTTAGTAAACTAAATCCTCTATCGTTCAGTTTTAGAAGTTTTAAAAAATAACAGACATTTTACTGCATTTTTACTGATTCTCTCTGCTGAATTTCATAATATTTTTGAGCAGATTATTTTTTAATTATACAGACATAGGGCGGATTACTAAATGAAAAGTTAGCTGTTAACTGTCGATTTAACGGAGCCTTCCCGACTAAAAATAAATAAATATACAGGTCCATATATAATTTGAAATTGAGCCATATATAATATAATATGGCCCAACACGTATTTGGATAAAATAAGATGATGAAATTGGTGGATCAAAATAGCTCAAATTTTGTTATATTAGATTAAATATGATCGTTTTTGATCCGAATATTGGGTTTATCTAATTTGATATAATTGTATATAATTTTATATCATAAGATAGAATATGTAGAATTTTGCATAAAATATCTCATAATTTTCAAATTTACCCCAAGTTTTTTCGGGAAATGCAAAAAAAAAAAATTGTATCCGGGACTTAGAAATTAAAAAAAATCTAAATTTAAAAAAAAAAATCTTAAAACATTGTTAATTAATTTTGACTTCAAAACGAAAAACTGTACCAAAAATATTTGTTATCCAGGACTTAGAAAATTCTAGAAAACTTTTTCAGGACTTGTAAAAATTTTTAAAATTTGGCTAAATTTTTTTTTTTTGTTTAAATCATTTTTAATGAAATTCTTAACTCCAAAACGCAAAAATTATTAGTGTCTGGGAATTTTAAAAAATTTTCTCGGGACTTAGAAAACTTTCTTTCCCCGATTCGGCACCATGTATATACACTCAAAAAAAAAGTTTGTAAAATTACAAGTAAAAGGTCTTGTAATTCTATT
This sequence comes from Pegoplata infirma, assembly GCA_963921195.1. Lineage (NCBI taxonomy): Eukaryota > Metazoa > Arthropoda > Insecta > Diptera > Anthomyiidae > Pegoplata > Pegoplata infirma. The sequence continues at coordinate 102,586 of CAWUER010000582.1, forward strand.
TTACTAATACTTTTGTCTTTTTACAAAAATTGTTGTATATTTAATAAAACGAAAACTACAGTTTGGTTTGTAATTTTACTATTATATGTTGGTAAATTTATTTTACAAATTTTTTAGGTAAATTTACAAAAAAGTGAATTATTTTACAAATTAAAAAAATATTACAAGGTGTTTAGATTTTTTACACAAGAAAACTGTAATAGTACAACAAAATTTTACTTGATGTTATTAAGTCTTTCTACCAAAAAAATGTTTTATTACAAACATTTTTTTAAGATCGTTTACAAGTTTTTCAGTTTGAAATGTATGTATTGAAAAGTACAAAATTCCAATGTAATTTTACAAAACTTATTTTATTACTAGAATTAATGTTGTTTTACAAAAAAAAAAAAAAAAAATATTCAGCAAAGGACACGCAAAAATTTTCTAAGTTCAGATTTTTTTTTGCGTTTTGGAGTAAAAAATTTAGTTAAAAATAATTTTTTATAAATAAAAAAATTCATGAAAAAAATTTTTGGAAATTTTTCCAAACATTTTTCAACTTATTGTAAGCTTTAGCAAAAAAAAAAAATATTTTTTACACCATTTTTGGATAATTTGCGTTAAGTAAAATACCACAATTTTTATGTGTTTCTACTATATAATTGTTCTATCCTTTTTTTTTGTATTTTTACCATTTTTTTGGTAATTTTACCATATTTTGTGGGTAATTTTTTTTAAATTTGCCACCTAAAATGTCAATAAAAAGCTGCCAATTATGAAAAATTAAGTTTTTCTTATTTTAACAGGTACTCAAACATCCAATCTACAATATCCAAAAAAAAATTTCCGATTTTTTAAAAATACTTGTGAAAATAATTAAAAATTAAAAAAAAAAATATATTTTTTGACTAATTTTTCCTGAAAATATAAGAAATTTCTTGTGTAGCCTCCTTCGTAATTCTCATATGTTCTACACTCAAAAAAAAAAGTTTGTAAAATTACAAGTCAAAGGTCTTGTAATTCTATTTTACTAATATTTTTGTCTTTTTACAAAAATTGTTGTATATTTAATAAAACGAAAACTACAGTTTGCTTTGTAATTTTACTATTATATGAGCTTTTCGGAAGCCAATGTGGCCAAATCCCGCCCACAATATTTCGAGTAAATCGTTGTTAAAGTTTAAAGGTTTTCCAAAATTCCCTGTTAAATACTTATTGAAAATCTCATAAAAAATTAACTTAGCAATGCTAAATCTCTTATTATACCAAATTTCTAATTGAAACGATTGCTAGTTCCAACAAAAAATAGCGGTTTTTCATCTTTTTCTGATGAAAAATAAAAAAAAAAAATTATTTTTTTTTTTAAATCAATTTTATAATTTTATCTTATTTTGATTTGCTTTAAGATTTAGAAAAAAATAAAAAAAAATTCTAAATAAAATTTCTCTCGCGAAAAATCGATTTTTTAATGTTTTTTGGCCACTTTGGCCTCGGAAAAAATTGAAAAATTCTTCAGAGAAAATTTTTTTTTTTTTTAAATTAATTTTGTATTTTTAACTTATTTTGGTTTGGTTTAAGATTTGGAAAAAAATAAAAAAAATTCTAAAAAAAAATTTTCATACGAAAAATCGATTTTTTAATGTTTTATGGTCACTTTGGCCTCGGAAAAAATTGAAAAATTCTTCAGAGAAAAAATTATTTTTTTTTAAGTTAATTTTATATTTTTAACGTATTTTGGTTTGCATTAAGATTTAGAAAAAAATAAAAAAATTCTAAAAAAAAAATTTTCCTACGGAAAATTGATTTTTTAATGTTTTTTGGTCACTTTGGCCTCGGAAAAAATTGAAAAATTCTTCAGAGAAAAAATGATTTATTTTTTTAAGTTAATTTTATTTTTTTAACATATTTTAATTTGCTTTAAGATTTAGAAAAAAATAAAAAAAAATTCTGAAAAAAATTTCTCACACGAAAAATCGATTTTTTAATGTTTTTTTGGTCACTTTGGCCGCGGAAAAACTTGAAAAAATCTTCAGAGAAAAAATTATTTGTTTTTTAAGTTAATTTTATATTTCTAACGTATTTTGGTTTGGTTTAAGATTTAGAAAAAAATAAAAAAAAAAAATTCTAAAAAAAATTTTCATACGAAAAATCGATTTTTTAATGTTTTTTGGTCACTTTGGCCTCGGAAAAAATTGAAAAATTCTTCAGAGAAAAAATGATTTATTTTTTTAAGTTAATTTTATTTTTTTAACATATTTTAATTTGCTTTAAGATTTAGAAAAAAATAAAAAAAAATTCTAAAAAAAAATTTCTCACACGAAAAATCGATTTTTTAATGTTTTTTGGTCACTTTGGCCTCGGAAAAAATTGAAAAATTCTTCAGAGAAAAAATTATATTTTTTTTAAGTTAATTTTATATTTTTAACGTATTTTGGTTTGCATTAAGATTTAGAAAAAAAAAAAAATAATTCAAAAAAAATTTTGCATACGAAAAATCAATTTTTTAATGTTTTTTGGTCATTTTGGCCTCGGAAAAAATTGAAAAATTCTTCAGAGAAAAAATTATTTTTTTTTAAGTTAATTTTATATTTTTAACGTATTTTGGTTTGCTTTAAGATTTAGAAAAAAATAAAAAAAAAAATCTAAAAAAAAAAATTTCATACGAAAAATCGATTTTTTAATGTTTTTTGGCCAATTTGGCCTCGGAAAAAATTCTTTAGAGAAAAAATTATTTTGTTTTTAAGTTAATTTTATATTTTCAACGTATTTTGGTTTGCATTAACATTTAGAAAAAAATACAAAAAAATTTCTAAAAAAAATTTTCATACGAAAAATTGATTTTTTAATGTTTTTTGGTCACTTTGGCCTCGGAAAAAATTGAAAATTCTTCAGAGAAAAAATAATTTTTTTTTTAAGTTAATTTTATTTTTTTAACGTATTTTAATTTGCTTAAAGATTTGGAAAAAAATAAAAAAAAAATTCTGAAAAAAATTTCTCACACGAAAAATCGATTTTTTAATGTTTTTTGGTCACTTTGGCCTCGGAAAAAATTGAAAAATTCTTCAGAGAAAAAATTATTTTTTTTTTTAAGTTAATTTCATATTTTTAACGTATTTTGGTTTGCATAAAGATTTAGAAAAAAATAAAAAAAAAATTCTAAAAAAAAAATTTCATACGAAAAATCTATTTTTTAATGTTTTTTGGTCACTTTGGCCTCGGAAAAAATTGAAAAATTCTTCAGAGAAAAAATTTTTTTTTTTTTTTTAAGTTAATTTTATTTTTTAACGTATTTTAATTTGCTTTAAGATTTAGAAAAAAATAAATAAAAAATTCTGAAAAAAATTTCTCACACGAAAAATCGATTTTGTAATGTTTTTTGGTCACTTTGGCCTCGGAAAAAATTGAAAAATTCATTAGAGAAAAAATTATTTGTTTTTTTTTATATTTTTTTATTTTTTTTTTTATTTTTTTCTAAATCTTAAAGCAAACTATAAAATACGTTAAAAATATAAAATTAACTTAAAAAAAAATAATTTTTTCTCTGAAGAATTTTTCAATTTTTTCCGAGGCCAAAGTGACCAAAAAACATTAAAAAATCAATTTTTCTTGTGAGAAATTTTTTCCAGAATTTTTTTTTATTTTTTTCTTTATCTTAAAGCAAATTAAAATACGTTAAAAAAATAAAATTAACTTAAAAAAAAAAATAATTTTTTCTCTGAAGAAGTTTTCAATTTTTTTCCGAGGCCAAAGTGACCAAAAAACATTAAAAAATCGATTTTTCGTATGAAAATTTTTTTTTAGAGATTTTTTTGTATTTTTTTCTAAATCTTAATGCAAACCAAAATACGTTAAAAATATAAAATTAACTTAAAAACAAAATAATTTTTTCTCTGAAGAATTGTTAAATTTTTTCCGAGGCCAAAGTGACCAGGAAACATTAAAAAATCGATTTTTCGTATAAAATTTTTTTTTAGAATTTTTTTTTATTTTTTTCTAAATCTTAAACCAAACCAAAATACGTTAAAAATATAAAATTAACTTAAAAAACAAATAATATTTTCTCTGAAGAATTTTTCAATTTTTTCCGAGGCCAAAGTGACCAAAAAACATTAAAAAATCGATTTTTCGTATGAACATTTTTTTTTAGATTTTTTTTTATTTTTTTCTAAATCTAAATGCAAACCAAAATACGTTAAAAATATAAAATTAACTTAAAAAAAAATAATTTTTTCTCTGAAGAATTTTTCAATTTTTTCCGAGGCCAAAGTGACCATAAAACATTAAAAAATCGATTTTTCGTATGAAAATTTTTTTTAGAAATTTTTTTTTATTTTTTTCTAAATCTTAAAGCAAATTAAAATACGTTAAAAAAATAAAATTAACTTAAAAAAAAAAATAATTTTTTCTCTGAAGAATTTTTCAATTTTTTCCGAGGCCAAAGTGACCAAAAAACATAAAAAAATCGATTTTTCGTATGAAAATTTTTTTTAGAATTTATTTTTTATTTTTTTCTTAATCTCAAAGCAAACCAAAATACGTTAAAAATATAAAATTAACTTAAAAAAAAAAAATAATTTTTTCTCTGAAGAATTTTTCAATTTTTTCCGAGGCCAAAGTGACCAAAAAACATTAAAAAATTGATTTTTCATATGAAAAAATTTTTTATTTTTTTTTTTTATTTTTTCTAAATCTTAAAGCAAACCAAAATACGTTAAAAATATAAAATTAACTAAAAAAAAATAATTTTTTCTCTGAAGAATTTTTCAATTTTTTTCCTAGTCCATTAAAAACTAGATTTTTGTAAGAAAAATTTCCTACAGATTTTTTTTTTTTTATCGCAAAACAAACAAAAAGAAGATAAAAACAGTAAATATATATTTTTTTTTTTTTCAATGAACTTTTTTTGAATGGTCATAAAAAAGCTGGAGTTGAACTTTTTGGCTTCGGAAATTTTTTAGAATTTTTTCCGTAGCCAAATTAATTTTGTTTTTTTAGTTGTGTTAACTTAAATTGAACGAAATGATGATTCGCACATACAAACTTAGTGTTGAATTACATATTTTAAAACGATAAAATCAAAAAAAAAAATTTTGGGATTTGGCCAGACTGGCTTCCGAAAAGCTCATATGTTGGTTAATTTATTTTACAAATTTTTTAGGTAAATTTACAAAAAAAGTGAATTACTTTACAAAGTAAAAAAATATTACAAGGTGTTTTGTTTTTTTACACAAGAAAACTGTTATTGTACAACAACATTTTACTTGATGTTATTTAGTCTTTCTACCAAAAAATGTGTTATTACAAACATTTTTTTTAAGATCGTTTACAAGGTTTTCAGTTTGAAATGTATGTATTAAAAAGTACAAAATTCCAATGTAATTTTACAAAACTTATTTTATTAATAGAATTAATGTTGTTTTACAAAAAAAAAATTAATTATTCAACAATAGGACACGCAAAAATTTTCTAAGTTCAATTTTTTTTTTGCGTTTGGGAGTAAAAATTTAGTTAAAAATAATTTTTTATAAATAAAAAATTTCATGAAAAAAAATTTTGGAAATTTTTTAAGTTCCAGACACAAACATTTTTCAACTAATTGTAATTAGCAAAAAAATTGAATTTTTACACCATTTTTTGGTAATTTGCGTTAAGTAAAATACCACAATTTTTATGTGTTTCTACTATATAATTGTTTAAGTTTTTTTTTTTGTATTTTTACCATTTTTTTTGGTAATTTTACCACATTTTTTTTTAAATTTGGCACCTAAAATGTCAATAAAAAGTTGCCAATTATGAAAAATTAAGTTTTTCTTATTTTAACAGGTACTTAAACATCCAATCTACAATATCAAAAAAAAAAAAAAATCGATTTTTTAAAAATACTAGTGAAAAGAATTAAAAATTAAAAAAAAAATTGCTATTTTTTGACTAATTTTTCCTGAAAATATAAGAAATTTCTTATGTAGCCTCCTTCGCAATTCTCATATGTTCTACTTAAGAAAAACGAAATGTCGAAAAAAATAATAATAAATAAAAAAGTGCAGTGTTATACATTAAAAAGTTTGTTAAAAGTGTTCAAGTGAAAAAAAATCATTTCAGGTTGTTGAAGTGCTACTCCAGCTGCCGAAGTAGGAAAAATAAGATGCACCAATGGAAAAAAACCTTTAAATTTACAAAACAAATATGTAAATAAACCAAATTTTTTGTAAATTTACAAAACAAATATGAAAATTTTAAAAAACAAAATTGTATAATTACGAACAAAGTTGTAATTTTACAAAAATGAAGTAGAAAATACAAGAAAAATATTGTAAATTTACAAATTATTTGGTTAAACTACTGTTTTTACGGCAAAAATATAAGAAAAAATGGTATATATACAATAAAAATTGTAAATTTACCACTTTTTATTGTAAATGTACAAATATTTTTGCCATAAAAACAGTAGTTTAACCAAACAATGTGTAAATTTACAATTTTGTTTTTTGAGTTTCTACTTTATTTTGTAAATTTACAACTTTTTTTGTAAGTCTACAATTTATTTTGTAAATTTAAATATTTTTTTTTTTGCAAATTTACAATTTTTATTGTAAATATACGAGTTTTTTTAATATTTTTTTGCGGTAAAAACAGTAGTTTAACCAAATAATTTGTTAATCTACAATTTATTTTTTTCATTTTCTACCTTTTCGTTGTATAATAACAACCTTTTTCTGTAAGTTTACAATTTTGTTTTGTAAATTTACCAAATTTTTTGTAAATTTACAAAAAAAATGTTCACCTCGAAGTTATTATTTTACAAAAAAAAAGTAAATTTACATTTTCTTTTGTTAAATCAATTTACAAATTATCCCCGTAACATTACGGGGATTCTTGCTAGTACATATTTTACAAAACCTGCCCCGTAAAATCACGGGGATTTTATGTCATATTACAAACTTTTTTTTTTGAGTGTACTTCAGAAAAACGAAATCTCGAAAAAAATAAAAAAGTGCAGTGTTATACATTAAAAAGTTGGTTAAAAGTGTTCAAGTGAAAAAAAAAATCATTTCATGTAGTTGAAGTGCTACTCCAGCTGCCGAAAAGGAAAAATAAGATGCACCAATGTTAAAAAACCTTTAAATTTACAAAATAAATATGTAAATAAAACAAATTTTTTGTAAATTTACAAAACAAATATAAAAGTTTAAAAAATAAAATTGTATACTTACGAAAAAAGTTGTAATTTTACAAAAATGAAGTAGAAAATACAAAAAACAATATTGTAAATTTACAAATTTTTTGGTTAAACTACTGTTTTTACGGCAAAAAAATAAGAAAAAATATAGTTGTTTGCCATAAAAAACAGTAGTTTAACCAAACAATTTGTAAATTTACAATTTTGGTTTTTGATTTTCTACTTTATTTTGTAAATTTACAACTTTTTTTGTAAGTTTACAATTTTTTTTTGTAAATTTTATTTTTTTTTTGCAAATTTACAATTTTTATTGTAAATATACGTGTTTTTCAATATTTTTTTCGGTAAAATCAGTAGTTTAACCAAATAATTTGTTGATCTACAATTTATTTTTTTCATTTTCTATTTTTTTTTTGTAAAAGAACAACCTTTTTCTCTAAGTTTACAATTTTGTTTTGTAAATTTACCAATTTTTTTGTAAATTTACAAAAACAATGTTCACCTCGAAGTTAATATTTTACAAAAAAAATTGTAAATTTACATTTTCTTTCGTTAAATCAATTTACAAATTATCCCCGTAACATTACGGGGATTCTTGCTAGTACATATTTTACAAAACCTGCCCCGTAAAAACACGGGGATTTTATGTCATTTTCCAAACTTTTTTTTTTTTAATGTGTACACATAAAACTGTAAACAAAATGAGAATTCAAAAAGCTATATGAAAAATAAAAAACAATGCAAGAGAAAAACGCATACTCGCACACAAAACAAAACGAAAAGCTAAAAATTTAATAATACAATTAATTATATTAATTAAATATCTAATTAATATTAAATTAAAAAAAAAAAAAACAATTAAAATGTTAATCAAAAAAAGTTAAAAATTTGATTAAATAATTAATTATATTAATTAAAAATGTAGTTGATATAAATTTAAAAAACAATTAAAATTTTAATTAAAATAAAATATACGATATTATTTTCTGTGCAAGGAATTCTCGTGACTTTTTTTTTTGTAAAATTACCTTGAAAATTTGTACATTTACGAAAAAAAATGTAAAATTACAAAAAAAAAATGTAAATTTCGATCGAAAATTTTTTGTTAAAAAACAAGGAAAACTGTCAAATATTAGTAAAATGGGTTGCGGGACTTTTTCTAGTAATTTGACAAGTTTTTTTTGAGTGTATATTTTAAAATTTAAAATGGCCATCTTGCCTGCTACCAGCTGACCAGCTATATTGTCCTAATTGTTTTTTGTTTAGCCATTTACGTAATTAATCTTTTTCTTAGCTGAAAATTAGTTTTCAAACTTTGCTTTTTGATTCTGTTGATGCGTTTTAGGACTTAATTATATTTTAATGTTGATTAATAATCTCTTTTAATCTTTGACCTAAATTATATTTTTTTTTGGATAAGATAGGAAAGTTCATATAAAACAAATTCATTGTTTTTTTTACAAGAAAATATTCTAGAATTAGACAAATGCAAATAAAAATTAATTCGGCTGTAACGAATTTTACATACCCTGCGGCAATTTTTTGTATGGCAAAAAAAGTTTTTCTTTCGATTTTGAATGTCTGGGCAAATTGTTATACTAAAACTTATGTGGTACAAATGTTAGGTCTATCGAATTTAATTAACCCGTGGCATAAAACTGAAAAAATAAAAAAAATTGGACCCCATATCTCGTAAACCATTACAAATTAAAAAAAAAAAAAAATAAAGTGCACCCATGAATTCAGCGACCCAAAATCCATATGAGATACAAATTTCAATGATTTTGGATTAAAATTTTTACAATTTGACCGGGATTTTAGATTATCGGTCCACTGTGCAGTGGTTCAAAAGTTATAAGCAAAAGAGTGAATTTCGGCAAGTTTTTTTTTCGCGAATTCAGGAGTTAAAAAACACTCTTACTTTCGAAGAACAATCGTGAGGCGATTAAAGCTTGACATATATATTTATCGTTTCCCTGATCTAGTTGGTATTGAATTTCCCAAAAATCGGTTCAGTGGTTCAAAAGTTTTGAGCAAAACCGTGAATTTCAAATTGGTTTCATCTTAAATTCACGTGTTAAAACAACCGTTTAACAATCTTGTAAAATATTGGTATGTCACAAAAAATATTTTACAACGTATTTTTGTCACTCAAAAATATTTTTACACTCAAAAAATAAAAAATTACACTCGAAAAAAATTTTACACTCAAAAAAAATTTTACATTACACTCAAACATTTTTTTGTATTTTTTTTTTTTAACAAAATTACTACAAAAAGTTATTTATAACTGAATTTTTATTAAGTTCGGTTTGAGTCCATATTAATTATTTCTGAGAAATAATAATTGTTGTACAATGAGAAAATCTGAAAAAAATAAAGTGACAACACAGGCTAAGTGGAGATGTCGACAGCTTTCGGAAGATGCCACCCTTCCATCATCAGCACTCCTTCGATTGCCACACACTTAATGTGTGTCAGATTAAAATTAGCCATTTAAATGAAACTTTTGAAGAAATTAAGAATTGGAATTACTCCTCTTTGTGTTGAATAACCCGTATTCACCATCAATTCGTGTTGTATTCATTTGGCAGAAACTTAATCCATCTTAACTTTTAACAGAGTTGTATTTTTCCCATTGTTAAAACTTAGTAGGACTTTTCAAGTCTTGAAAAATGTCCGTTAGGTTTGAATTTTTGTTTCATATTTCTAATTCTTAGAAATATTACTAAATTGCAATGTACCTTATGAGTTGTGTATTAATTGTGTTTATATATTGTTGGACTGTATATTTTATAACTGAATTTTTATTTAGTTTGGTTTGAGTCCATATTAACTATTTCTGAGAAATAATAAGGTACATTGCAATTTAGTAATATTTCTAAGAATTAGAAATATGAAACAAAAATTCAAATCTAACGGACATTTTTCAAGACTTGAAAAGTCCTACTAAGGGTTAACAATGGGAAAAATACAACTCTGTTAAAAGTTAAGATGGATTAAGTTTCTGCCAAATGAATACAACACGAATTGATGGTGAATACGGGTTATTCAACACAAAGAGGAGTAATTCCAATTCTTACACTCAAAATAATTACTCTGTTAAATACTCTGTAAAATGACTGTAATCTCAATTCGACAGATATTTGACAAAGATATCTGTCGAAATACAGATTTTAAGAAGATACTTTGTATTTTCTTGTGACCGAAAAACAAAATTTTATCTGTAATTTTACTTTTTTCTTTGTAATCTCTATTTTACAGATAATAAACAGTTTTTTTTGTTAAAATACGTATTTTAGAAAAAATATTTTGTTATTTTCTCGCAACCATAATACTAAATTTCATTTGTAATTTTACTTATTGCTCTGTAAAAATAAAAATCACTTCAAAAGACTTCCAAATATGACCGATAAACCGCGGGAAAATTTAACAAAATAATACTTTTAATTTTTTTAATTTTAAGTAATGTTTTTGATGCAGAGAAGTTTAAAATGGATTTAACTAAAACTTTGTAAATTTACAGATTTTTTTTGTAAAATTTTGAACTCATAAAAGGCATTTAACTAAAACTTTGTAAATTTACAGAGTTTTTTTGGTTTTATCAATATTTTACAGATAATTCTATAAATTTACAGTTTTTTTTTATCGAAATCATTTTACAGAGTTTACTTCGTAAAATAACAAAAAATCTTGCTGGTTGGAAATCTATGGTATTTTCTGCTGGCTCAGCAGAGTATCTCTGTAATTTAACAGAGTGATTATTTTGAGTGTAATTTCTTCAAAAGTTTCATTTAAATGGCTAATTTTAATCTGACACACATTAAGTGTGTGGCAATCGAAGGAGTGCTGATGATGGAAGGGTGGCATCTTCCAAAAGCTGTCGAAATCTCCACTTAGCCTGTGTTGTCACTTGTTTTTTTCAGATTTTCTCATTGTACAACAATTATTATTTCTGAGAAATAATTAATATGGACTCAAACCGAACTAAATAAAAATTCAGTTATAAAATATACATAAACACAATTAATTAAAAAGTTATTTATTCAAAATAAAATATTTCTTATCAAATTTGTTACTTTTTCACGTTAGAAAATTTACTATACACAAAAAAACCTTGTCAAATTACTAGGAAGAGTCTCGTAACCCCATTTTATCAATATTTGACAGTTTTCCATTGTTTTTTAACAAACAAATTTGGATCGAAATATACATTTTTTATAACCTCCACTCTAGTGATAGAGGGTATATATAAGTTTGTCATTCCGTATGTAACACCTCGAAATATTGGTCTAAGACCCCATAAAGTATATATATTCATGATTCTCGTTCGATTCTAAGACGATCTAGCGATGTCCGTCCGTCTGTCTGTCTGTCTGTCTGTCTGTCTGTTGAAAACACGCTAACTTTTAAAAGACTTTGCGGAGGCTCCTGAAGTTTGGCATATATGTTGGGCATTTACCTGGTCAGGTTGGTATTGCAATCCAGCAAAATCGGTCCAGTGGTTCAAAAGTTATGAGCAAAAGAGTGAATTTTTGCAAGGGTTTTTCACGAATTTACGAGATAAAAAACACGATAACTTTCTAAAGGCAGTTCTGAGGATGCTGAAGCTTGGCATATATATTTGTCGTTCCTTTTGACTGTTTCGTATTGAATTTAAGTCAAATCGGTCCAGTGGTTTAAAAGTTATTAGCAAAACCGTAAATTTCAGATTCCCCTCACCTTACATTCACGTGTTGAAAACCCGTTAAAAATGTTTTAAAAACATTGGTAAGTCACAAAAATATTTTACAACGCATTTTTGTCACTCAAAAATATTTTTACACTAAAAAAAAAAACACTCGAAAAAAATTTTTTTTTTTCAAAAATTAGTTAAAAAAGTTTTTTTATACAAAATAAAATATTTCTAATCAAAAATGTTATTTTTTCACTGTAGAAAATTTATTATAACTTAAAAAGGGCATTGTGGAGGGTATTCATAGATTCGGCCAAGCCGAATTCAACTTTTCTACTTGTTTTTTGTAATTTTACAATTTTTTTTTTTGTAATTTTAGAATTTTTTTTTGGTAAATTTACAAATTTCCAAGATAATTTTACAAAAAGATCTAGTAAATTAACGAGAATTCTTTGTAATTTTTATTGCACCAAAAAAACTGAAAATTTACAATTTTATTGTTAAAATGCTTGTAAAATTACAAAATTATTGGTAAAAAGCTTGTAAAATTACTAACAATTCTCGTAAAATAAGAGGTAGCAAAAAATCTAGTAAAGTTACGAAACCTCCTTGTAAATTTTATCGTGTCAAAAAACTTGTAAATTTACAATTTTATTGGTAAAAACTTTGTAAAATTACAAAATTATTGGTAAAAAACTTGTAAGATTACTAGGAATTTTTGTCAAATAGGAGGTAGAAAAAAAAATTAACCAGTTTTTCTTGTAATTTTACAAGGTTTTTTTTTTTGACAAACAGTTCAACAAACTCAATAGACCTCCTGTTTTTGTGTAGCTCATCAAAAAAAAAAAGAATTAAAAAATTTTTACACCATTATCACTAATCGTTTTTTAAATTAACTAAAAAAATCTCTATTGTGTATTTTATAAGTGACAAACAAAAACAATTGAAATTTACACTTGAAAAAATCAGGCAACAAGTCTGTGTTAGTTAAAGTAGTCAGAGTAGAAGAGGTATTTAAAAGTAATGTAAAGTAAAGAATAAAAACAAAAATCACACTTTTTCGTTTTTCTATGCAAACAAATAGCACACAAACACACGCACACTCACAAAACAACTACACTACTGACTGACATTTAACACAAACAAACGACAAATGTGACAACAACTGACAAAACGATGATGATAACGGGACGAAAACAAATGGTGGCAGGCATCAACGACGACACAAGTGGCTAAAAAACAAATTAAAAATAAATAAAAAAAAAAAATTGTATTAAATATGAACAGATAAAAGAAAATATGAAAAAAAAACAAGTAAGAAAATTATAGTCGGTCGAGACCGGCCAAACTCAGAGAAAAATGCTTCATAATATTTATGACATGGTTTCATAAATATTTTTGTCATAAAATTTCATTATATTTATGAAACCTTCATAAATATAATGAAGTTTTACGAAAAAAGTCTATGAAATGCACTTTATAAAATTTCATGATTTCATAAAAAAAATCATAAACGTGTCATATGATTTTTTATAAAATGAATAAGAAATTGGGGCAAAACAATTATAGCTCTAAACACGATTTTTAAAATTTTAATTCCTTATTTTAGTTTTTCCAATGTGAATATCATCTATTTTATTTCTAAAAAAATAATGCATTTGCTTTATTAATGAAAAATTTCATAAATACTATGAAACCTTTTTCATAAATATAATGAAACTTGTCATTAAAGTTCGTCCAATGTAACTTTTTTATAAATATTATGAAATCTTTCATAAATACTATGAAACATTGCATAAAAATAACATTATTTTTTCAAGTATTTTATTATAATTATGGAACTATTTCATAGTACCAATGAAGTGGTTCATAAATACTATGAAATAGTTTCCTATATTTAAGAAAAAAATTAAATCTATGAAAAGTTTTATCGTATTTATGAAACATTTCATAATATTTATGAAGAGTTTCATAAAAATTTATGAAATTTTATTCATTATGTTTATGAAACCTTTCATAAATATAATGAAAAATTTAATAAATATTGACCCTATAAACAATTATGAAACTGTTTCATTGTATTTATGAAACTGTTGCATTGGACCAACTTTAATGAAGGTTTTCATTATATTTATGACAGTTTTATAAATATAATGAAGCTTTTTCTTTGAGTGCATATAATACGCTACACCTGGGTTTTCCGGAAAATTAGTCCCATGTCTCCAAATATGGACCGATTAAGGTAAGGTCTTTTATTAGTGTAGAAAATACATGCAAATCACATATGATTGAAATCGGTTGGTGTTTGTGGCCAGTAGATCGATTTTTCGGAATATTGGTCGAAATTTTAATAGGGGACTAAGACCAAGAATGGTCTGATTATAACCGGATTAAATAAAGGTGCAGAAATGCGCGTTAAGCATCTGCAAACACAATTTTTGTCAAATGTATTCAATTTCTAAATATTTTGAGTGAGTTTTTTTAATATCGGGAGGTGGTTTGTATGGGGACTATCAGTTAAAATTTTCCGATTGCGTTTAAATTCAAAATGATGAATAATGTATATAAAATTCGTTTACCTGTCAAATTTCGAAAGGATACCTATCAAATCGACTAAAAAAGTGATTCTGATTCGATCGGTATACTTGAATGTGGGTCTAGCTCCAATATTTAGGGTAGTTACAAACATCAGCACAAACTCATTATACCCTGTACCACAGAGTGGTGTAGGTTATAAAAAAAAAAACAAAGTAAAAACTTTTTTTGTGTGTGAGGATGATTATCAGTGATGCTAATTTAGTGATTTTTTTGATAATTTAATTTAAGAAATTTAACACGTCCCGAGTAAAAATAAACATATATAACAATATATAACTTGATGCAAACATAATAAATCATATATGATTATACATCGCGTAATATATTTTCAAAATTTTTTAAATGCTGTCATATGTAGTTATATATAATTGAATCATGATTCGGATTAAAAGGTATACGGTTGATATAATTATATAAAATTATATGAGGGTCAATACACAATTTGTTTTTCTGTATAATTTAATATAAAATTATATATAACCTATTCTGTTCCATATATAACACTATATGTTTCCATTTAACCAACAATTTTCTAAGTTTTTAAGGAAAAGTATGAGAAACTTTTTAAAATGTTCCTAAACATTTCCTTGTTAGGGTTATGTATATCACCTATCTGGTTCGAAGCGTACCCGAACATTTTTTTGTTTAAGAAAATTATATGTTTGGTGAATGTATCGTTGACCTGTGGTGTGTCTCAACCCAAACCAAAAACACCAGGATTTTACATGTTTTTATGCAATTAGATCTAATTAGATCTACTAATATATGGCAATGTCTGGTCAAAACTCGGATGAAATCAAATCATATTTTATACAAGTTGATCTTTTTTAATGCAAAAACATCCACCATTATTCGGATCAAATTGCGTATAAATATATATTGTGTTACATATATTGTATCATATAAAAATTTTTACTCGGGACATTTAAGAAATTTAAAACTCTGTAAAATGATTTTGATAAAAAAACTATAAATTTACCAAATTAGCTGTAAAATGTTGATAAAAGCGACCAGAATTTTACCAACAAAAAAGGTAATAACTTGACACAAAATAAGGGCAAATGCCATCATTTAAATGCGCCCGCTTAAATGTTTCGCACGCGAATGTTTAACTTTGTAGAAATTATTTATAAGCTCGCTAGATGTTCTCTTGGGGTTTTTTCATAAACTTTTCATTTTCAGTGGCACATTTGAGCGGGGTCATTGGATTGCCCAGAAAAAATTGTTTTTCTTATTTTAGGTCTTACCACCTAAATTTGTTCCTTTTAATAAAAAAAAATTTCTTTTTTTTGGGGATTTTTAAAATAATTTCCTAAGGTCGCGCTCGCGGCTTTTTTACTAATATCTATGAATTTAAAAAATAGGTAGCTTCAAATCACCAAAAAAATAATTTTCACAAAATTGCAAAAAAAAAAATGTAACAAAAATCGCTAAATTGGTTAGTATTAATTTTCCGGTTTCGTTATTAAAATTATTATTATACCCTACACCACACTGTGGTACAGGGTATAATGAGTTTGTGCTGATGTTTGTAACTACCCGAAATATTGGTCCTAGACCCACTTTTAAGTATACCGATCGGCTTAGAATCACTTTTTGAGTCGATTTAGCGATGTCCGTCCGTCCGTCCGTCTGTCCATCCGTCCGTCCGTCCGTCCGTCTGTCCATGTAAACGGTGTAAACACGATACAGGTCGCAATTCTTAATCAATTGGCTTAAAATTTAAACCTTAAGCCTCTTTTGGCCCAAGGACGAAGCCTATTGAAATTGGAAAAAATCGGTCCATATTTAGACCTAGCCCCTATACAAAGGTCCTCTTTAGTTTTGGCTCAAATGACTCTAATAGACGCATTTTAATAGGTATCTATTCGAAATTTGGCAGGTAATCATGTTTTATCAACACAAATCACCATTCCAAATTTTAAAGAAATCGAACCAGTTCTTATTGTAGCCCCCATACAAACCACCTTCCCGATTTTCACATAAATCTCTCAAATTTCATGAAAATAGAAAATATTTAATTAAAATTCTGTTTGTGTATGTTAAACGCGTACTTTAATAACCTTATCAAATCTGATTATCATCGGACCATTTTTAGACTTAGGCCCCATGTGGAAATTTCGCCCGATATTCAGTTGAAGTGATTTATTGTCAACTAAAAGAAGCCTATTCCACTCAAATTTGATTAGTGAGTGCTTTTTACACTTATTAAAGATTTGACAAAATATAGATCTAATCAGTCCATGTTTGAACTTGGGACCCATTTTCCGGGAAACTCTGGTGTAGGGTATTTTATGGTCGGTCTTGACCGACTATAATTTTCTTACTTGTTTTTCTATTAAGCTGAACAAAATTGTACTTTTTTGACGTTTTTTTCTATCGACTATCAGCTGGCGTCTCCGGTGTTCAAATGTCTTTTCATTTAATGTTTTTTTTTTTTTTTTTTTTGTCAAAATTTTTTGTTTGACATTTTGTTATCATTACTCATACTCATTTTGATATTTGAGATGGACGTTTCTTTTTTGTTTGCTAATATTTTTGGCAGCAATGTAAACATAATTGTTGTAGTATTTTTTTTTTTAATTTTTTGTAGGGAAAAACAACAAAAATATTAGGAACGACTAATTATAACACTTCCTTCTGGTTGATACATTTAAATTATAAAGATTTCAAAGAAAATTTTCATTTTCAAATAAGCGACCATTTTAATTGAAATTATTTAAAATCAAAAGAAAAAAACTATTATGAAAGAGAAAAAGTTTTTTGAGCCAAACATTTTCCGGTTGTCAAAAAAATTAACTAACAAGGGAATTGTCTCTGGTGTCACCCTCCGATCTTCATGAAATTTGGATATGTTGTTCAGAACAAAAATTAATTCGGCACGTATTTTTTTTAGCGGCCCAAACTCATTTTCAGGGAAGGTTGATTCGTACGGGGCGAAGTTGACCTTTTTCAGTAATAAGGGTTCAAGTTGAAAAAATGCAGATGAAAAATTGAATTTCTAAAAATTATAGACATTTCTGGTATTCTTATACCGGTGTTAAACACCGGTATTCCCATACCGGTGTTAAACACTGATGATAACACTAAACAGTTAGTGTTATCATCAGTAGGATTTTAAATGTCGGTTTGTCTTGTTAATGGAAATTGTTTATAATATATATGAGGGGGTTAGAGCACAAGGGGTTCAAGTGCCTTATATTTAATAATGTGAAAAAAGAGGTTAAAGTTAAATTGCAATAAAAAATGTTAGATGACATCTAGAATATTATTTTTTAGTTAATAGAGATCCTGAGATATATTTTAAACTAACAAGTCAAAAAAATACCATCTTTTGCAAATGCAAGAACCCAAAAATTGCCTTTGAAGTAAGTAAGTCACACTTATACCCCTTGTGCTCTAACTTTTTTTATAAATTTCTAAATTTATGAAAAAAATGTTAGTTATACGTAAAAGAAAAACCACATTTTATTACGAAAATCTTTAATGGTTCTTTGTTTCATTTTTTAGTCGTCATAATCAGATTCCATGACATCATCGGGCTCATCTTCATCTTTATTAGGGCGTCCCGTCAAATCTAAATTTTTGAATTTCGTACCGTAATACCTGCCGAACGATGGCCACGGAGTAGCTAATTGTGGGAAAATTTATGAAAAATGTTTGCGAGGTCATCTTTAGTTTAGTCGGCAACCAGCGGTCAAAGTTTAACAAAATTACGTTTTTTGACCAAAATTCATATCAAAATTATTTAATCAAATCTGGCTCAAAAATAAGGAACTTTTGGGTACTTTATTAGAAAACTATTTAAAAAATTCCAAAATAGCGATTTTGGTCCACAGATGCTGATTTTCAAACATAAAAAATATTTTTTAACCAAATTTGTCTTAAAAGTCGAAAGATGTTGAGTAGTTTATGTAAAAAATATATAAAATATAAAAACACGATTTTGGTCCAAAAATGGTGATTAGCATCTGTGGACCAAAATCTTTGATCAGCATTTTTGAACTAAAATCGTGTTTTTTATGTTTTTTAATATATAACATGCTTTACATTTTCAAAGTTTTGAGACCAATTTGGATAAAAAAAAATAATTTTTATGTTCAAAAATCAGCATCTGTGGACCAACAACTTTTTTGTATTTTTTTATATTTTTCCGATAAAGTACGCAACAATTCCTAATTTTTGAGCCGGATTTGGTGAAAAAATTTTGACATGAATATTGATCGAAAAACGCCATTTTTTCAAATTTTGACCGCTGGTTACCGACCTAAGATGTTCTTGCTAAATTTTATTACTATTAATACACGAACTTCTAGGACTTCAACCACTTTTTCTACGTAAAAAATTTAATTTTAATAATTCCTTGGAGCACAAGGGGTTTAGGTGCTCATATACCCCTTGTGCTCCAAGCAAAACAGGTATTTTAGTAACAAGAGCTAAAAATTGTCGCCATATCTCGCTAACGAATAAGAATTTTACATTGAGCTCTTGTGCTCTAAACATCTGTGAACTTCATCTACTAATTCCATAAGTTAACTCAATTTTTTTAAAAAAGTCACTTGAACCCCTTGTGCTTTGAGCCCCTCATATGTGAGTATTTTTAGTTTCTAAAGAATAAATTTGAACAATTTCCAACACTACAATTCTATTTTTAGCAATATCAACCTCACTTCATACTTTCTCTCAACTTTTTTGTCTCTTACATTATTTTGCAAAGGTTACCAACATGATGTGGAATTTCAGGTACAAATGAAGGAATTTGCTTTTTCTGTTTCGGAGACGTGCCTAATGGCGACATGTTTTGTCAGTAATTTTATTAGTGTTTTTCTGTAATTACAGATCGAGCTCGGGCTCTAATTATATTTGTTATAAGGGTTCAAATTCAAACGATTTTTACGATTTACGCTAGGGATGCCAAACGGGAAATCCCGAATCCCGAAATCCCGGTATTTTTCGGGATTGACAAATCCCGAATCCCGGGATTTATTTTTTTCAATCCCGGGATTTTTCGGGATTTTCCGGGATTGACAAATCCCGAAAAATCCCGGGATTTCGGGATTTTTTTGCAAAATTTGTAAATAAAATTGACTTTTTCTTCAGTACTTTTTTCACGATTTAGACAAAATTGATATCGTTTGAAAGGTCTTTGAAATACCTTTCAAATTAGGCATGTTGGGCTTGAATTCTCTTACTCTTTGGAAGGCAAATCGCATTTTTAGAGTGGATTACTTAATATATATTTTTATGTAAATTTTGTTAAATTTTGCCGAGAGTTATTCTATAACGGAGCATTTAGTATTTCATCTGTAAAGTTTCTATTCAACAGTCTTAGTTCTTAATGTGCAAAATCGGAACAGTTTTTTTCTCCCTTGAACAACTAAAACAACCTCTGAAAACCCTAACTTTTTTACCAGTTTGTATTTTTGTTAAGCAATAGGGACATTTTCATGAAATTGCATTCTCCGTCCCGCCCCTTTTGTGGGTGTGGTTATAAAAAATAATATAAACAATGATAAAACTCAGTTACTTAAGCGTAATAAATGCATTTTTAAACATTTATCGGGAGAGGGGATGCAACTTTTAAAATTCGAATCGCCAGTAGGGCAATGTATACAAATTTTGTATAAATCTAACAAATACCGAAGATCTTATCAAAAATCGTTATATCATGCGAATATCTCACGAAATATATATTTCTCCGATCCAACTTTTGTTAGAAACAGCAAAACAAATTGAACAGGGGCGTTTTTGCGGCGGTGTCGGCGAAGGAAATGCTTACACATTTATTAATATAATTTTATATTTTTATTTAAATAAATATTTTAAATCCGCGCCTTCAAAATATCATTTTTTAATACCCTGTAGCTTAAAACTTTGTCTGCCATCAAAAAAATGTTTAAAACATTTTTACTTTTTCAGAGGTTGATTTAAATCCAAAAGGGGAACATTTTTTCCCATTGGCCGATATTGCATTTAATAAACTTATGACCATTAGAAATATTCATGTCAAACTGCAGGGGTCTAACTCTTTTGGTTTGGACTGCATCGTGTCTTCCTACAACCATACTTTGGTTGTAGGATATAATAAAACTTTGAGCAGTGCCAGTTAAGTTGTTCCTTAATTTTCGAGTTTTCTGTGCTAAAAATGTTAAATCGATAATTATTCAATGCTTATGAATTTATTGAACATTTAATTATATTTTTTTGATATTTTAATAAATCTCGAAATCCCGAAAAATCCCGAAATCCCGAAAAATCCCGGGATCCCGAAAAATCCCGAAATCCCGAAAAATCCCGGGATCCCGAAAAATCCCGAAATCCCGAAAAATCCCGGGATCCCGGGATTACGATTTCGAAATCCCGAATCCCGGGATTTGTAAATGTCAATCCCGTTTGGCATCCCTAATTTACGCCTATTGAATCAAGGTATTTAAAAGAGTATAATATTTTTCGACTTATTAACAAAAATGTCCTAAACTTTTTGTATTTTACTCAATATAAAGAAATTTAAGCATGTTTTGACATGTTCTCTACACACTTAGATAGGTTTTCCAAAGTCATTTCAATTGGTATGTAACATGACTAGAGTTTCTTTGCATAATATGGGGGCCCCTGTAAGGCCTATTATGCAGAGGGTCGTGGATACGATTCTCACCAGAACCCTTGGTCGTTTTTGCTACAACAAGACGACGGACATTGTTTTCAGCTTTCGGATAGGTTGAATTTAATAAAAAAAATGATTTATATTAAAATGATTAACAATAAATAAAAAGATTTGATCAGGCGATCAATAACACTGTGCTAACATTTTTCGCGAAAAAAAATCCGCGAAAAATTTTTTTTTTTCGAAAAAAGTTGTGTCTGTAGTGTATCGTATTTTTCCATTTTCATAAATTACTTATATAGCAAAATAAGAAAATTTGAAAAAAAAATTCGCGAAAAAAAATTGCAAAAAAAAATTCCGCGAATAAATTTTTTTTTTTTTGTATATTCAATAGAGTTTAGATCATAAAAATTCAGCAATTGTCTAAATAATATAAAAAATATTTTTTTTTTACGTAAAAAAAAACATTAATGGCGAATATCGCTAATACATACTCCAACTTTAAAAAAAACTGATATTACAATGGGATTTAGTGTACACGAACTAGCTTTACGAGATGGCCGTCGTAAATTTCAATCAAACTAAAACTATTTCTTATAAGGGTTCAAGTTGAAAAAATGCAGAAGAAAAATTGAATTTCTAAAAATTATAGACATTTCTGGTATTTCCTATACCGGTTTCAAACATCCCAGTTAGTGTCATCATCAGTAGGATTTTAAATGTCGGTTTGTCTTGTTAATGAAAAC
The DNA here is from genome assembly GCA_963921195.1 of Pegoplata infirma. Lineage (NCBI taxonomy): Eukaryota > Metazoa > Arthropoda > Insecta > Diptera > Anthomyiidae > Pegoplata > Pegoplata infirma. The sequence goes on from CAWUER010000582.1 coordinate 124,368, forward strand.
TGTTTTTTATATGTACAGCTGCGGTCAAAAAAATAGCACCAGGATAAAACAGAATTTTCTTCGTTGGTTTCTATTTAACAATTTCAACTTATGTCACTGATAACGTGTCATAAGATACTTACAAGAGTGTGAAACAATATTACATAAGAAAAGGCTTATTTGGTTTTTTATTTTATTAAAAATTTTGAGAGTTTTTAAAAAACTTAAAAAAGACTCAGTTAAAAAAAATAGCACCACAGTACTTTTTGTATTAAAATTTAATTCTAAAATTTGAAAAACGAATGGATTATGAATTCAGCATTGTTGTAATATCTTTAAATATTAAAAAAAAAAAATTGTCGAGTGCTCATTGTTGACAATTACCTCTGTACAGGGGCGTATCCAGGATTTTATTTCGGTGGGGGCCCAACATTATTTTTAAATTTTTTTTGTACAAAAAATTTACATAACAGCACATGTTTTAGAATTTTTCCCGATCTTTTCCTTGAACTGAATGTAACACAATGAGAATCTTCATTTTTGTGTAAGTTTACCACCGTTTGGGGGGAAATTAAGATTTTTTTTATATTTTAGAATTTTTTGAGAGACTTAAGCATTTTTTTAAAGTGCGAATTTTATTAGATGCTGAAACATTTTTACAAAGAAGATTATCTGAAATTTTTTCAAAGAAAAGTCTAAGATTCTATCACAATTTGCAGTTAAGACAGATTTTGTAATAGAAAAAGTCAAGGACTCTAAATCATATTTCCAATGGAAAACGTTTCTCGAAAAATTCAGTTTAGAAATTGATTCTATAAACATATTCATAAAATACTTTTCCAAAAGAAAAGACTCCGATTGTAAGACATTTTCCCATAATCTGAGATATTTCTAGTTTAGCACATTTTCTCAGATTCTACAACATTTTACACAAAAAATTTTAGATTCTGAGAAAATCTTCACTTTTTCTATAAATAAAATGATTCAGATTCTGAGAACTTTTTAAAAAGAAACAGTATAAAAAGTCTAAGATTCTAAAACATTTTTCCTATAGAAAAGGTCGAGGGCCTATATCCAAAACCCTCTATCTTCCATTTTCACGAAAATGACTTTTTGATGGCCAAATATTCAGTAAAACGGCCCTCATCTATGGTGTAAAATTCAGAACAAAAATATTTTTTTTTGCTATTTTATTTGCATTTTTGGTTTTCTCTATCTCTTACACAATTAATTTTTCTGAATGCAAAACCCTCTATCTTTTCAAATAATTAATTTACAAATATTTGTTTTGAATAATTTTATCATGCATTACATGTTTTCATACTAATTTTTGCATGCTGCACATTAATTTATCAACAAAATTCCAGAACCACGATTTTGGTCCACTGATGCTAATTTTTTCTGAAAATTCTTGTTTGACTTTTTTAAAAAATATGTCTCAAACTTTGGATGTCTTGTGTACATTGTGAAACAAAAATTTTTATCTTAAAAATCCCGATGCTGATCAGCATCTGTGGACCAAAATCCCGTTTTTATTTTTTTTACTATTTCTTACATAACATACTCAACAGTTTGTCAACTTTTGAGACGAATTCGGTAAAAATTACGTTAAAAATTAACCGATGTCATAAATGAAATCATAATAATTCATTTTTATTAAAATGCAAAACCCTCTATCTGATCATTTTCATTCCTGTACTTAATATTTTTGAGAAACAAAACCCTCTATCTATCCTCTAAAATCCCCAATAGTGCAAAATTTTAAAAACGAATTATATGTCAGATTCAGTAGTTGATTTAAAAAAATATTGTAGAATATCGAATTTTAATTACTCTAACAATTCGCGAAATAAACAGTTTTTTGGCTCTCCTGAAAAGTTGTGTTTTTTTAGATAGAGGGTTTTGAATATAGGCCCTCGAGGTCTAAGATTCTTAGACATTTTTCCTATAGAAAAAGTCTCAGATTCTTATAGAAAAAGTCTCCGATTCTTCGCAATGTTTCTTACAGAAAAAGTCTCAGATTATTCGACATTTTTCCTATAGAAAATGTCTCAGGTTCTCAGACATATTTTCTACGGAAAATTTCTTAGATTCTGACACATTTTTCCTATTGAAAAAGTCTAATCACTTTTCCTGTAGAACAAGTCTCAGATTCTGAAACATTTTGACTATAGGAAATTGCCAGATTCTGAAACATCTATATATATAAAAGAGTAATGTGACTGACTGACTGACTGACTGACTGACTTATATACTCATTCATCATCGCCCAGCCCAAACCGCTGAAGCTAGAGACTTGAAATTTGGACTGTAGGTCCACCTCCCGGAATATAGATCCACTAAGGCTGGATTTTTGCCAATGTTGATTCTAAGGGGGTAAAAAGGGTAAAAAACTGTACTTTTGGTACTTTTTATATCTCCTGAAATAATGGTCATAGAGACTTGAAATTTGGACTGTATGTTCACCTCCCGGAATATAGATCCAGTAAGGCCGGATTTTTGTCAATGTTGATTCTAAGGGGACAAAAAGGGTAAAAAACTGTACTTTTGGTACTTTTTATATCTCCTGAAATAATGGTCACAGAGCCTTGAAATTTGGACTGTATGTTATACTATTGGAATATAGATCCAGTAAGGCCGGATTTTTGCCAATGTTGATTCTAAGGGGGTAAAAAGGGTAAAAAACTGTACTTTTGGTACTTTTTATATCTCCTGAAATAATGGTCACAGAAACTTGAAATTTGGACTGTATGTTCATCTCCCGGAATATAGATCCAGTAAGGCTGGATTTTTGCCAATGTTGATTCTAAGGGGGTAAAAAGGGTAAAAAAATGTACCTTTGGTACCTTTTATATTTTCTTAAATAATGGTCCTAGACACTTGAAATTTTTAATGTAAGTTCAGCTCCCTGAATATAAATCTACTAAGGCTGGATTTTGCCAATGTTGATTCTTAGGGGTAAAAAGGGTAAAAAACTGTACTTTTGGTACCTTTTATATTTTCTTAAATAATGGTCCTAGAAACGTAAAATTTTCAATGTAGGTTCACCTCCCGGAAAAAATATTCACAAAGGCTGCGTTTTTGCCAATGTTGACTCTACGGGGGTAAAATGGAAAAAAGTGTACTTTTGGTACTTTTTTTAATTTACCGTAATAATGGTACCTTTTATACAAAGTACCTTTTATAAAAAGTACCTTTTATAAAAAGTACCTTTTATAAAAAGTACCTTTTATTAAAAGTACCTTTTTTAAAAAGTACCTTTTATAAAAAGTACCTTTAATAAAAAGTACCTTTTATAAAAAGTACCTTTTATAAAAAGTACCTTTTATAAATAAAAAGTACCTTTTATAAATAAAAAGTACCTTTTATAAAAAGTACCTTTTATGAAAAGTACCTTTTATGAAAAGTACCTTTTATAAAAAGTACCTTTTAAAAAAAGTACCTTTTATAAAAAGTACCTTTTATAAAAAGTACCTTTTATAAAAAGTACCTTTTATAAAAAGTACCTTTTATAAAAAGTACCTTTTATAAAAAGTACCTTTTATAAAAAGTACCTTTTATAAAAAGTACCTTTTATAAAAAGTACCTTTTATAAAAAGTACCTTTTATAAAAAGTACCTTTTATAAAAAGTACCTTTTATAAAAAGTACCTTTTATAAAAAGTACCTTTTATAAAAAGTACCTTTTATAAAAAGTACCTTTTATAAAAAGTACCTTTTATAAAAAGTACCTTTTATAAAAAGTACCTTTTATAAAAAGTACCTTTTATAAAAAGTACCTTTTATAAAAAGTACCTTTTATAAAAAGTACCTTTTATGAAAAGTACCTTTTATAAAAAGTACCTTTTATAAAAAGTACCTTTTATGAAAAGTATCTTTTATGAAAAGTACCTTTTATAAAAAGTACCTTTTATAAAAAGTACCTGTTATAAAAAGTATCCTTTATAAAAAGTACCTTTTATAAAAAAGTACCTTTTATAAAAAGTACCTTTTATAAAAAGTACCTGTTATAAAAAGTACCTTTTATAAAAAGTACCTTTTGTAAAAAGTACCTTTTATAAAAAGTACCTTTTATAAAAAGTATCTTTTATAAAAAGTACCTTTTATAAAAAGTACCTTTTATAAAAAGTACCTTTTATAAAAAGTACCTTTTATAAAAAGTACCTTTTATAAAAAGTACCTTTTATAAAAAGTACCTTTTATAAAAAGTACCTTTTATAAAAAGTACCTTTTATAAAAAATACCTTTTATAAAAAGTACCTTTTATAAAAAGTATCTTTTATAAAAATACCATTTATAAAAAGTACATTTTATAAAAAGTACCTTTTATAAAAAGTACCTTTTATAAAAAGTACCTTTTATAAAAAGTACCTTTTATAAAAAGTACCTTTTATAAAAAGTACCTTTTATAAAAAGTACCTTTTATAAAAAGTACCTTTTATAAAAAGTACCTTTTATAAAAAGTACCTTTTATAAAAAGTACCTTTTATAAAAAGTACCTTTTATAAAAAGTACCTTTTATAAAAAGTACCTTTTATAAAAAGTACCTTTTATAAAAAGTACCTTTTATAAAAAGTACCTTTTATAAAAAGTACCTTTTATAAAAAGTACCTTTTATAAAAAGTACCTTTTATAAAAAGTACCTTTTATAAAAAGTACCTTTTATAAAAAGTACGTTTTGTTAAAGGTACCGAAAGTCCACTTTTTGGTACTTTTTTATTTCCTGAAATAATAATCATGGAAACTTGAAATTGGAAAAGGTTTCAAAAAATATAATGGTCACAGAAACTTAAAATTTGGAATGTAAAATCCTTCGGTGAAAAAAAAGATGTGGAAAAGTACTTTTTGGAAATTTCGTTTCTTAACGGGGATAAAAAGTACTTTTAATATTTGCTGAAACAATGATCCTATATAATTGAAATATGAAGTATAGGACACTTCGGTGAAAAAAAAACATTCTGGAAGAGGTACTTTTTGGAAATTCCGTTTCTAATGGGGGTAATAAAGTGTACTTTTGGTACTTTTTTTGTTCCTATAATAATGACCTTAGAAGAAGGAGATGGAATTGGAAATGAAATGGAGTAGAACGGGGAACAAAATGGAATAGAGCATGGAACAATATGGAATCATATTTTTACTCAAATTTTTCGTGTTTAGCTTCTTTGTCCATATTTTTCCCCTCTATATATTATTTCACTCAAACTTATTTTTTTTATTCCAATTTCATTTTTCACTGAAATATTTATTCACTCAAAATCCAAAATCCCGACATAAGGGCTCGAAAATTGTCAATATATTTTTCCCCCGGAACGAACATGATAACATACCAGCGAAGTTATTCAAATTTAATTGTTTAAATTATTCATTGAAATATTTTTTTATGGAAGACTTAAACGTCCACAAGTAAATAAAACAAAGACTACGTAGGGGAATTTTTTGGAAATCGATAGAGTAATCCTAATCCTTCTATTATCCAGAATTCAACACAACCGGTAACGAAGTACCGGGATGGTAAGCTAGTTTTTCATATAGAAAAAGCCTCAGATTCTGAGAAAATTTTCCTAAAGAAAAAGTCTCAGATTTAAAATATATTTCAAATAGCAAAATACTCAAATTTTGAGACATTATTCTTATAGAAAAATATATTTTTAAAATAGAAAGTTTCAGATTTTGAGCATTTTTCTATACAAAATGTCTCACCTTGTGTCTCTGAGACATTTTTCCTTTATTTGATTTTGAGATAATTTTCCTTAAGAAAAATTCGTTGATTCTGAAAGATTTTTCGTAAAAAACGTCTAAAATTCTCAGACATTTTCCTGATTGTAAGAAAAATTCTCAGATTCAGAGACATTATTCCTATAGAAAGTTCTCAGCTTTTAAAACATTTTTCATATAGAAAAACCTCAGATTTTAAGATTTTTTTTATAGAAAAAATCTCAGATTTTGAGACATTTTTCAGATTCAGAGACATTTTTCCTATAGAAAGTTCCCAGATTCTAAAACATTTCTCATATAGAAAAGCCTCAGATTCTGAAACTTTTTTCATTTAGAAAAGCCTCAGATTCTGAAAATTTCTAATAGAAAAAGTACCAGATTCTGAGACATTTTTCCTATAGAAAAGGTCTTATATTCTGCGAAAAAGGCTAATATTTTAAGGCATTATTCCTATAGAAAAAGTCTTAGTTAGATTCTCAGACATTTTTTTATAAAAAGTTTTAGATTCTGAGAAAATTTTTTTTTAAGAAATAGTCTCGTTTTGAGACATTTTTCTAAATGACAAAGTCGCATTTTAAGATTTGACTACATTTTACTTACAATTAGGTCCATTTTTTGTTTACATAAAACTTCAGGTTCTAAGTTATTTTTTCATTAGAATCCTAAGTTGAAAAGTTTCAAATTCTAAAAAATTTTTTTCAGATTTTGAGATTTTTTAACAGAAAAATTTTCAGTTTCAAAAACACATTTCTCTTCAAAAAATTTTAGATTTTTAAATTTTTTTAGATTTTTTTATAAAGTTTTTTAACATTGTACTTTTTATTTGATACCAAATCCTGAAATTTGTAAAATCATTTCGGGGGGGGGGGGGGGGGGGGGGGCCCGGGCCCCCGGGTCCGGATTTTTGGAGATTTTTGGATCTTTAATTCGAAATTCAGTTCCAGAGTTGCTGAACAGCCACCCAAAGGGCTTCATTACAAGTTGATTTTATTCGAGACACTTCCTTCTCTATATCTGTCCATCAACTATAGATTTGGTATAGATCTGGGGACTGACCAGGCCATTCCATCACGTTTACTTTATTGTCCAGACCCAATTTTTTGCGAATTTCCCGTCATGCTTTGGGTAATTGACGTGCTAAAAGACCTAAATTAGTAGTGGCATTTGCTATGAAACTTATTGCAACATTACTTTCTGGAGGATATAAACGTTAAGTGTATATCCACGGTTGTCCTAGTCCAATATGTGAGCCATGGTCTAATATATGAACCCCACTCCACAGTAGGAAAAATCCCCCACACCATAAGCACCATTTAAAGTTATTTTTATTTCGAATTTTGGATTGAATTCCGCGTTTTAGGGTCTTCTGACATAGGTATGTGATCCCATGTCTCCAAATAAAACAACATTGCATTCATTTGCCCATAGATCATTGATCCACTTTTAAGTTGGTCATTCTGAGTTACTGTTAGCAAACTTCAAAGGACTTGCAGCATGCTTAAGTGAGAGTAGGCGCACTTTTCCGAATCTACAAGCATTAATGTTGTTGTTTTGTAATCTTTGACGAACATTTTCGCCATTTCCTGTCCTTTTTTAGCTCTGGGGCTGCCGTAAATGGGTCTTTCTTCCACTGTCTTTACAAACACCTAACCACTAATGGTGACAAACGTCGCTTGTGACTAAGTTTTTCAAGCTCTAAAGTTTATTTTGTTGAATTTCCAATCATTTTATAAGCGCATCCAACCAATTTTCGTTTTTCAGAATATGGTTTATGTTCAGAAATCATATTTTTCACAAAATAACGTTTTTGAGGAGTGTAATTCTTTTCACGTCATATTTTTATGAAAATAAATATGAAATTTTGTAATGAATTAAATTTTTTTATAAATAAAAACTATCTTCCTTTAGTATTTAACACTTTTATTTTAATAATTAAAATATTATTAATTTTTTTAAAGAAATTTTGTAATTTTCTGTTTCGGAGACGTGCCTAATGGCGACATATTTTGTCAGTAATTTTATTTGATTTTTTCTGTAAGTACAGATCGAGCACGGGCTCTAATTATATTTCTATTGAACCAATTTTTTCACGAAAATAAAGATTTTTCGCGAACAAAAAATGTTTTTCGCGAAAAAAAATTCACGGTATATTATATTATAGTTTGTTATGTTAGTTTAACTGACTTGAATGGTTTTAAATTTAAAAATTATTGCAAAAGTTTAAAAATATCGTTTTTATTGTACTTTAAATCGCGAATTACGCGAATACGAGCGCTAACTTCGAAAAACGGCTAGCACCACTGAATTCGAATTAACTTTACCAATAGGGTGCCCATTAGGGTGCTCCAAAAAAATGAAGTTGTTAAATATTGGCCGTAACTCCCCCTAGAAACATGCATTTGGGTGTAAAAATATGTTTTGCAAAATTATAGGGTAATCGGATGTGGGTAAGGCGTGCCGCATCGGTCCTGAAGTTTGAAAAACGGATTACAAGGGAAAAATATGACTTTTTTTCATTTTCTCAATTTTTTTGATATTTTAAGTAAAGTTTGAATTCAAATGGTCACTGAATTTTGATTAAGAGTTAATTGTCTATCAAATAAGGTATTAAAACTTAAAATCGGTTGAAAATTAGCCGAGTTATTACAACTTCCCCCGGCAACTAACGTGTGGCAGACCACTTGATCAAGGAATTCGAGCCCCATTTTTGAAGTTTATTGAAATTATCTACTGTAATAAAATTTTTTTATTCTTCAAGCTTCAATGTCATAGGATGATAAGTATTTATCATATTGTTCTTTTCTAACTTGTTTTAATTTTATGCTAAAAAGGTCTGCATTTTTAAGCACGGTTTTCAAATCTCCAATTTTAAATTTTTATTTCTTTTGTTAAAGAAATTTTAAAAAATCGACTATTGGAGTTTAAGGATTTGTTAAGCACATATGAAGGAATAAAAACCCCAAAAATTGTATTCTTTGCTTTTTTCATTTGGCTATTACAGTGATGTAATTTCGGCGGATTTCGGGAAAGTAGTGATTTTTGGCACTTTTTTAGCTTTTATTTATTTTTTTTTTTGGTTTTTTTACAAACTTCATATGTTTTGGACCGAATTATATCAACACGAGATAGAATGCTTCAAATCGCAAATTAAGGGCAAAAATGGGAAATTAAAAATTTCCCCAACTAAAGGTCAAAGGTAAAATTTTAGAAGATTTTGAATTTTTAAACATTAACAGATTTTCTGAGTGGAAATATATGAAACTACTTGATGTCATTTTAAAAGGTCTTAACATATGTCTTTTTATTTAAATTCAGAATATTAACCCTTTAGTGATGGTGGGGCCTATTCGACCCTTTGAACAAAATACACTTCCATTATCTCCATTAAATTAAAAAAATTATAGGCCCCAACAGCACTTAAGGGTTAAATTTCTAAATTTTAATTATTTGACATTTAGTTTAGACCAATTAAAATAACATCAAGTAGATTCAGCAAAATCCGCCCAGCAAATCTGTTAATGTTTAAAAATTTAAAATTTTCTAAAATTTGACCTTTGACCCTTAACAGGGGCAATTTTTTATATCTTAATTTCGCCCTAATTTTGCGAATTGAAGTATTCTATCTCGTGTTGATATAATTCGGTCCAAAACATATCAAGTTTGTAAAAAAAAAACAAAAAAAAAATAAATGAAAGCTAAAACAGAGCCAAAAATCACTACTTTCCCGAAATCCGCCGAAATTACATCACTGTAATAGCCAAATGAAAACAGCAAACCCTACAATTTTTGGGATTTTTATTCCTTTATATGTGCTTAACAAATCCTTAAACTCCAATAGCCGATTTTTTAAAATTTCTTTAACAAAAAAAAATAAAAATTTTAAATTGGAGATTTGAAAATAGTGTTGAAAAATTCAGACCACTTTAGCATTTATTTAAAACAAGTTAGCAAAACGCAATATGAAAAATATGTATCTTCTTAGTACATTGGGACTTGAAGAATAAAAAAATGTTTTTACAGTAGATAATTTCAATAAATTTCAAAAATGGGGCTCGAATTACTTGATTAAGTGGTCTGACACACGTTAGTTGCCTGGGGAAGTTGTAATAACTTGGCTAATTTTCAACCGATTTTAGTTTTTAATACCTTATTAGATAGTCAATTAGCTCTAAATCACAATTCAGTAATCATTTGAATTCAAATTTAACTCAAAATACCAAAAAAATTGAGCAAATCACAAAAAAGTCATATTTTCCCCTTGTAATCCGTTTTTCAAAATTCAGGCCCGATGCGGCACGCCTTACCCACATCCGATTAACCTATAATTTTGCAAAACATATTTTTACACCCAAATGCATATTTCTAGTGGGAGTTACGGCAAATATTTAACAACATCATTTGGAGCACCCTAGTGCCCATATTGTAAAAAAAAGAGTCAAATTCAAGCACAGTGTAATTATTAATAAATGTCATTTTGTATGGGAGGTCACTTGGGGAGTGGAGTACGGAGGTAGGTTTGTTCGGAAAAAATGTGGAGAAAAGAGCTATCATGGGAGGAAAGGTGGCGGTAAAAAACACAAAAATCCATTCTCGCAGTCGCTCCTAGAAGGGTCCAATGTAAGATTGACCCCCTTTAATTTGTACACCCCAACATTTGTTTTGAACAAACATACTTCCTACTTGGCATAACTGGCCCAGTGTTGCCCCAAGACAAGTCAAATCTATGACCGGCCTCCAATATGTTTTCCATTCCAACATTTTCTCAGAACATACCTACCCTCAATCTTCAACGCTTAAGATGGTCCCAATACATTTTGTTTATTTAAAATTTTGTTTTTTTAGGACATCAGCTTATAGCGCTCACATGGTTCCCCCTAGACGGGTAAAATGTATGACCGACTCCCATTTATTTTTCCTCAAACATTTTTTCCTAACATACCTACCCCTTTGCTCCACTCCCTAAGTGAGCTCTCATACAAAATGCCATTTATTAAAAATTTGATCCCCCTCTCCCAGGGTTGAGTTAAATGTATGACCGACCTCCAAAATTTTTTCAATACCAACATTCTCTCATTTTATAAAAGATGCGGCACAGCCAAATTCAACACTCTCATTTGTGTTTGCTAATTTTTAGTTTTACTTTTAAACAAATCTTCAATTTCCGTTAATTCTAAAATTTTAGGTAAGGAATTAAAATTTTGTTCTAAAAATTTTTATCAAATAAAATCTCCCACTTCGCTAACATATTCCCATATTACTGTAAGAACAAATAATGAGACAAAAATTCATAAAAAAATAAATTGGCATTTATGTGGTAATAATTTGTTGATGATAATGATGATGATAATAATGATAATGGTGGTTTTTACTAACATAAACTACACCATAAGGGACTATATTAATAAATTAAAGTTCATGTTTATGTTTTTTTTGTTTTGTTTTATAATAATGTTAAATGAAAATATTAATGTTTGTAAATAGCCAAAAAAAAAACAAAAATTACAGTCAAACCCGGTTATAACGAACTCCGAGGGACCAGTGAAAATAGTTCGTTAAAAGCGAAGTTCGCTATAAGCGGGGTATATTTTATATCAACCAAGTTTTATTTCCAAAACAAAAGTTCTAATTTTATTTTATTTTACGTTTTTTGTAAATAAACTACTTATTGAGAAGAAAACATTAAAAATATAAATACATTTTATCAAAATTTTAATATTAACCAAAAAATTCTATATTTTTTTGAGTTTGCTAAATATAATTTCGGCACATTTCAAAATATTTATGGGAGTTCGTTATAAAAAAGTAAATATACATGAAATTGTTTTCATGGGACCATAATAAGTAGTTCGTTTTAACCGAGGCACAGTGGGTTCGATGGTACCCAAAATGGCGATTAATTCAGATAAGCAGTTGTTTTAGAATATTATATTTTTTTATTGATGACATAATATAAACACGTAAAAATACACATTTTGGAAAAAAAAAAATTGGGAAAAATTTTTTTTTTTTAACCTGTTAGGCGTTTTTTTATTTTTCGGAAAAAAGGGTTATAGTTCACAATTTTTGCTGTAACTTTGGAATGAAAAGCGATAAATTAATAAAAAAAAAATGGAAATTAAAGTGCACATAATGTGCTCTCAAAGTAATTAAAGAAAGAACGCATAATATGTATTTATATTATTATAATTTTTTTTTTAAATCCAATTTTTGTTTTTCACAAAATCTCATAAATGTACAAATTTATCTGAAAAAAGTGATTTATAGGAATATTATAGTTTTTAATTAAGGAATTATCATAAATACATAAAAACACAGCATTTTAGAAAAAAAAATTTAACAAAAATTTTTTTTTTTTAATCTGTTAGTCGTTTTTTATGTTTTTGGAAAAAAAAACGAAACCCTTGAACATGTAATAAAGCTACAAAAAACAAATGGAGGAGACGTTTTTTTCGCGTAGGGGGGGGGGTTTACCGGGAGAATATGGGGGACACCTTCCCCTCGCGATAAACGTTGCCAAAAAAAACAGATGTCGGTTTTTGCACCTAATTAATACAAATTTATCATTATTTAAATTATTTTTTCTATACACGCCCCCAAAAAGGGGCGGACCGAAAAAATTGGCATTCCTGATCCCCCTTGGTTCAAATTCAGGTCGATGAACTTCATATGGCAGTAAAATGTTTCATTTATTGAACAAATATACAAATTAAACTTGTAAAAAAAATATTTTCTGGGGTAGTTTTAGTTCTTCAAGGGGGAACTTTTTCCCCCCTGGTCGGATTTTGCTCGTTCAAGAACTTAACCAGCCTATGATCATTATACATATTTGTGACAAACTTCTGGATTCTAGCTATTGTTTTATGTATGGTGTGCTCAACAACAGACGGACGGACGGACACACGGTTAGTCACAGAATGTCTTAGAATCGATCAGTGATCAATAATATACACTTTGTTGGGTCCTAGATCCATATTTCGATGCGTTACATATGGAATGACAAAGTGAGTGTAAGCCCATACTGTAGTTGATGGGTATAAACACACATATAATGGATTTGTTTAATAAATGATACCCAGACTTTTTACACAAAAATGGGAATAAAAAAAAAGGGCCGGGCATTGTCCGTACTTTTTTTTTTTTTAAATAAAAGCTGATATCCTATACTTTTTTGAAATCCACAAAACTAAATCCAACTATTACTAACTTAATATGTGTGGCCCATTAAATATGGAAAATATCCCAATTTTGGACCCTTTTTAAAAAAAATATTAAAAACATTGAGACACAATTTTTATAAACAAAAAAAATTTAAAAATTTTGCTTAATCCCTGGTGTTTATGGTTCCATTATAAAAGATTTTCTTTTAAAACACTTAATACCACTAATAATCGCTTAAATTGTAAAAAAACTCAATTTTTTTACTTTTTTCAAAAACTTCAATAATTTGTTAACTTTGACAGCTCACCGAAAAAAAAGTAAACAACTTAGTTGATTGATTTTGATAACTTGTTTTGCAGAATTTTATCTACTTTTACCCCATACCAAATTTTATAACAAAAACTTCATTTATAAATTTCAATTAATCGCCACTTTGGCATCATTTGAACCCAATGTGCGAGGATTCGCTATAACCGAGTTCGTTATAAAAGAAGTATTTTGTGTGAAAATTGTTGCCAAAACGTCGGGACTTTGGAATTAGTTCGTTATAACGAGAATTCGTTATAACCGAGTTCGTTATAACCGAGTTTGACTGTATATATAAAATATTATATAAAAACATGAAATACTCATTATAGTCTAATAAACTTATTAAAATTAATTAATATTAGAGGAGAGAGGAAAACAAAATTTTGATATTATTTTTTTTTTAAGAAAAACTTTTAGATTCTAAACTCAGATTCTGAGATATTTTTCAGTATAGAAAAAGAATCTAAGGGATTTTTCGGTATAGAAAAAATCTCAAATTCTAAGACATTTTTCCGTACACTGAAAAAAAAGCCTTGTCAAATTACTAGAAAATGTCTCATAATCCTGTTTTACCAATATTTGACAGTTTTCCTTGTTTTTTAACAACTAATATTCGATCGAAATTTAATTTTTTTTTTGTAATTTTACAGTTTTTCTTGTAATTTTACAAATTTCCAAGATTTTTTACACAAAAAATCTAGTAAATTAACGAGAATTTCTTGTAAGTTTTATTTCGTCAAAAAAGTTGTAAATTTACAATTTTACTGGTAAAAATCTTGTAAAATTACAAAAAAAGTTCGTCATTTTTACTAGGAATTCGCGTAAAATAGGAGGTAGCAACAAATCTAGTAAAATCACGAAACCTCCTTGCAAGTTTTATCGCGTCAAAAAAATTTTAAATTTACATTTTTTTGCTAAAAAGCTTGTAAAATTACAAAAATATTTTTAAAAAGATTGTAAAATAACAAGGAATCCTTGTCCAATAGGAGGTATCAATGAAAAAGTTACAAACTTTTCTTGTAATTTTACAAGGTTTTTTTTGTGAGTGTATAGAAGAAGTTTCCTTTAGAAAAAGTCTCAGATTCTAAGACATTTTTTCGTAGAGAAAAAGTCTCAGATTATATTTTTCTTTACGGAAAAATTTTCAGATTCATGCTGTGTTTTTCAAAAAGTGGATTTATTTTCGGATTAATCTTTTTTTGTTTAAAAAAATATATATATAATATTTGCAACTTTTTCAATTTTCCAAATTTTTTTATTATTTTTTCGGATTATAATTGCTAATTTATCGTAGATTACGAAAAAAAATATTCCAAATTTGTTTTGGCGTGTTAAAATATTTATTTTAAACTAAATAAGATTAATCCGAAAATAAATCCACTTATTGAAAAACACAGCATCAGTCTTCTAAGAAATTTTTCTGTATAGAAAGATTTAGATTCTGAGAAAAAGTTTCAGATTCTGAGACATTTTTCCGTTTCTCAGATTCTGAGACATTTTTTCGTATAGAAAACACTCGGATTCTTAGTCCATATAGAAAAAGTCTTAGATTTTGAACCATTTTTTGTATAGAAAAAGTCTCAGATTCTGAGACATTTTTCCGTATAGAAAAAGTCTCAGATGTCCGTCCGTCCGTCTGTCTGTCCGTACGAAGAAAACACGCTAACTTTTGAAAGACTTTACAGAGGCTACTGAAGTTTGGCATATAAGTTGGTCATTTACCTGGCCAGGTTGGTATTGCAATCCAGCCAAATCGGTCCTGTGGTTGAAAAGTTATGAGCAAAAGAGTAAATTCCGGCAAGGGGTTTTTCGCTAATTTACGAGATAAAAACACGCTAACTTTCGAAAGACAATAATGAGACTGCTGAAGCTTGGCATATATCTTTGCCGTTCCCTAGGTCTATTTGGTATTGAATTTCAGCTCAATCGGTTCAGTGGTTCAAAAGTTATAAGCAAAACCCTGAATTTCAGATTGGTTTCATCCTAAATGCCACGTGTTAATAAACAAGTTTTAAAAGTATCGGTGGTAACTTAACAATGCTTTTCAAACTTGTTTAGTTTTAAAGCAATATTTTTTAATATTTTTTAAACTTGTTTAGTTTTGAAAGCATTGGTAACTTAAAAATTACACTAAAAAAAAAAATTTTACACTAAAAAAAAATTGTTTTTTTTTTTTTTTTTTTTTTAATTTGACAATATTTTGTGTACATACGTACGTGCATTCACTTAGAAATATTTTTACAGTAAAAAAACCTTACACTCCAAAAAAGTTTTACACTCAAAAAAATTAGTAATTTTTCTTTTTTTTTAAATGACAAAAAAGAGTTTTTTTTACTCAAAACAAAATATTTATAATTAAAATTGTTAATCTTTTTCACGTTAAAAAATTTACTATTCTTTTAAAAAGGCATTGTGGAGGGTGTTCATAGATTCGGCAAAGTCGAATTTAACTTTTCTACTTGTTCTGTATAGAAAAAGTCTCACATTCTGAGATGTTTTCCGTATAGAAAAATTCTCAGATTCTGAGACATTTTTTCGTATAGAAAAAGTCTCAGATTGAAGCATTTTTCTGTATAGAGAAGTCTCAAATTCTGAAAATTTTTTGCGTATAGTAAAAGTTTCAGATTCTGAAAAATGTTTTCCGTATAGGAAAAATGTTTTCCGTATAGGAAAAATGTTTTCCGTATAGGAAAAATGTTTTCCGTATAGGAAAAATGTTTTCCGTATAGGAAAAATGTTTTCCGTATAGGAAAAATGTTTTCCGTATAGGAAAAATGTTTTCCGTATAGGAAAAGTCTTAGAATCTGTGACATTTTTCTGAAACTTTTTTCGTATAAAAAAATTTTCAGATTCTGAGACATTTTTCTATATAAAAAATTCTCAGATTCTGAGACATTTTTCTATATAAAAAATTCTCAGATTCTGAGACATTTTTCTATATAAAAAATGCACAGATTCTGAGACATTTTTAATGTATAAAAAATTCTGAGATTCTGAAAAATTTTTCTATATAAAAAAATTCTTAGATTGTGAGACATTTTTATGTATAAAAAATTCTCAGATTCTGAGACATTTTTCTGTATAGAAAAAGTCTCAAAAAATTTTTCGTATAGAAAAAGTCTAAGATTCTGAGACATTTTACGTATAAAAAAGTCTCAGATTTTGAAACATTTTTCCCTTATAGAAAAATTGCAGAAAAATCTCAGGTTCTGAAAAATTTTCCGAAATGTCTCAGATTTTAAGAAATTTTTCTGTATCGAAAAAGTCTCCAATTCTGAAACATTTTTCGTATAAAAAAGTCTCAGACATTTTTCTGTATAGAAAAAGTCTCAGATCCACCCTACTCTGATAAGCACATAAAAATAAAAGACACAATTTTTATTACATTTTGGAACACATTATTGAAAAAAATCATGGTTTCTATAGTAAAAAATTTAATAGAAATTTAGTTTTAATATTTATTTTTATTATTATATTTGTTGGTTTCAAAAAAAAAAGTTGATAGCCTTGTGTTTTGTATTTAGTTGTCAAATTTCATTATCTTTCAAAGAAATAAGAAATTTGCTGGTTAGAGCAAAAAAAAAAAAAACCTGCTGATTTTGTGTAAATTTTATTTTAGTTTAAAAACTTCTGTACAATTCAAAAAAAAAAAAAAAATTGTAAAGTAAATTGTAAAGCGAATATTTTTATTTATTTTTCTTGCTTCAATAAATTTGATACACTTTATTAGCCTGTCATGTTCTATCGAATTTATTTTTTTTGTTGACGCTTCATAACATATTTACTCCCACAACACATTTTATTATACAACTTAATTTTTTTCTATTTTGTGGCATACAACCAGCAAAGAAGGTTTTTTAAACTAGGCCAGATACCTTTTCGACGTGCTTCTTTTTTGTAGTAAGGTAATCCTGTAAGGAATTGAGTGACTCCATAGAATGCAATTAGTAATACAGTAAGTAAGCCGAAATCTTATTGATTTTGGGGCTATGTCTGCTTACGGTAATGGATAATTTTATGCTGGGTGTTTGGTTGAGAAAATATTATATCTAGTTTGTCAACTTGTATAAAATTTAAGTGGAATATTTTTTTTTTTCATATTACTAACATCCAACTTTCTGTAAAATAGTTTACAACTTGGTTAGTATGTGACAACCTGAGTTAGAGTTAGGGTTTCTAAATTCCCGGACTTTTTCAATTCCCGGGAAAGCGTTTTAAAAAAATCGTATTCCCGGGAATTCCCGGGAATTTTTAATTAAAACATATTTTGAACTTCATCATATAAAAATTATTATATTACAAATTATAGTAGCATTTTCCAATTTAAAACCATTTTAGATTCCTTCTTTTGCAAAATAGTTTCATTAACCTCTAAAATATACGTAGAAAGTTCATAAAATCTATTCTTTGTAGAAAAATTTGGACCTTGTCACAGTTGTAGTATTTGCATTGACGTATTTCCACTCCATAAAATTTTTTTCACAATTCGGAAAATACGTATAATTTATACGATTTTGAAATAACATTTTTCTAATTTTGACTACGCCAACCGTAAGAAGCAGTACGATAATATTTTGAAAATTTATTTAATTAAACTCTTAAATTATTAAAATTAATCAGTTTAAGGAATCCGGGCCAAAATGAGAACACCAATATCACTTTAACTTATAAGATTTATCTTGTTGTGATAGCATTTAACAAATAAAAAATTATCGACAAATTCCCGAAATTTCCCGAAGAAAATATCCCGGGATTTTAAGAAAAATATTTCCCGGGAATTCCCGGGAAAATTTTCCCGAATAGAAACCCTAGTTAGAGTATATTTTTGCATATTTGAGCTTTAAAAGTATATTTTTGCATATTTTAGGTTTAAGAGCATATTTAAGCATAAGAGCATGTTTTTAGAGAATTTTTAGATATTTTTTTTTTCACTTTTTAGAACATGTTTTTTAATTTTTAGAGTATTTTTTCCATTTTTTTATAACAATATTTATTTTTAAATTTTTCTCATTTTTGCCGGATTTTTTTTTTTTAATTTTTGTAAGTGTATTGAAATGTTTGTTTTGGTTTTGTTTTCTTGTCAATTTAAAATGTCTGGTAACTCTGCAAAAAGAAAAATAACATTGAACAACAATTTCAAACTTTTTCCTAAATTACGGGACTCTGACGATTTTTGCTAAGATCTAAAGAAACTGTTATTAAGGAAATATTTTTGTGGAATTTATTAACCCTCTAACTCCCCCACATAACGGTATTTTTGGGTCTATTCTCTAACAAATTGTTAAAAACACCACAAAAAAGACTTTTTTAAGAATTTATTTTCATTGTTTTTTGAACATTTTTTCCGTTTTTAAGGGCATTTTTTAAGCGCATAAAACTGTTTTTTAGAGCATATTTTTGGTTTCCTTGGTTATGATACTAAGCAAGTAAACGAGCGATATGTGGCGAATGAGCGATATAAACTTTAATAACAAAATGCCAATACTCATACGCCCCATATGAATTTTTTTTTAAAAAAGTGAACTTTTTAGAGCGATATGTGGCGAATGATTGATATAAACTTTAATAAAAAATAACAACACTCATACGCCCCATAATAAAAAAAATGGTCAGAAATGTACTTTCATACTTTTTGTGGTCATAGAAACTTGAAATTGCATTTCTTTTAGTAGCATTTTGAAATTTCGATGGTAATTTGTATATAGCCTGAAATAGTGGGTACATTCAAAAAACAAGTGGTAAAACAATTGAAATCATCCTAGTAATTATTCATTTGGTTTAATAAACATCAACATTTATTTTTTACTGTTAAAACAACAAATTAAAAAAAAAAAATAACCTACGAAAACATTAAAAATTAATGATTGTTATGTTATTTTTACCAACAAATTCAAAAAAAAAAAAAAAAAATACCTACGAAAACATTAAAAATAGTTATTTTATTAAAAATTTTTAATAAAATTTTGGAGAATGAATCCCGCAATCAACTAAATTCTGGCCAGACACTCTACCCATCGTGCTAAAGTCAATTGATACAAACATTAGAGCGGAGTGAATTGTTCGGAGCAAAATATTTGACAAAATCGTCTAGGATATTTGGATTCTGCATAAAATTCTAAGAAAAAATGCCGAACAAACCATGTCTCAAAAATCAGTTTTGACCCCCCAATTTTCAAAAATAGTTTTGTACGATATACGCCTTTTCCATTAATCATCACGAGAAAAAGGGTAGCTTTTGACCTGGGATCTTTAGATTGTGTACATAGATACACTATGGAGCCATTTAGATATTCCCATTTACAGTTTTATTAAATTCCAAAATCTCGCGATTTTCATTTTTTACAAATCACAAAATATGAAAAAGTAGTGTAGTTTGATGAGCGATAACTTCTTAAGTAAATATCCGATTTTTAAAATCAAAATTGAAATTAAAAGCTTAAGTCCTCTACATTAAACTTGAAAGTTAAAAAAAATTGTGTTATTAAAAAAATGTATTTTAAATGCAAATGCATTTTTTTAGTGCATTTTCGTCAACTTTCATCTCTTTTGATTTTTTTTAATTAACATATTATGAAAGAATGACATTTTTACAAAAAAATCAGTCATAATTTTAATAGGACACAAAAGTCTTCTATTTTTAATATTTTTTTTTTAAATTATGCCCATATAAAAAGAAAACATTTTTTTTTAAAATTTTGTTAATAAATGATTTTAGGATTTTCCAATCGTTTATCGATTTACTCCTTAAGTAAACATAGGATTTTGATAATCAAAATTGAACTTGAAAGCTAAAATCCCCTAATTTAAACGAAAAAGTTTTAAAAAATTGTGGCAAAAAAAGAATGGTGTAGTTTGCCACTTTTTAATTTTTTGTGGATTTTTAAAAAATTAAAATCGTGAATAAAATCGCGAGTTTTTAGAATTTAATTAAACTGTAAATGGGAATGTCTAAATGGCTCCTTAGAGTACCTGGCTTCATAATAAAAAAAAATCTGTAGACCCAAGTTCAGATTTTTGTTTTTTAGCGCCCTCTAGCGGCGGTTTAGTGCAAAATAAATATCAAATATGGATTCCCCGTACCCAAAAATACCAGGTACACCTCTTAATACGAAATAAAAACAAAATTTATTAGTAAAACAATATATTCCAAAAAAAAAGCCCAGCTTAAAAAGTCGTATATCGTGCAAAACTATTTTTGAAAATTGGGGGGGGGGGGGGGGGGGTCAAAACTGATTTTTGAGACATGGTTTGTTCGGCATTTTTTCTTAGAATTTTATGCAGAATCCAAATATGCTAGACGATTTTGTCGAAAAAAAAATTACTCCGCCCTAACAAACATGTTTTTATATTTTTTTTTCTACAAAAAAATAACAGACACAATTAAAAACAAATGATTTTTCCTTAGAAAATGTCAACAATTAAAAAAAAAAATAACGTACACAAATCATTAAAAATTAAAGAAGAATGACTCATTTTTACTTACAGAACAAAAATTAATGACTTTAAAAATTGAATGCTAATGAAAGTCTTTATTTTTTATGTTGTTATTTTTAAAATAAAGAACAGAAATAGTCATTTAAAAGAACTGAACATTGAACAAATGTTTTTTCTTTTAAAAACGACAAAACGTAAAACTTTTTAAATAATTTTTTCAGTGTGGAAATTTCTCAGATTGCACCTTTATTTACACTATCCGACAGCCAATATTAAACTTGAACCTGATGATTTACATACGTCGGAAAGTAGAGATCAAATGGATTAAAACTGCGTTTATAGTTTTTCATTTCTTGATCATGTTTCCTTTTAAAAGGACTTCAAAGTTTTAAAGAATACATCCCAGTTGGCAAAATAAAACCACACCTGACATACTGCTGACTCTCCCTTTATGAAATTGCTGACATCTTCATACAATTTTTCAAAATGTCATCAATGACATGTCAGCAGTTGGTCAGCAGTGTCCACCAGTATCGGTGGCCACTAACAATTCGTTTAAACAACCGCTGACCAACAGCTGTCATGTCATTGATGACATTTTGAAAAATTGTATGAAGATGCCAGCAATTTTATAAAGGGAGAGTCAGCAGTATGTCAGGTGTGAATTTTTTTGCCGACTGGGATTTTGTAAAATATTTTTGAAATAAATTTAATGTTGTATTTATTCGACCTTTAAATTTGTAATGTAAATGAAATAATTGACCTCGAGCTCAATTATTTCATGTACATTTTTGAAATATTTGTACGAACTGGATAATATACGTTTGAAACTAGAGACTAAATGTAGTAAAACTTCATTTGCAGTTTTTCGTTTCGTTATCCTGTTTCCTTTTAAAATGACTTTAAAGTTTTAAAGGATACATTTTGTAAAATATTTATAAAATATTTGTACTTGCCCTAGGATGACACTGTTGATGGCAAATGAAAGAGGATCTCCCCTAATTTTTCCATTTTTGTATTTTGCCATATCAAGATAAAAGGATGTGAATTAAGTAATTTGAAAACTTTATCTAAATATTTTGTTGAAAATTTTAAATGATTTAAATGACAGATACATTTTTGAAAGGACGTAACTTACCTCCTTTTTCATAATATGTAAAAATAAAAATAGGAACATTAGGGGAGTTCCTCCTCTTTAATTTGGTATCACTAGTGGCATCCTAGGACAAGTACAAATATTAAAAAAATATTTTAAAAAATTTAATCCTCTAAAACTTTGAAGTCCTTTTAAAGAAAACAGGATCACGGAAAGAAAAACTATAAATTCAGTTTTACTACATTTAGTTTCTACACTCAAAATAAATTCTCTGTCCAATCAGCAGAAAAATCTGCTGAAAATACACCCATTTTGAGCCATATGAGAAATCTGCTGATTTTAGCAGACACGGTTTGCTAAATATCTGTCATAAGAGGTAAATAAATATAACAAAAAAAAAAAAAAAAACATACGCCGCCAGCCAGCATCGAACTCGCCACCTTCCGATTTGAAAGTACACTTCTTAACCACTAGGCTACGGAAGCTTATACTTTTATCTGGCGTTTTAGTTATTAAACATGTGTGTTGTTCGACAGCAGAGACATCTGATTTTAGCAGAAATATCTGCTGATTTTAGCAGAAAAATCTGCTGATTTTAGCAGAACAATCTGCTGATTTCAGCAGAACAATCTGTTGATTTCAGCAGAGCAACCTGCTGATTTCAGCAGAGCAATCTGCTGACAATCTGTTCTGCTTTTTTTTTATATAAAAAAATTTCTTGAAAAAATAATGAAATTCAGCAATCAAAATCAGTATAAACATAGTAAAATGTCTGTTATTTTCTTAAACTGAATGACAGAGATTTTACTAAAAATATCCTTCTCAGCAGAACAATCTGCTAAAAGATTGCTAATTCAAATTGAAAGTCGTTTTACAGATTTTTTGACAGAGTTTTTCTTTTGAGTGTAGTTTCAAAAGTATATTTTCTACTTCGTGTTTAACGATTTTTTTTTAATTTTTGTCGGACGGTGCTAATACTTCAAAAGGGCATTGTGGAGGGAGGGTATTTAAGATTCGACCAAGTCGAATTTAAATTTTCTACTAGTTTTAAAATAATATTTTTAACATTTGCAGGGAATAACAATATTCGTTTAGACCGAATTTAACTTCTCTTACTGATTTTATATACATAATAAATTTTTTTTTGCAAATGTATGTTGAAGACTGCAAGAAGTAGCAGAAGAAATAAAAGTGCAAAATATATGTATATATTTACAAAAGGATTTTACTCGTAATATACTTACATGATGTATAGCAGGACCAGAAATGATTGCAATTTTTTGTACTTACATAAGTGACATTGTTTTTTAAAACGTGCCAACGACAATTGTTTGCTAATGTTGGTGTTTTTTTTTTATTTTTCTACTTCCATGAAAGATATTCTCAGTGTCACATACAGATTTTACAAAAACTTCAGTTTTATAGTTATGAGGTAAAAGGATTAACATTTATCTCATGTGAAAACCAACAGATTTATATGTAAAGAAAATAAAGCAAAATAATTGGCTAACGAATGATTACGAAATTTCCCAATTATTTTTACGAAATTAAATTTTTATAAATGGATTGCATAGAAAAATGTCTTAAAATCTGAGAATTTTTCTAAAGGAAAAATGTCTCAGAGTCGGACATTTTTCTTTAGAAATAATGTCTTAGAGTCTGCTATTTTTTCTAAAGGACAACTGTTTCAAAATCTGCGACTTTTTCTGTATGAAAACAATTCTTAGAATTTGACACATTTTGTCTCAGATTTTTCCATAGAAAAAATATCTCAGACTATGGGACTTTTACTATAGGAAACATTTCTCAAAATCTGAGACTTTTTCTATAGAAAACAAGTAGAAAAGAATTCATGAATACCCTCCACAATGTCCTTTTTAAGTGATCTATATATAAAAGAGTAATGTGACTGACTGACATACTCATTCATCATCGACCAGCCCAAACCGCTGAAGCTAGAGACTTGAAATTTGGACTGCAGGTTGACCTCCCGGAATGTAGATCCACTAAGGCTGGATTTTTGCCGATGTTGATTCTAAGGGGGGTAAAAAGGGTAAAAAACTGTACTTTTGGTACTTTTTATATCTGCTGATATAATGGTCATAGAGACTTGAAACTTGGACTGTATGTTCACCTCCCGGAATATAGGTCCACTAAGGCTGGATTTTTGCCAATTTTGATTATAAGGGGGTAAAATGGGTAAAAAACTGTTCCTTTGGTACCTTTTATATTTCCTTAAATAATGGTCCTAGACACTTGAAATTTGGAATGTAGGTTCAACTCCCGGAATATAGATCCACTAAGGCTGGATTTTTTCCAATGTTGATTCTAAGGGGGTAAAAAACTGTACTTTTGGTACCTTTTATATTTCCTTAAATAATGGTCCTAGAAACATAAAATTTGCAATGTAGGTTCACCTCCCGAAAAAAATTCACCAAGGCTGGGTTTTTGCCAATGTTGATTCTACGGGGGTAAAATGGGTAAAAATTTTTACTTTTGGTACCTTTTATGTTTCCTTAAATAATGGTACTAGGAACTTGAAATTTGCAATGTAGGTTCACCTCCCGGAAAAAAGATTCACTAAGATTGGGTTTTTGCCAATGTTGATTCAACGGGGGTAAAATGGGTAAAAAAGTGTACTTTTGGTACATTTTTTATTTACTGAAATAATAAACTTCATATTTGGTATGTAGGAGCCTTTGCTGAAAAAACAAATTTTGAAAATTTAGATTCTAAGGGGGATAAAAGGGATAAAAAGTGTACATTTAGTACTTTTTTGTTATTTCTTAAAATAATGGGCATAAAAACTTGAAATTTGTAATGTAGAATCCTTCGGAAAAAAACATTCTGGAAAAGTACCTTTTATTAAAAGTACCTTTTATAAAAAGTACCTTTTATAAAAAGTACCTTTTATAAAAAGTACCTTTTATAAAAAGTACCTATTATAAAAGTACCTTTTATAAAAAGTACCTATTATAAAAAGTACCTTTTATAAAAAGTACCTTTTATAAAATGTACCTTTTATAAAAAGTACCTTTTATAAAAAGTACCTTTTATAAGAAGTACCTTTTATAAAAAGTAACTTTTATAAAAAGTACCTTTTATAAAAAGTACCTTTTATAAAAAGTACCTTTGGAAAAAAGTACCTTTTATAAAAAGCACATTTCAGAAAAAGTACCTTTTATAAAAAGTACCTTTTATAAAAAGTACCTTTTATAAAAAGTACCTTTTATAAAAAAAAAGTACCTTTTATAAAAAGTACCTTTTATAAAAAATACCTTTTATAAAAAGTACCTTTTATAAAAAGTACCTTTTATAAAAAGTACCTTTTATAAAAAGTACCTTTTATAAAAAGTACCTTTTATAAAAAGTACCTTTTATAAAAAGTACCTTTTATAAAAAGTACCTTTTATAAAAAGTACCTTTTATAAAAAGTACCTTTAATAAAAAGTACCTTTTATAAAAGGTACCTTTTATAAAAGGTACCTTTTATAAAAAGTACCTTTTATAAAAAGTACCTTTTATAAAAAGTATTTTTTATAAAAAGTACCTTTTATAAAAAGTACCTTTTATAAAAAGTACCTTTTATAAAAAGTACCTTTTATAAAAAGTACCTTTTATAGAAAGTACCTTTTATAAAAAGTACCTTTTATAAAAAGTACCTTTTATAAAAAGTACCTTTTAAAAAATGTACCGAAAGTACACTTTTTGGTACTTTTTTAATTCCTGAAATAATAATCATAGAATCTTTTCATACATATTTCCTGAAAAAATGGTCCTAGAATCTTAAAATTTGTAATGTAGGAGAATTCGGTAAAAAAAACCTCCTGGGAAAAATACGTTTTGGAAATTCCGCTTCTTAGTAAGTAGGACAAAATGGCTAAAAAAGTATATTTTCGGTACTTTTGATATTTTTTGACGTAATGGTTCTAGAACCTTAAAATTAGGGGTGTAAAATCTTTTTTGTAATTTTAATATTTGCTGAAACAATAATTAAGATCACTTAAATATGGACTGTAAGATCCTTCGGTGAAGAAAAAAACATTCTGAAAGTGGTACTTTTTGGAAATTCCGTTTCTAACGTGGGTAGTAGACTGGCATTTTTCTGTATAGAAAAATTTTTTGTTCTCCGATTTTTATAGTCCGGGCATTTTTTTATTCTACTAGGACTAAACCTCATGTGGTACCGATTTGTGGCCCATCGGACTAAATTAACCCGTGGCGCCCGGCGGTTAAAGTTTTGGATTTTTGAAAAATTTTTAAAAATAAAATTAAAAAAATATTTATCTTTCGACACATACTATTTGTTAATTTCGATGCGCTGAGCACGAATATCAAAAAAAAATTAAAATCGCTCGATCGGTTTTCGAGATATCGCCATTTCAAATTTGTAAAAAATGGCAGTTTTTTCCGCCGGGCGCCACGGGTCAATTTAATCCGATTGACCTCAAATTTGTACCACATAAGTTTTAGACTTAGGACAATAAAAATTTGCCCGGACACTTAGGAAAATCGAAAGTTGACAAAAAAATGCCAGTCTAGTGGGTAGGAATGTATACTTTTGTTACTTTTTTTTGTTTCTATAATGATGACCTTAGAAGCTTGATTTTGGGAATGTACGGCCCTTCGGTGAAAAAACATTCTGCTAAAGTATTTTTAAAAAAATTCCGTTTCTAGAGGTGTAAAAAGTGTTTTTTGATACTTTTTATATTTCATGAAGTAATGATCCTAGGCACTGAAATTGTGAATGCTGGATCGTTTAGTGAACAAATATTTTGGAAAAAGTTCTTTTTGAAAATTCTGTTTCTAGGGGTCTCGACTGGTCGTAAAGGGGATAAAAAAGTGTAAATTTGGTGATTCATATATTTCTTGAAACTTGATATTTTAAATATAGGATTACCTAGCACAAAAAAAAACAGTTTTTAGAAAATTTTATTTTAGTGTTAAAATGTGGCAAATTGTTATTTTTACCTTTCTAACTTTTAAACTAAAAGCCCCAGAAATAACACTCTAGAGAAGGACACATTTTAAAATTGGTGTAAAATGGTACTTTTGATATCTATAAGATAAAGACAATGTTTTTTTTTATTTCTCTAACGCATATTATACGGAGAGGAATGAAACTTATATGAAACGAAAGGAGATGAAATTGGTAATGAAATGGAGTAGAATGGGGAACTAAATGGAACGGAGCAGGGAACAATATGGAATGATACTTTTTACTCAAATTTTTTGTATTTAACTTTTTTTACTCCATATTTTTTCTCTCTATATTGTTTTTTTACTCAAACTTATTTTTATTCGAATTTTTTTTTTTTCACTAAAATATTTTTGCACTCAACATCCAAAAACCCGAAATAAGGCATCGAAAATTGTCAATATCTTTATTAACCGGAACGAACATGATAATATACCAGCGAAGCTATTCAAATTTTATTGTTTAAATTATTTATTGAAATATTATTTTATGAAAGACATAAACGTCCACAAGTAAACACAACAAAGACTACGTAGGGGAATTTTTTTTTAAATCGATAGAGTGAGCCTGATCCTTCTATTATCCGGTATTCAATACCACCGGTAACGAAGTACCGGGATGGTAAGCTAGTAGTAAATATTCTAACGTGAAAATTTTTTATCAATTATCATTAGAAATTTTAAAAACGAATTATATGTGACGTTCAGTAGTTAATTAAAAAAAAAAATATTGTAGAATATCGAATTTTAATTTCTCTAATAATACGCGAAATAAACAGTTTTTTGGCTCTCCTGAAAAGTTGTGTTTTTTTAGGTAGAGGGTTTTGAATATAGGCCCTCGATATGCTTTAGTTCGACTGTTTGTAAACAAAATTAGAAACCGAATGGTATTTTAACAAGTACAAATATTTTTTGTCATAAAAAAAATTTTTCGCGGAATTTTTTTGTGGCAAAATTTTTTTTCCAATAAAGAACATTTGGCGTAATTAATTTCTTTTTCCAATTTTAATTTTTATTTTAAATAAAGTTTTTTTACAATATTCGGCTAGGCCGAATTTAACTTTTTAACTTTTTTTAATTGCAACTAAACTGTATGTGCTGGATCATTGTGATATCCTTTTGACCTTAATGTTTTACAAAATTTAATTTAATTAATTTAATACACCTTTATTCATTAAAAAATAATTATATTCTTTGTTTTTTTTTGTATTATATTTGCAGGTGAATAAATAAAATAAAATAAAACAACATAATAAAGTCAATTTAAACATATCGTCAATGTATTCATTAAAATATAAAAATATGAAATAAGTTTTAAAAATATAAAAATATAAAATAATAAATATAACTGGAAAAAAGGTAAACTGAAAAAAAAAAAATTAACAAAACAATTTAAATTAAAATAATATTTGTTGTATTAAAAAAAGAAAAAATATCAATATTAAGTAATTGCAATATTAAAAAAATTTCACTTTATATAAAAATAATTATAAAATAAATACAGCCCTATCAATTTAAATCAGTATTAATATTATAAATATTTTTTTGCTTAAAAAAATATTTTAAAAAAATAATAATAATAACTAAATAAACAACTACATCATCAACAATTATCATCATTGGTCTGCTGCTGCAAAAGTAAAACAAAGTTGACCTTTTTTTTAAAAAACTCAACTTTAATACAACTCTACTTTTTTTCAACTTTATTATCCTCAAATGGGCATTAGGTGGCGCTGTAAATTCTATATACTTTAGAAAGTAATTAACCTAAACTTAACATATCAAAGGATTTTGTTAGCTGGTAAGTAGTTTTAAAAATTTTGCTATTAATTTTAATACTTAACTAGCTGTTTCTTACCCGGCGTTGCCCGGGTTGAAAAAAATATTATATAATGAATAACAGTTTGTAATGCCCTAGGGTTGCATCCTCGGTTAGCACTACATCTGGTGAAAATTTCAATTTCGCATTACTTTACACCACCTCTGTCCGATCGCACCAGCCTTGTTTAGTACTCGACGTTTAAACGTGATAACCGAATAGGCAGAAATATCTTTCAAAATATTATAAATGGGTGTGACATTTTACGTCCCTTTGTTCGATTGCACACTGATATGGGCCCGCATCGGTTAGTCAGTTATTATAAATTGGCTCAGCCGTTTTTGCGTGACTGCGGAACTGGCAAAAATACACGCCTTTGCCTAATCACGCGCTAATTTTGCATATTGTTCCCGCCTCGGTTAGTAAGTACTATATGTGTTGAAATTTTGTTAAAATAAGTTAAGGCGCTTAAGCGTAATTACGGAACAGACAGAAAATAACTTTCAGTGTGTGTGGTGCGAAGGGGCGTGACAACTTACTCCCCGTGGTCTAAACACGCTCTATTATGGTTTATTATTCCCGTTTCGAAAGTACTATATGTGGTGAAAAATCCATTAAAATCGGTTAAGCCCTTCAATGTAATAAAAAAGAGCGTGGGATTTTACTCCCCTTTGTCAAACCGCACTCTTTTGTGGCCTATAGTTCCTGCCTCGATTAGTACTATCTGCGGTGGAATTTCGAAAGTACTATATGTGGTGAAAAATCCATTAAAATCGGTTAAACCGTTTAAGCATGATTATGGGGCAGGCAGATATAACTTTCAATGTAATACAAAAGAGCGTGGGATTTTACTCCCTCTTGTCAAACCGCACTCTTTTGTGGCCTATAGTTCCTGCCTCGGTTAGTACTATCTGCGGTGGAAATTTCTCCAAAATCAGTAAAGCCGAATAAGCGTGATTGCGAAAAAGGCAGAAAGGAGGTGCAATAAATTTAACAGGGCGTGTCATTTTATGCCCCTTTGTCCGATCGCTCATTTTATGTTCTATAGTTCCCGCCTCGTTTAGTACTATCTGTTGCGAAAATTTCATGTTAATTGATTCAGCCGCTGATGCGTAATTGCGGAACTGACAGAAACAACTTTTAGTATAGTACAAAAGAGCGATGCAACTAATGCCTCTTTGTCCAAACGCTCTTTATTATGGCAGTCAAAAATAATTTGAAATTAATACAAAGAGCGGCATTTTGAAACGCCTTTGCCCAATAACGTGCTGATATGACATATTGTTCCCGCTTTGGTTAGTACTATCTGTGTTGAAAATTGCAACAAAATCTGTTCAGACGTTTAAGAGTGATTACGGAACTGGCAAAAATAACTTTCAATGTAATACAAAGGGGCGTGGACTTTTACGTCCATCCGTCAGAGCGACCTCCTATTGTAACCTATAGTGCCCGCCTGGGTTAGTACTATGTGTGGTGAAATTTTCATTAAAATCGGTTCAGACGTTTAAGCGTGATTACGGGACAGGTAGAAAAAACTTTCAATGAAGTACAAAGGGGCGTGGAAATTCCGCCACTTTGTGTGATCGTTACAATATTATGAACTATATTTCCCGCTAGGATTAGTACTGTATGTGGTGAAAATTTCTTTAAAATCGGTTCAGCCGTTTAAGTGTAATTGCTGAAAAGACAGAAATAATGTTCAATATAATACAAAGGGGCGTGGCATTCTACGGCCAATTGGCCAATCGGTCTCTTTTATGGCCTATAGTTCCCGTCTCGGTTAGTACTATCTGTGGTGAAGATTTCATGTAAATCGGTTCAGCCGTTTATCCTCGATTGTGGACAGACAGACAGAAACACCAAATTATGCCACGACCCTTTGTAAGGATCTTAAAAAGAGGCGTGGCTTCCAATCACGATGCGGGATGGCATATATTTCCTTGCAAAAAACGCCCTATTAGTATGTCAAATTGCATGTTTATCGGTAACAAACATCCAAATATAATACAACAACCAAATATGTTGAAAAATCTGAAATTCACTAAAAGTGGGCGTAAAAGGGGGCGGGGCATCCAATCGAGATGCCATTGGTGCCATTTTTCATTCCAGGAAACGTACTATCTACATGCTAAATTTCATTTGAATCGGTTCAGTAGTTTTTTTCTGAAAGCGACACAAACAAACAAACATACAAACAAACAAACAAACTAACATGTCATTTTTATATATATATATAAGGATTATAAAAAAAAAAAATAGAAAAGAAAATAGAAATCAAAGAAAACTTAATTTTAAAAGTAGAAAGAATTTTTTTTTTTATAGAATTTAAGAAATATTGAATAAAAAAAGAATAAAACTACTTTGGGACAGCTGAATTTGCAATTACTTAGTGATACAAAATCGAACTATACGAATCGAAATGGGATAAAACCAAAAGCAAATGAAGGCTGACATTTTACATAAAAAAACCCTCAAGGCGTTTTTTTAGTTCAGCGCTAGATTTTTTTAAATTTAAATTTTAAAGCATTTAAAGCTGTTGTGTACTAAATTTTTTTTTGGCTTCGAATAAATAAAAATATCAACTCACCGTGATTTTTTTTTGGCTTCGAACAAAAAAAAAAAATATCAATTCACCGGGAAAATCGGACTAGCAAAACAGAAAAAAAAAAAATCTATATATGGGGCATTCCATGTGAAATCGGACACTTTGAAAAACTTTTTTTTTAGATTTTTCCAATTTGTTTACAGTTTTTAGTACCCTTCGAAAACTCCTTCGTGGTAAATTTTCAGATTTTTTGGATGACCCGTTCAAAAGATATCGAATTTTTAAAAATTGGTAGTTTGTTCCTTTACTCAAACTTCTTTTAATCATAACTTCTTCAATAATGGTCCAAATTTCAAATTTTTTTTTTTCAAAATTTTTGTTTTTTTACGTACTTTCTAAAAAAAAATCCCAAAAAATTCTTAAAAGCGCTCTAGTATGCGATTTTTAAGTTTTAAAATTTAAATCTCATTTTTGAAAATGTTTGTACTCTTCGATATTTTTGAAATTTTTTTGTGTAAAACTTCTATCAATTCTACAAATTTTTTGCCCAGGAAGATCGTGGGATAACGATTATAACTATTTTTTAAAATTTTTTGAAAAAATTTTATTGTAATTTTTCAATCTTAAAATCATTTCTACTGCTCCAATGGTGCGTCATAGAGGGGTCCTTTATAAAACCGACCCCCATTAATTTTTACGTCATAACATTTCTTTGGAACAAACTAATACCCTATCTCCAATTTCTAAGGGGGCTCCCACACAAAACGACATTTTTTAAAATTTGTTCCAACCGCTCTAACTGCCCTAATAGTGACCTTAGAGCAACAAAATGTAGGACCGACCCACAATATTTTTTTAGTCCAAACATTTTCTCTGAACACACCTACCCTCTATCTTTAACTGTTAAGGCGGTCCCCATACATTTTTTTTTATTTTTTGTAAATTTGTTTTATTTAATCAGCTTCTACCGGTCCAATGGTGCGTCCGAGAGGGGGCATTACTGAGACCGACCCCCATTTATTTTTACCCTACAAAATTTTTTCAAAACATACCTACGCCCTATCTCCACTCCCTAAGTAGGCTCCCATACAAATAACAGTTGGGGCAAATTTTATAAAAATGTAATTTTGTATGGGAGCCTACTTAGGGAGTGGAGATAGGGCGTAGGTATGTTTTGAAAAAATTTTGTAGGGTAAAAATAAATGGGGGTCGGTCTCACTAATGACCCCTCTCGGACGCACCATTGGACCGGTAGAAGCTGATTAAATAAAACAAATTTACAAAAAATAAAAAAAAATGTATGGGGACCACCTTAACAGTTAAAGATAGAGGGTAGGTGTGTTCAGAGAAAATGTTTGGACTAAAAAAATATTGTGGGTCGGTCATACATTTTGTTGCTCTAAGGGCACTATTAGGGCAGTTAGAGCGGTTGGAACAAATTTTAAAAAATGTCGGTTTGTGTGGGAGCCCCCTTAGAAATTGGAGATAGGGTGTTAGTTTGTTCCAAAGAAATGTTAAGACGTAAAAATTACTGGGTGTCGGTCTTATAAAGGACCCCTCAATGACGCACCATTGGAGCAGTGGAAATGATTTTAAGATTGGAAAATTACAATAAAATTTTTTCAAAAAATTTTAAAAAATAGTAATAATCGTTATCCCACGATCTTCCTGGGCAAAAAATTTGTAGAACTGATAGAAGTTTCACGCAAAAAAATTTCAAAAAAATCGAAGAGTACAAACATTTTCAAAAATGAGATTTAAATTTTAAAACTTAAAAATCGCATACTAGAGCGCTTTTAAGAATTTTTTGGGATTTTTTTTTTCGAAAGTACGTAAAAAAACAAAAATTTTGAAAAAAAAAAATTTTGAAATTTGGACCATTATTGAAGAAGTTATGATTAAAAGAAGTTTGAGTAAATGATTAAACTACCAATTTTTAAAAATTCGATATCTTTTGAACGGGTCATCAAAAAAATCTGAAAATTTACCACGAAGGAGTTTTCGAAGGGTACTAAAAACTGTAAACAAATTGGGAAAATCTAAAAAAAAAGTTTTTCAAAGTGTCCGATTTCACATGGAATGCCCCATATATAATTTCCCTATTTGTGTGTTCCTCTTTTTTTGTCTATCCAGAGCTTTTTGAAGCCCACTGATGAGCTACAAAGCTGAAAATTGGCACGCATATAGTAAAACACCTGGGGAAGATCCTAACGTAGCCGGATTTGAATTTTTTGACATTTTTGCTTAATTTAAAGCCCCCTAATGACTTAGGAAGCTGAAAATTGCCCAGAATATAGTCCTAACAATGGCGCATATCCCCAAATAGTCGGATTTAAAATTTTCGCAATGTGGGCGAAGAATTGAGGGGAAAGGTGGCGTGGCAAAATTGGGATTTTTTTAACATTTTTACTTCTTTTGAAGCCTCCAAATGACTTAGGAAGCGGAAAATTGCATAGCATATAGTTCTAACAACGAAGCATATCCTGAAGTAATCGGATTTTAATTTTTTAGACTGTGGAAATAGAATTAAAAGAAAAAGGGGCGTGGCAAAATTGTGTTTTTTAATATTTTAACTAATTTGAAGACTCCAATGACCTATTAAGATGAAAATTCAAATTTTTGCTTATTTTAAAGCCCTCTAATGACTTAGGAAGCTGAAATTTTCCAGCATATAGTCCTATCGATGAAGCATATCCTAAAGTAGTCGAATTTTAAATTTTTGGACTGTGGGCCGAGAATTGAAAGGAAAATGAGGAGTGACAAAATTGGGATTTTTAACATTTTAACTTCTTTTGAAGCCCCCAAAGGAAGCGGAAAATGCATAACGTACAGTCCTAACGATGTAGTATATCCTGAAGTAATCAGATTTAAAATTTCTCTATTGCGGACGGAGAATTAAAACATAAAAGAGCGTGAAAAAAATGTGGTTTTTTAATATTTTAACTAATTTGAAGACCCCCAATGACTTAGGAAGATACAAATTGGCATGTATATAGTAGGTTTCATGGGGAAGATCAACACGAACCTGGATTTTTGATATCCAGTGTATGTGTGAAGAATAAGAAAGGCAAATGGGCGTGGTAAATTTATTTACATCTATTTTCTGTATATATATTTATTTTTTTTTTGTGTGTTTCTCTAATTTTTTGTGCGCCATTTGAATCTCATTGATGGACTTAAAAGCTTAAATTTGGCATGTATAAAGTAAAACACCAGAGACAGATTCTTACGAAGGTGGAATTTTTGCCTGTGGGCGGTGAATTACGACAAAAAAGGGGACTTGGCAAAATTATTTTTTTTTTTAACATTTTAGAGTATTTTTAAGCTCCGCCCCAATGAATTAGGAAGCTGAAAATCCCTAACATGTAGTCCTACACTCAAAATAATCACTCTGTTAAATTACAGAGATACTCTGCTGAGCCAGCAGAAAATACCATAGATTTCCAACCAGCAAGATTTTCTGTTATTTTACGAAGAAAACTCAGTAAAATGATTTCGATAAAAAAAAAACCTGTAAATTTACAGAATTATCTGTAGAATATTGATAAAAGCGACCAGAATTTTACTATTTTATTTACTATTTGATTTCTGATCAATTTCTTTTTCCTTATTGTTCAAGTAGTGTTGACAATTGGAAAATGCCACTGAGTAAATTTGCCAGCCTTAATGCTTCCAAATTGTAAATTTACTTCTTTTTATTTTTGTGAAAATTACGATGTATTTTACGGGTACCTCCAATTTTACCCGACATCCTCGTAAAATTTACCAGGTTTTATTGTAATTTAAGACGCTTTTTAAAGAGCGGTTGAAATATTTGGGAGTTTTTTATTTAAAAACTGTATTACAGAGCAATAAGTAAAATTACAGTTGAAATTTAGTATTTTGGTTACGAGAAAATGTATAAAATCTGTATTTTAACAAAAAACTCTGTTTATTATCTATAAAATAGAGATTACAAAGTAAAAAGTAAAATTACAAATAAAATTTTGTTTTTCGGTTACAAGAAAATACAAAGTATATTCTTAACATCTGTATTTCGACAGATAACTTTGTCAAATGTCTGTCGAATTGAGATTACAGTCATTTTACAGAGTTTTTAACAGAGTAATTATTTTGAGTGTAACTATGAAGCATATTCTAAAGTAGTCCGATTGACCTTGAAAGATGAAAATTGGGATGCATATGGTACGGACTATGGCAAAGATCAACACTGACCTGGATATCCAGTGAAAGTGCGGAGATACAAAAAAATTCGTTGTGAATTTTGTTCAGTTTATATAACCTGTAACGTAGCCGGATTTTCGGCCTTTAAGACAGGGGGAGTGGCGGAAGACGGCGAAATTTAGTTTTTAAACATTTAAACTATTTCTGAAACCCCTAATGACTAAGGAAGCTGAAAATTGTAAAGCATAAAGTATTGACAATGGATCATATCCTTATGAAGTCAGATTTAATATTTAAACTGTGTACGGAGAATTATAAGGAAACATTTAAGTGAAAAAATTGTGTTTTTTTAACATTTTATCTAATTTTAAAACCCTTCATGACTACGAAAGATAAAAATTGCCATGTATATAGGAGTGCCCATGGGACAGATCTAACGATGGATTTTTGATATCCGGTTTAAGGGCGGAGAGATGAAATGGGCGTGCTAAATTTAGTTCTAAATTTTATCAATAAAACCCTTTATACTCATTAAATTTTTTTCCAGTTTGGGAAATATATTGATGTAACTCAATCTAGCAATATTAAATTTTTGAAGCACAAACATAATTTTTTATAAAGTTTGGGAAAAAAATAGAATTATTGAGAAAAGTGAATTGGTGTTCCGCCTGGCAGGGACAGGCTATTCGACTAGTTTTTTCAAAAAAAGTGAGGAAAGAGCTTTATAATCATAAGGTCTCAGATTCTAAGACCTTTTTCCTTTTCTCATATTCTGAGAATTTTTTCCTATAGAAAAACTCTCAGACTCTGAGGCTTTTCTCCTATAGAAAAATTCTAAGATTCTGAAACCATTTCTTATTGTAAAAGTCACAAGTTCTGAGACATTTTTTCTATAAAAAATTTCCATATTCTGAGACATTTTTTCTATAGAACAAGTCTCAGATTCTGAGACATTTTTATACCCTCCACTTAGTGATAGAGGGTATATATAAGTTTGTCATTCCGCTTGTAACTCATCGAAATATCGATCTGGGACCCCATAAAGTATATATATTCATGATCCCCGATCGATTTTAAAACATTCTAGCGATGTCCGTCTGTCTGTCTGTGGAAATGGTCCCAGTTGGAAAATGTGTCACTGAGGAAATTTCCACAGTGATTCCTTGAGGAAATGTCTTCAGGTTCTGACAAATCATAGGCAATCCTTGATGACATGTCCTAACATTGTCAGCACTGATTGTTTGCTTTAAGAGTGTGGACAATTCCTCTAAGACGTCTAAAAGGAAATGTCTTTAGAATAGCAGTATATTAAATTAGAATTTTAAATCTGGGCAACTCTTCAATTTCCAAGCAAAAGATGGCAATATTATCGACTTAATTAAAATAAAATCAAAATCTAACAAGTAGAATAAAAGTAATAAATAGACAAACAATTTTAAAAATAAAGTTTGGAACAAGTGGTTAGGTGTGGGACTAATAAACTGGAGGTTCCAGGTTCAAATCCAGTTGGGACTAAAAAGGCGAAAAGTTTTTTCTAAATATGAGAAAGATAATTTATAAAGGAAAATGGATAAAAGTAAAAACTAAAGGAAATACGAAAATTTTTTGTATTTTCGCATGACCTATGTCAAACATTTCCCCAAAGAAGTCTTAGGTGACATGTCCCCAGAAGGTCAGCACTGACCACTGCTGACTTTGAGTGAGGACATTTTGAAAATTTGTATGAAACTTTCCTCAACCCGGTACATAGAGATGTCTTGTGGATGTCAGGTGTGACTCTGACATGTCATCGCTCCGTCACTGAGGATGGCTCGAGGACGTTGCCAACTGGGGTATTCACGACCAAAATACTGCACGGATATGACTGAAACTTAACATATTCTCTGGAAGTTCTCCCGAGGAGTTTGGTATTGCATTTGAGCGATATCGGTTCAGCAGCTCAAAAGTTATGAACGAAAATGTAAGGACACCTCAAAAATTTTAGTACATTCAACATAACCTAAAAATACAAAATGCTTTAATTCGGCTGCTGGATGACATATGTGAACATAATTGAACACCAAATGGTATTTAAACAAGTACAAACATATTTTTTGACAAAAAAAGAAAAAAATCGCGGATTTTTTTTACCAATTTTTTTTCGCGGAATTTTTTTTTTCAATTTTTTTTTTTTTTCAAAAGTAATTTCTTTTTA
Organism: Pegoplata infirma; assembly: GCA_963921195.1. Lineage (NCBI taxonomy): Eukaryota > Metazoa > Arthropoda > Insecta > Diptera > Anthomyiidae > Pegoplata > Pegoplata infirma. The sequence continues at coordinate 161,757 of CAWUER010000582.1, forward strand.
AAAAAAGTTTTTTGCAATAATCTTTTTGAAATTGTGGAGGGTATCACTACATTCGGCAAGGACGAATTTAACTTTTTTACTGTTTCTATTAAAAAAGTCTTACGATTCTAAGATATTTTTTCTATTGAAAAAGTCTCAGATTCTAAGACATTTTTTCGATAGAAAAAGTTTCAGATTCTGAGACATTTTTTCTATAAAAAAATTTCCATAATCTGAGACATTTTTTGCTATAGAAAAAGTCTCAGATTCTGAGACATTTTTTTCTGTAGAAAAAGACTCAGCTTCCGAGACATTTTTCCTATAGAAAAAGTTTAAGACATCCTATAGAAAAATTTTCCAATTCTGAGACCTTTTTTCTATAGAAAAAGTCTCAGATTCTGAGACATTTTTTCTATAGAAAAAAGTCTTAGATTTTTTTCTATAGGAAAAATGCTATTCCGCATTTAATCAATCCATACTTTCATATATTTAATGAAAAAATGGGATTTTAATGACACCAGTTTCATTGATCAAATGAAACCTGCCTTCGGTTGAAAACGTGAGTCATTTTTAATTAAGATTATTTTTTTTATTAATTTATTTTCATTATTTTTTTTACGAAGCTTTTTTTCAGTGTACTTTTTACAATAGGTACTTTTTACAGAAGGTAATTTTTACTAAAGATGCTTTTTACAAAAGGTATTTTTAACTTTTATACATAAAAAATACTTTTTATAAAAGGTTCTTTATATGAAAGGTACTTTTTATAAAAGGTACTTTTTATAAAAGGTACTGTTTAAAAAAGGTACTTTTTATAAAAGGTACTTTTTATAAAAGGTACTTTTCATAAAAGGTACTTTTTATAAAAGGTACTTTTTGTAAAAGGTACTTTTTATAAAAGGTACTTTTTATAAAAGGTACTTTTTATAAAAGGTACTTTATATTAAAGGTACTTTATATTAAAGGTGCTTTTTATTAAAGGTACTTTTTATAAAAGGTACTTTTTATAAAAGGTACTTTTTATAAAAGGTACTTTTTTTATAAAAGGTACTTTTTTTATAAAAGGTACTTTTAATAAAGGTAATTTTTATAAAAGGTACTTTTTGTAAAAGGTACATTTTATAAAATGTACCTTTTATAAAAAGTACCTTTTCTAAAAAGTACCTTTATAAAGTACCTTTTATAAAAATACCTTTTATAAGAAGTACCTTTTATAAAAAGTACCTTTTATAAGAACTTCCTTTTATAAAAAGTACCTTTTATAAAAAGTACCTTTTATAAAAAGTACCTTTTATAAAAAGTACCTTTTATAAAAAGTACCTTTCATAAAAAGTACCTTTTATAAAAAGTACCTTTTATAAAAAGTACCTTTTATAAGAACTTCCTTTTATAAAAAGTACCTTTTATAAGAACTTCCATTTATAAAAAGTAGCTTTTATAAAAAGTAGCTTTTATAAAAAGTAACTTTTATAAAAAGTACCTTTTATAAAAAGTACCTTTTATAAAAAGTACCTTTTATAAAAAGTACCTTTTATAAAAAGTACCTTTTATAAAAAGTACCTTTTATAAAAAGTACCTTTTTAAAATTATTAAATTTCGCTCAAATTAATTGTAAATAAAAGTTTGTGTCAAGATACATACATTTTAATAAATTTCGATTGACCTTAAATTTGTACCACATAATTTTTAGGTCTAGTAACTTGGGAAAATTAAAAGCTGAAGCAAAAATGCCACTTTGGTTAAGTGTAGGCTATAAAAACAAAATTTTATACAAATTTTATTAAGTTTTCAAAAACTTAAAATTTAAAATAAAAAATATGTCTGCAAGAATATTTTCACGCAAACCTTCAAGTGTTTTCTTTCAGCTTTCGTCAATTGTTTAGCATGTCATTTTAGTTAATGGTCAAAATATTCAGGTCATGAAATAAAATAATTGAAATTTATTCAAACAGTTGTCACAGGAAATTGTTTGAAAATTGTAAAAAAACGAAAGATTAAAAAAAAAAGTATTATCTGCCAATTAAGTGCAATACAAAAAGATGCAGAAACTATTAAAATGACAGGATATTGAGAAGATTTAAAAATATTTTCAACTTTTAACATCACATTATCAATTGTTTTTTTTATTATATTATATATAAAGAAATTTAAAGATAAAGAAATTTAAAGATAAATAAAAACATCTTTTAAATGCTTAAAGAATTTAATTTTAAAGAAATTTAAAAATAAATTTGATTAAAAATTTTAATACCACAAAAATCTTTTAAATGATTTTTTATTGAAACTCATAAAATGTTTTTTTTTTATCGAATTAAGGAAATTAAATTTTCTTTTAGTTTTAAATAAAAATCAATCTTAATAATATCTTTAGGCAAACCAATTTATATGCAAAATTTACTTCACATTACTAAACACACACATAATGGTCAAATGTAAATTGCGTTGACAATTTAGTGGCGCCCAATGTGGGGCCTTACAATGTACCTCTTATATAAAACCTTAAAATTCTCAATTTTTTTTATTCAATTTTAATTAAGTCCGGTGGACTAAAATTTTTAAATTATTTCTGTTTCTATTACACTGTGCTAGTCGCAAAAACTAACAAGCTGGGCACCCAGTTAGTAAAGCTAATTCGGGTACGCTGAATTCAATGGCGCTAGCCGTTTTTCGAAGTTAGCGCTCGTATTCGCGATATTCGCGATTTAACATTTGCTGTGTTTTTCAAAAAGTGGATTTATTTTCAGATTAATCTTATTTTGTTTAAAATAAATATTTTAACATGCCAAAACAAATTTGGAATATTTTTTCCCGTAATCTATGATAAATTAGCAATTATAATCTGAACACATGATAAAAAAATTTGGAAAATTAAAAAAGTTATAAATAAATCAAAATTAATCCAATTAAATTTTAGGATTTAATAAGTCCACTTTGGATTAATTTTGATTTATTTATAAATTTTTTCATTTTCCAATTTTTTTTATAATTTTTTCGGATTATAATTGCTAATTTATCGTAGATTACGGAAAAAATTATTTCAAATTTGTTTTGGCATGTTAAAATATTTATTTTAAACTAAATAAGATTAATCCGAAAATAAATCCACTTATTGAAAAACACAGCAATTGTAAAGCCTAGGTACGACAAAAATTAAATTTTTATGCTTTTGGGATAGTTTTTAAATCTAAATTTAGAAAATGCATTGTATTTTTTCGCAAAAAAAAAAAAAAAAATTCCGCGGAAAAAAAAACAAAATTGCGCGAAATTTTTTTTTTTCGAACTTATTTTTATACTTATTTTCATAAATTAATACCAAATAAAAAAAAAAAATTGGAAAAAAAATTTCGCGAAAAAAAATTTCCGCAAATAATTTTTTTTTTTAATATTCAATAGAGTTTAGATAATAAACATTCAGCAATTATCAAAATAATATAAAAAATAGTTTTTTTAATTAAAAATAAAAAAAAAAAACAAGTAAGAAACTATAGTCGGTCAAGACCGACCATATAATACCCTACACAAGAGTTTCCCGGAAAATGGGTCCCATGTACCGATTAGATCTATATTTTGTAAAATCTTTAATATGTGTAAAATACAATCACAAATCAAATTTGAGTGAAATAGGCTTCTATTTGTTGACAATAAACCGCTTTAGCTGAATGTCGGGCCAAATATTCCCAAGGAGCCTAAGTCCAAAACTGGTCCGATGATTATCAGATTTGATAAGGTTACTTAAATACGCGTTACACAAACAAAATTTAAATTAAATATTTTCTATTTTCATGAAATTTGAGAGATTTATGTGAAAATCGGGAAGGTGGTTTGTATGGGGGCTACAAGAAGAACTGGTCCGATTTCTCTAAAATTCGGAATGGTGATTTGTGAAGACAAAACACGTTTACTTGCCAAAAGATATCTATTATAATTCGGTTATTAGAGTCATTTGAGCCAAAACTAAATTGGACCTTTGTATGGGGGCTAGGTCTTAATATGGACCGATTTTTTCCAATTTCAATAGGTTTCGTCCTTGGGCCAAGAGAGGCTTAAGTTTCAAATTTCAAGTCAATTGATTAAAAATTGCGACCTATATCGTGTTTACACCGTTTACATGGACAGACAGACAGACGGACGGACATCGCTAAATCGACTCAAAAAGTGATTCTTATGGTGCAGAAAATTTAATGGCGCCCAAGGTGGGGCCAAACATAGAAGCTACTTCATTATTAAGGACTTCGTTTTATTTTTTGCAAATTAATTGAACTAAAATGTTTAAACCTAATTAATTTTTTTTTGGAAAAATCATTTAAAAATGTACCTACTTAGTCAGAAAAATACGGGTGGTACCGCACAGGGGATGTTTGGAAAATTTTTTAGAAATATTTCAGCCATTTAGTAAGTACTGTAACGATTGCCATAAAATTTTAAATAATAGCTTCAGTTTTGAAGTTGGAGCTCAGCGCTAGAACGGAGGAGGCATCAGAACTCCCTAAAGTAGAGTACATTTTTAAAAAGTAAAATTTTAAAGTTTGAACGATTGGGTTCCAGTTTTTTGCCAATAGGGTGTTCGCATTTATTCCGATTTATTTCAAACTGATTTAATTTGAAAACTAAATAGATTTCAGATTTTTCAAAAAAAAAAAAAAAAAAAAAACTAAGCGATAAAAAACCAAAAATAAGATTTTTTTCGTAAAAAGTACCAACACTCTTTTGACTCTTGCCTTTATTGTGGGCGTGGCAGCAAAAATTGCAAAAAATAGTATTTTTGGAAATTTTGAGAAAGGAAATTGGGAATTGGGGGATTTAGTACATTAAATCTTAAAATTTCTTTTTGCTATCACATTTCTATAAGTAGGAACTATTTAAATATGTACAAAATTTCACAACGTTGGGCCTAAAACCAAAAATTTTGTTGCATAATGAAAATTTGAACTCTTAAAATTTTGCTCGATTTTTTTTATACCCTCCACTCTAGTGATAGAGGGTATATAAGGGGTGGTCCAATAACTGGTATCTTTTTAAAACATGCAATGAAATGAACAATACTCAATAGTTTTGAAACCTTATGGCTTTATTTGAAAGAGCAAACATTCCCGTTTTTTATGGCAAACGACTTCATTGATGCGTCTTCGGCTTGCTCCGCTGTATCGCGTTGTAGCGCAGTACTGCGCTGCCAAACTGCACGTTTTTCGAAAAAAAGTTTTTAACCGAAATAAGGCACTCAAATGAGGTTATGTTAACAAACAAATTGGTACATCTTGGGATCGTAAAACTCGCAAGGTATTGTAAAGAATCCAATTCATCTATAGAAAGCAATAGATTTGAGTATCAGCATCATTACACAATATTTTCAAAAATACAGCTGAAACTCCCATTTTCGTCAAAGATGAGCGCTACATAGCCATGATTACCGACTTTTTGTTGGCCGTAATAGAATATACCAACTTGGATGACATTTATTTTCAGAAGGATGTCGCAATATGTCCCACAGTCCATCAAACAATCGATATTTTGCGCACTTAGTTCGGAAATCGTGTTTTTCGCCATATTCGCGGTGACAATTGATCACTTCAGAGCTGCCGATTAAAAACTTTAAAAAATTTTTTGAGGGATCTCGTTAAAGATTCATGCAACATGGGAAATCCAGAAATGTTCTAGGCCCATTCGACGAATATCGTTCAAGCCATTCGTGAGATAGAACCAGAAACATTAGAAAAATGGGTGCCGAGATTGAGCTACTGCGGAGCTAACCCAGGCAACCGCATGAATGAAGTCGTTTGCCATAAATAATGGGAATATTTGCTCTTTCAAATAAAGCCATAAGGTTTCAAAACTATTGAGTATTGTTCATTTCATTGCATGTTTTAAAAAGATACCAGTTATTGGACCACCCTGTATAAGTTTGTCATTCCGTTTGTAACACCTCGAAATATTCGTAAAGTATATATATTCATGATCCTCGATCGATTTTAAGACGATCTAGCGATGTCCGTCCGCCCGTTCGTCTGTCCATCTGTCTGTCTGTCTGTCTGTTGAAAACACGCTAACTTTTGAAAGACTTTACGGAGGCTCCTGAAGTTTGGCATATATGTTGGGCATTTACCTGGTCAGGTTGGTATTGCAATCCAGCGAAATCGGTCCAGTGGTTCAAAAGTTATGAGCAAAAGACTGAATTTCGGCAAGGGTTTTTCGTAAATTTATGAGATAAAAAGCACCATAACTTTCGAAAAGCAAATCTGAGGATGCTGAAGCTTGGCATATATATTTTTCGTTCCTCCAGCCTAGTTCGTATTGAATTTCACCCAAATCGGTCCAGTGGTTCAAAAGTTATTAGCAACACCGTGAATTTCAGATTAGCTTCACCTTAAATTCACGTGTTGAAAACCCGTTAAACCTGTTGTAAAAACATTGGTAAGTCACAAAAATATTTTACAACGTATTTTTGTCACTCAAAATATTTTTATACCAAAACAAAAAAAAATACACTCGAAAAAATTTTACACTTAAAAAAAATTTTACACTCAATAAAAAATTAGTAAATTATTTTTTTTTTCAAAAATTACTAAAAAAAAATTTTCTACACAAAATAAAATATTTCTAATCAAAACTGTTATTTTTTTCACGTTAGAAAATTTACTATCACTTAAAATGGGCATTGTGGAGGGTGTTCATAGATTCGGCCAAGTCGAATTTAACTTTTCTACTTGTTTAAATTTAACTTTTGTGTGGAAGCTATCCTAGTGAGTGGGATAGGTTTGTTCAAGAAAAATGTTGGAGCCAAAAATTATTAGAGGTTGGTATCACATTTTGCCCTTCTAGAAGGCACCATTGGCAGCAGCTGATTTAATAAAAAATGTTGGTGTTATAAAAAATATCGGGGGTCGGTCATACATTTGACTCCTCTTGGAGCGACTCTATGGAGGGATTTTTGTGTGTTTTTAACCAGCACGTATGCTCCAGTGAGTAGTCATTTTCCCCACAATTGCCTCAGGTTCGCTCCTAGAGGGTGGAATGTAAGACCGACGCCCATTAATTTTTATACGCCAATATTTTTTCTAAACAAACATACTGCCTATCTCCACTCCAGAAAGGGGCTCTCATACAAAAAGACATTTTTATGAAATTAGCGCACATCGCTAACTAAATTAAATTTAAATTGATACTGTCGTTCTTGTTTTTGGAAACCCCCCTAAAAAAATCTCTAATTAAAAAAGTACGTACATATCATATGCAGACTTACACACAATTGACGTCACATTACAAAACACACACAGTGATTAAATGTAAAGTTCAAATTGTACACATAAATTATTGGCGCACAAAGTGGGGCTGCAAATAGACATGTCATATACAATAGACTGGCTCAAAAATGTATTTGAAAAAATTGCGTGTCAAAATTTTTTATTTTGTGCTCCCCAGCCTCATCGAAAGTTGACCCATTTTTAACATAAATTTCAAATTTACCCATCTGGGGAAAAAAATTTGGACGCCTCTGTTGTGCCTACCAAAACACACAAAGATTTTTCAACTTGTAACTAGCTTACAACATGAATAGATAATAATCCCCGCCTTTAGCAAAAAATTGCAAAAAATCAGGTTTTTTGGAAATTCTTGACAAACAAATGGGGAATTGGCTTAATCTTTTCATCAAATCTTAATGTTTTGTTTTGTGTTAACATTTGCTATAGTAAGACCTAAATAAATTTAAAAAAATGCAATCTTATTTGAATGCAACACTGCAACACACACAATATTCAAATGTTTTGTACACACTGCTCGATATATTCAATGGCGCCCAACTTGGGGCCTCACATAGAATCCTTTATTTTAATAAAACCACAAACTTATTTTTGAACATATAATGCAGGGTGTCATTAACAATTATTTAAATCAGCTTTGTGCAATTCCATTACATTTTTTTTCAGTAGATAAACTAAATTTAATATGATGCTGCCCTTCAATTTTTTGGAAAAACATCTAACAAAATTCTAATTAAAAATTTACATACACATCATATAAACAAATGCAGACTAATTTATATGAACAATTTACTTCACAAAAGTGAAACACACACAATAGACAAGTGCAGAAAACGCGTAATGCAGATAATATAATGACGCCCAACGTGGGGTTTTGTCATAGAACTTCTTATTCAAATAACACTTTATTTTTATTTTTAAAAAAGAATTTAATAAAACAATTTTTGTAAAATTTATTTAAATTTTGAAAAATAACTTTTGTAAAATAGTTTCACTAACAAGGGAAGTATCTCAACCCTTATGAACCGATTTGCCTGAAACTTAAAATATATATAAATAAGACGATTTTAAGGTTGGGGTGTCTCGGCTTTTCGGCCATATCAGTGTTTCAAAATTTCGTTGTCCCCTTATGAAACCATATGGACCTCCGGGAAAATTTCGATAACTCACGAACTAAAAGGAATATCTTCAAGAGCAAAAATACGTGTCGACTTAAATTTAATAAAGATTATTTCGTATTCATATGGACATCGTAGCTCTATGTCTTCATATATGTACCCCCCAAAATTTTCACATTTTCATGAAAAAAATATTTAACAAAGCCAAACTTTTACAAAGTTATGCCACCGTTGAATAGGCATTAAAAAAACCTTTCTTCTCATATGTAAACATCATATAGTTATTGGAAAGAAATGGCTGAAAAATCCAAAAAACGATTTTTTCGCCATTTTTTTACCCATGTTTTGAACCCCTAAACCTGATATGGCCGATAAGCTGAGACACCCCAACCTTAGAATTGTCTCTTTTATATATATTTATCGTTTCATGCAAATCGGTTCATAAGGGTTGAGATACTTCCCTTGTAAGTTAAATATTTTTTACAGAAACTGGTCAATATACTGGCCATCTTACTATTTTTTTATATAAAAACACCCAAGAAAATTCTAATTAAAAAAAGTAGATCATATCATGTACACATTTGCAGACTAATTAATACACATAATTGACTTCACATAACTGAAATACACACAATGGTCAAACGTTAAGTACCAACTGCGCAGAAAATATAAAGGCGCCCAACGTGGGGCCTCTTATCGAACAAACGATCCCTTATTTTATAGGATAGCACGCTACCAAATGACCTTAACTCCTAGAAAAACACACGATGGACAAATGTTAAGTATGCTTTTTTAAAATAATTTAATGGCGCCTAACTTGGGGTCTCATACAGAACTTTTTATTCCAGAATTTCCATAAAAATTGTAAACTAACTCTTATTTATTATAAATTAAATTAAATGTTGTCCTTCAATTTTTTTTTTTGGAAAAACACGCAAAAAATTATAATTAAAAGCGGACATACATGTCATATAAACATTTGCAGACTAATTAATATGTACAATTGACTTCACATAACTGAAACACTCATAACAGATAAATGTTAAGTATATATTGTTTAGAAAACTTGATGGCGCCCACTGTGGGGCCTTGCATAGTGTCTTTTAACCTGAGACGTTTTTCCAACACTTTTTCATACCGAAAAATTCTCAAATTTTGATACTATTTTCTATTTAGAATATTCTTAGATTTTTAGAAATTTTTCCGTTTAGAAACATTTTTCGATTCTGAGACATCAAAAAACTAAAACACACACAATAGATAAATTTAAAAACGTATTTTAAAGAAAATTTGATAGCGCCCAAATTGGGGACTGGGATAGATTCTTTGAACATGATCCATTTTGCCTATAGAAAAGTTACTAGATTCGGAAACATTTTTCTGTTTTTTCAGATTCTTAACATTTTTCAGTATAGAAAAATTCTCAGATTTTGAGACTTTTTTCCGTTTAGAAAATACTTATATTTTAATCGATTTCCGTATCGAAAAATTCTCAGATTCTACGACATTTCTCGGTATTGAAAAATTCTGAGATTCTGAAACATTTTTCCCATATCGAAAAATTGTAAGAGTCTGAGACATTTTTCCGTACAGAAAAATTTTCAGGAAAATTCTCAAAGTCTGAGACATTTTTCCGAATTGAAAAATTATCAGTTTCTAAAACCATTTTGCGTATACCACAATTTTCAGATTCTGCCCGAGACTTTTATTTCGAAAAGAAATATTCTCAGATTTAGAAAAAAAAAAAAATCAGATTCTAAGACATTTTCCTGTATAGAAAAATTCTCAGATTCTGGAAAAATTTTTTCCGCATAGAAAAGATTTCAGATTCATAAACATTTTGCCGTATAAAAGAGTTCATAGATTCTGTGACATTTTTCTGATTTTTTAGTTTCTGAGACATTTTTACGAATAGAAAAATTCTGAGATTCCAAGATATTTTTCCGTATAGAAAAAATTAAGATTATATGACAGTTTTCCGTATGGAAAAATTTTTAGGACAAATTTTTAGGAAAATTATCAGATTCTGAGACATTTTTCCGTACAGAAAAATTGTCAGTTTCTAAAATATATTCCGCATAGCTAAATTTTCAAATTCTCTACGAGAAATTTTTTTCATAGAAATATTTTCAGATTCTGATGCATTTTTTGCGTATAGACCCATTTCCAGATTTTGAGACATTTTTCCCTATAGAAAAATTTTAAGGTTCTAAAACATTTCTGTATAGAAAAGTTCTTAGATTCTAAGACATTTTCTGTACAGAAAAGTTCTAAGATTTTGAGACATTTTCGCAAATAGAAAAATTCTTAAATGCCAAGGCATTTCACAGATTCTGATTTTGATATTTTTTCCGTATAGAAAAGTTCTCAGATTCTGAGACATTTTTGCGTATAGAAAAATCCTCAGCTTCTGAAAAATTTTTCCATTTAAAGAAATTTTCAGATTCTGAGACATTTTTTTCGTATAGATTTTAAGACTTTTTCCGTTTAGAAAATTCTTAGATTTTAAGATATTTTTCTGCATAGAAAATATTTGTATACTTATTTTAATTCATCAGATAACTGAAACATACACATTAGATAAATGTTAAAATAAAATTTGATGGCGCCCATCTTGGGGCCACACATAGACTCTTTCTATCTGAGCAGTTTAACTTTTAGAAAAGTTGTTAAATTCTGAAACATTTTTTCGTATAAAAAAGTTTATAGATTCTGCGACATTTTTTTGATTTTTCAGATTCTGAGACATTTTTCCGATAGAAAAATTCTCGGATTATAATTCTTTTTTTCCGTTTAGAAAATACTTAGATTTTGAAATATTTTTCGGTATATTTTCAGATTCTGAGACATTTTTCGGTATAGAAAATATTTCTATACTGATTCTGATTCATCAGATAACTAAAACGTACACAATAGATAAATGCTAAATACGTATTGTACAGAAAATTTAATGGCGCCCACCTTGGGGCCCACATAGATTCTTTTGATCTGAGCAGTTTTTATTTTAGAAAAGTTGTTAGATTCTGAAAAATTTTTCCGTATAGAAAAATTTTGAGATTCTGAAACATTTTTCCGTATAGAAAAATTCTCAGATTCTAACACAATTTTCCGTATAGAAAAATTTTAGATTATGAGGCATTTTCCGTATGGAAAAATTCTCAGATTTTGAGACATTTTTCAGTATAGAAAAATTATCAGTTTCATAAACATTTTTTCGTATAGCACAATTTGCAGATTCTGTCCGAGACATTTTTTTTCGAATAGAATATTCTCAGATTCTGAAACATTTTTTTGTATAAAAAAATTCTCAGATTCTTCCGATTCTGAGACATTTTTTCCGTATAGAAAAATTTTCTGATTCTGAAACATTTTTCCGTATAGAAAAATTCTCAGATTCTGAAACATTTTCCATATAGAAAAGTTCTCAGTTTCTGAGACATTTTTGCATATAGAAAAATTCTTAAATTCCGAGACATTGCTCAGATTCTGAAAAATGTTCCGTAGAGAAAAGTTCTCAGATTCTAAGTCATTTTTTCGTATAGAAAATTTCCTGACTATGACTATTTATTCATATAGAAAAATTCTCAGATTCTGAGATATTTTTCCGTATAGAAAAATTTTTAGATTTTTCTATCCACAAAAATGCTTAAAATGTAATTCAGGATATAATTTATCCTTGGTGGACTGTATGTGATATAACACACACTGTATGCATGATGTAAGTTTTTTTTATTACTTTTTTACTGTGTGTAAGTGAATTATATATAAGGCATTCCATGTCAAATCGGACACTTTGAATTTTTTTCTTTTCCCAACTTCTTTACAGTTTTAATTACACAAAAAAAAAAAATTCCAATGAACGACTTTCATAGTATTTATGAACAAATTCATACAATTACATAATTCATACAAATTCATAAAAATTTTTTCATAATACTTATAAACTTTTTCATAGTATTTATTAGAGTTGTCAATTATTCGACTTTCAACTTTGTTCGAATAATTCAAATAATTGATTTTCCTCGTTCGATCAAACGATTAAAGATCAAAATTTATTCGATTAATCGAAGAGAATAACGAATAAAAAAATAATTTTAAAAAATATTTTTATTAACAAAAAAAATTAACAATTCATATAAAAAATCTTAAAATAAGAAAGTTAAAATTTTTATTAACGAAAAAATGCATACAAAACTTGAAAATAAAAGAGTTAAAAGTTAAAAAAACTTAAAAATTGAATAACTGAGATCACTTTTAATTAATGGATGTCGATTTTAAAACTTGTTGAGAAATAATTCAAATACAGATTATTATTTGAAGTATTCAGACAAAATATATCATAAAGGATTTTAATTTTTGTCAAATAAGACAATTTAAGTTGTTCTTAAGAAATAATCTTTTAAAAATAAAAGTTGACTCAATTTTTTTGCTTTCAAACGATTTTTGGTTTTTGTTTTTATTAATTATATTTTGAAAACACTCTTTCGCTAATTGTTAAAGTAGGTGATATAGTAAGAAGAGCATAAAAAAGTTTATCTATTTTTTCTGTTCTTTTTTCAGATTTGTCCAAATATACCATATCGTCTGATATATCGCTGAAGTCCTTTTTATTTTCTAAATTTTTAATACTTTGAATTGAATTATTTAACTCGCATAAAAGATTATTATTTTCATTACTAATAACTTCCTCTATTTCAATACTTTTATCTGAATTATTGTGATTACTTTCAACATAAAATAATCTGGAGTATAATTCATTTGCTTATTCTTTTTTTTCGCTTTTTGGAGAATATTTTAAGAAACTTTTATTGCTCGGAAAATTTCCAGAATTTAGAAAAATTAACGTATTTAACACTTTTATACGTCTCTCATTAATTCTTATTTTAATACGTTTTAGTAAGTCTGATGCAAAAGAATTATCAATTTTTTCTAAATTATTTAATAAAAACTTGATAACTCCCTCTAATTCTATAATGGATGTGCTATCCAGGGCTATGGCTACAATATATTTTAACTTTCCTACATTTTGTATAAAATCTTTCAAAATTTATGAGAATAAATCAAATTCTAAGCATTTATTTAATTTTTTAATAAAAAAAATTGTTCGATTAATCGACATTAATTAATCGATTTATTCGTTATTCGAAAATTGTCATTTTTGAATTATTCGAACAAGAGTAGGGCTTTGTTTGATCGATTAATCGAATTATTCTTAATCGACTGACAACTCTAGTATTTATGCATAAATTATAATTTAACATTTTTCATAAATACCGTGGAAACGTTTATAAGTATTATGAACAAATTATTAAATTGTACACTCAAAAAAAAAAGTTTGTAAAATTACAAGCAAAAGGTCTTGTAAATCTATTTTACTAATATTTTTGTCTATTTACAAAAATTCTTGTATTTTTAATAAAACAAAAACTACCGTGCGCTTTGTAATTTTACTATAATATGTTGGTAAATTTATTTAAAAATTTTTTTAGGTAAATTAACAAAAAAAATAATTATTTTACAAATTAAAAAAAAAATTACAAGGTGTTTAGTTGTTTTACACAAGAAAATTGTAATTGTACAACAACATTTTATTTGATAGTATGTATTTAGTCTTTCTACCAAAAAATGTTTTATTACAAACAATTTTTTTTCAAGATTTTTTAGTTTACAAGGTTTTCAGTATTTTGACACAAAAAAATGTAATTAAACAAAAATTTGTATTGAAAAATAATTATGCAACAATAGGAGACGCAAAAATTTTCCATATTTTGTTAAAAATTATTTTTGATAAATAAAAAATTTCATAAAAAAATTTTGAAAATATTTTAAGTTCCGGATACAAACATTTTTCAATTAGTTGTAAGCTTTATCAAAAAAATTGAATATCAAGACGATTTTTTGGTAACTTGCTTTAAGTAAGATACCACAATTTTTATATGTTTTTACTATATTATTGTTCTAGTTTTTTTGTTTGTATTTTTACCATTTTTTGGTAATTTTACCATATTTTTTTGGTACTTTTTTTTTTAAATCTGGCACTAAAATGTCAATCAAAAGCTGTCAATTATGAAAAATTATTTTTTTTCTTATTTTATCAGGTACTTAAACGTCCAATCTACAATATCCAAAGTTTTTTTTATAATTTTTTAAAAATACTTGCTAAAATAATTAAAAATTCGAAACAAAAGGTAATTTTTTTGACTAGTTTTTCTTGAAAATATAAGAAATTTCTTGTGTAGCCTCCTTCGCAATTCTCATATGTTCTACTTAAGAAAAACGAAATTCCGAAAAAAAAATAAAAAAGTGCAGTGTTATACTCTAAAAAGTTTGTTAAAAGTGTTCAAGTGAAAAAAAAAATCATTTCAGGTTGTTAAAGTGCTACTCCAGCTGCCGAAGAAGGAAAAATAAGATGAACCAATGGAAAAAACCTTTAAATTTACAAAACCAATATGTAAATATACCAAATTTTTTGTAAATTTACAAAACAAATATGAAAGTTTGGAAAACAAAATTGTATACTTACAGAAAAAGTTGTAATTTTACAAAAATGAAGTAGAAAATACAAAAACAATATTGTAAATTTACAAATTATTTGGTTAAACTACTGTTTTTACGGCAAAAAAATAAGAAAAAATGGTATATTTACAATAAAAATTGTAAATTTACCACTTTTTACTGTAAATATACAAGTTTTTTGCCATAAAAAACTGTAGTTAAACCAAACAATTTGTAAATTTATAATTTTATTTTTTGATTTTCTACTTTATTTCGTAAATTTACAACTTTTTTTGTAAGTCTACAATAATATTTTACAAAAAAAAAATTGTAAATTTACACTTTCTCCCCGTAATTTTTTTGTTAAATCAATTTACAAATTATCCCCGTAACATTACGGGGATTCTTGCTAGTACATATTTTACAAAACCTGCCCCGTACAATCACGGGGATTTTATGTCATTTTACAAACTTTTTTTTTTGAGTGTATGAATTTGTTCATAAATACTATCAAAGTCGTTAATTGTAATAAAAATGTTTTTCTGTGTAGCCTTGGAAATCTTCTTTCCTCGTAAGTTTTCAAAAATTCGGAGCTAGCTTCTAAACTTATTTTTCATACCTAAACTTCTTGATATTAAATCGGCTTCTACACCTAAAATAGTGCCCCATTAATTTTTACACCCAACATTTTTTTACGAAATATACCTACCGTTTATCATAACTCCCTAAGAGGGCTCCCATACAAGTTACAGTGGGAGCAAATTTGATAAAAACAAAAAAAAATTAAATTTAAAGTGTCCGATTTGACATGGAATGCTTCATTTACACATACATGCGTTCTCATCTACACATGAGTATAAATGAATGTTAGAAAACTAACAATAAGTATAAATTACTGTTACTCAAGTGTGTATTTTCATTAATGTCTTCTATTCAGAGTATATTTTTATACCCTACACCACTCTGTGGTATAATGAGTTTGTGCTGATGTTTGTAGCTATCCGAAATATTAGTACTAGGCCCACCTTTAAGTATACCGATCGACTCAGAATCACTTTCTGAGGCTATTTAGCGATGTCCGTCCGTCCGTGTAAACGTTGTAAGCATGATACAAGTCGCAATTATCAATCGATTTACATAAAATTTAAAATTTAAGCTGTCTTTGGCTCAATAACGAAGCCTATTGAAATTGGAAAAGATCGGTCCATGTTTTGGCCTAGCCTCCATACAAACGTCCCTTTGAAATATGGCTTAAATGACTCTTATAACCGTATTATGACAGGTCTCCTTTCGAAATTTGGCAGGTAAACATATTATATATTTACAAATACACATTTCTTTTTTAAAAGAAATCGAACCAGTTCTTCTTGTAGTCCCTACCCTCCCGATAATCACATAATCATGAAAATAGGAAATATTTAATAAAAATGTTGTTTGTTGTTATTAAATGTGTACTTTGGTTGCCTTACCAAATCTGAATATAATTGGACCAATTTTGGACTTAGACCCTATATAAAGATTTCGACCGATATTTAGTCAAATTGATCTATTGGCAACAAAAATTAACCAATTTCACTTAAATTTGGTTTATGTGTGTTTTCTACATTAATTAAATATCTAACGGAAGATAGATCCAATCGGTCCATGTTTGAACTTGCGACCCATTTTCCGGAAAACACTGGTGTAGGGTATCATATGGTCTATCTTGACCGAATTTTTTGTTCTTACATGTTTTTTTTTTTTGCTTTTGTGTTGAGTCTATTTGTTTTTTTTTTACTCTTTCTGTTCTTGAACATGAATGTGCATGCTTTTGTGTGACCAAGGACATTTTCATATTTTGTGACTCGAAAAAAGGAAATGTAATAAAATAAGAAATGAATAATATAACTTATTTTTTTAATTGTACAAATGTCATCAATTATGTTGCATGCATATTTAAAAGTTTTGACCTCAACATTTAAATAACATACATATGTATATATAATTTTTGGTAGTTGAATGTTTAAAATTGTTTTAGAAAATATGAATAAAATTTTTGGCAGGAACTTAGATAAAATGCAATAAACTTTTTTTAATTATATAATTGTATAATAATAACATAGAACTTTTTACAATGATTGCCGGTTTGTTTTAGTAAGATGGTTCAAGGGGTCTCATAAGAAACGAACCCAGGACCTACCTACTCAAAGCTGAAACCGCAAACGTGGTTTACCCAGCTCCACCTACACAGAAAAAAATAAAAAAAAGTTGGGGGACGTTGATGGCACCTTCCCATCGCGATAAATAAACCAAATGTTTCATTTATTTAACAAAAATACAAAAACCATGCAAAACAAGTGAGAGTGTTAAATTCGGCTGTGCCGAATCTTTTATACCCTCCAAAATGTAAAAAAAATAAAAAAAAAAAAAATTCAGGGGCGTTTTTTGGGGAGTGCAAGGGGGTCAACAGGGGACTTTGAGAGCACCTTCATATCGCGAGAGCACCTTCATATCGATTCCCACCAAAACCCTTGGTCGATTTCGCTACAACGAGACGACGGTCATTGTTACCAGTTCTCGGTTAGGTTAAAATTATTTAAAAATGAGTTCCCGAGTAAAAAAAAATTGTATGGTAAAACATGTTATCTTATAAAATTATATATAATTTATTGGATCTGATTTTGCCAAATTTCATCCGAAAATTGGCCGCGCCAAAGTTATCTCATAACATCTTATAATATATGAAGTTACAGTTTAATATGTGATTTCATCCGGAAATTGGCCGCGCCAAAGTTATCCCAAATTATCTATTATCATGATTTTGTATTAAATATGATATGATATGATGTAATTTCATCCGGAAATTGGCCGCGCCAAAGTTATCTTAAAATATCCAATATCATGATTTTATATTAAATTGGATATTATATAATGTAATTTCATCCGAAATTTGGCCGCGCCAAAGTTATCTTATAATATCTGATATCTTGATTTTATAAAAAAATTATTGGATACATTTTTATCCAAAAAATGTTTCTGTTTTTAAATTTATTTTTAGATATAATAATGTCAAACTGAAAATAAATAAAAAAAAAAAAAAACTTCGAACGGACGGGGATTAGAACCACAAGTCTTCCGTTTTGTAATCGCAATCTCTACCCTCTAGACCAGCGGACGTTGTTAGCAAATAACAACTTTAAAAGACTTAGTTTTAAATAAATTGATCGTATCTAATTATATCAAATTGATCAAACATATAGTAATATATGATTACATCCAATTAAATATGTTATTCACTTGTACACAATTTTCAAAAAGACTTAGAAAATTTTTGATAAAATTTGCAAAAAAAAAAAAATTGGAATGACGTACAGAGCTATTAGGGGCTTCCATGGTAAGCTTAAACAATAATTTTAATGTAGCGGTATGCCTTATTTCCAAGTCATAGGCTTCCAAAGTGAAATAAGACTTTGGCTTATAAGTTTGAAATTTTTCATGGAATCAGGAAATAAGAATTAGATTTGAGATCGGGTTCCAAAAATCATTTATAATTTCATAATTTAAACCAAATATAACTATTATTAACTATATAAATGCAATATAAATTTTTAAAAATGATTGCAAAAATTCAAAAAGTAAAATTTTTTAAGTTCTAAAAAAACAAATGCAATAAAAAAGTGTTTTCTATTAAAAAAAAAATAAAAAAATATATTTTTTTCTGGAATCGAACTCGGGTTCCCAATGATAGATAATTTTATAATAAATTAAATATTGTTATATATAACTATATAAAAGCAATATAATTTTTTAAAAATGATTGCAAAAATTCAAAAAAACAAAAATTTTTAGTTCTAAAAAAAAAATGCAATAAAAAAGTGTTTTCTATTTAAAAAAAATAAAAAAAAATATTTTTTTTTTCTGGAATCGAATTCGGGTTCCCAAAAATTATAGATAATTTTATAATAAATCAAATATAGTTATATATAACTATATAAAAGAAAAATATTTTTTTAAAAATTATTGCAAAAATTCCAAAAATGAAAATTTTTTAGTTCTAAAAAAATTAAACGCAATAAAAAAGTGTTTTCTATTTAAAAAAAAATAAAAAAAAAACTTTTTTTTCTCGACTGGGCCGGGAATCGAACTCGGGTTCCCAAAAATCATATGTAATCTTATATGATCCAATAAAAAGTTTTGTATAACCATATATGTTGCCACACAAAAATAAATTTTGAAATACTGGCATATATAATTATATATGGCTAGTTGTTTGGTCAAAAAAATATCTTTTATATACATGATTATATCAAAATATATATTCCATTACATATGCGACCATTTATAAATATATATTGAGTTTAGACGAAATTTGCGTATATATAGTACCATACAAATACAGATATGTTATCGTTTAAGACACATGTAATTATATCTATTATTTTTGTTGGAAATTTTTTTAGTATGGAACCATATATAGTTTTAAATGGTATTATATTAGTCATATATAATTATACATAAATTGATACTGGATTTTTTGTTTAGTAAAGTCCTATACATAATTAGATATAAAGTCACGTATAATAATGTATGAAATCGGATTAAGTTTTATGTGCAACGTATGATTACATCTACCATTTATATTAATATATTATGAACAATATAATGAGATATGATTTTATATGACATCATTTAAAAAAATTGGAAAATTTCAAAGTGAGATATAATTTTATACTTTGACTCATATAGTTGTATATGGTTTTATGAAAACATATAAAATAATATACATTTATATAAATTCCTTTTTACTCGGGTTGTAAATAAAAATTGGAAAAATAAATAAAAACTGATCATTGGATCAAATTATTATTATTATTATTATTATCGCGATAAATATACCAAATGTTTCATTTATTTAACAAAAAAACATGTAAAAAAAGTGTATTTTTTCAGAGGTTGGTTCAGTTCTTCAAGGGGGAACTTTTTTCCTCCTGGCCGGATTTTGTCCATTCACGAACTTATTTAACAAAAAAACATGTAAAAAAAGTGTATTTTTTCAGAGGTTGGTTCAGTTCTTCAAGGGGGAACTTTTTTCCCCCTGGCCGGATTTTGCCCATTCACGAACTTAGCCTGCCTATGAACATGAGACATATTTGTGCCAAACTTCAGGAGTGTAGCTGTTTTATTTTGGACTGCATTGTGTTATCTACAGACAGACGGACGGACGGACGGACAGACGGACATTCATAGAATGTCTTAGAATCGATCATCGATCAATAATATATGTACTTTATGGGGTCCCTGACCGATATTTCGATGCGTTACAAACGGAATGACAAAGTGAGTATACCCCCATACTGTGCCCACCAAAAAATACTGTTTGCCTTTAAGTAGGTTTGTAAGGGAGTAATTTTTGTTGTCTGCTTACAAACCTGCTTACGTATGGCATGATATTTGTTCGCAATATCCCACTTTAGAGCATTTCTTTTGAGCGCTTATATCGGTGCAATGAATATGAATTGAAATCATGCCTTTTTTTAAATATTTTTAGTATTTTTTTAATGCACTGCCATACTTTACTGCAACCGGTATGCAGGTTAGTATGCCAACAAAATCTCTCCCTTACACTACTGCATACGGTATGCAGCTGTGTAAGCGAATGTCATAAAAAAACAACATCAAAAATCATTCGCTTACACAAGTGAATTCTTGTATGCACTGCACCCAAAATCTTGATTATTTTTTGCTGGGTGTTTGGAGGGTAAAGTTAAAAATTTAATTAAACAATTAATTATATTAATTAAAAATTTAATTGATTTTAAATTAAAAAAAAATTAAAATTTTAATTAAAATAAAATTTACGATATTATTTTCTGTATCTAAGGTCAATTCATACATAATTAATTTCCCCATGAAAATTGTTATATACATTTTAAAGTGCCGTGAAATTGCACTGAAATGAAAACTTTCGTAATAAACTTTACGCAGCGCCATCAACCGAGTCCACATTTTATTAGAAAACTTATTTTTTTCACTATTTTTGTAAAGAAATTTGTTTGCAATCATTTTCCTTTTGAATCAAATTTCACAGTAGCCCTCCTGAAATGAAGGACAAAATAAAGAATTTTATTAATACATTTACTCCAGCACCATCTACTGGGTCCAAATTTTATAAGGAAATTTACTTTTATTTAAAACAAGTAGAAAAGTTAAATTCGACTTGGCCGAATCTATGAATACCCTCCACAATGCCCTTTTTAGGTGACAGTAAATTTTCTAACGTGAAAAAAATAACATTTTTGATTAGAAATATTTTATTTTGTGTAAAAAAACTTTTTTTTAAGCAATTTTTGAAAAAAAAAAAATAATTTATTAATTTTTTTTTAGTGTAAAATTTTTGTTGAGTGTAAAATTTTTTTCGAGTGTACTTTTTTTTTTTTTTTGTGTAAAAATATTTCTAAGAGGCAAAAATACGGTGTAAAATATTTTTGTGACTTACCAATGTTTTTAAAACATGTCTTACGGGTTTTCAACAAGTGGATTTAAGGTGAAACTAATCTGAAATTCACGGTTTTGCTAATAACTTTTGAATCACTGAACTGATTTGGCTGAAATTCAATACGAACTAGGTCAGGAAAACGACAAATATATATGCCAAGCTTCAGCATCCTCACAATTGCCTTTCGAAAGTTAGCGTGTTTTTCTCGTAAATTCAAGAATAACCCTTGCCGAAATTCAGTCTTTTGCTCATAACTTTTGAACCACTGGACCGATTTTGCTGGATTGCAATACCAACCTGACCAGGCAAATGCCCAACATATATGCCAAACTTCAGGAGCCTTCGTAAAGTCTTTCAAAAGTTAGCGTGTTTTCTACAGACGCACAGACAGACAGACGGACATCGTTACATCGACTTAGAATCGATCGATGATCATGAATTTATATACTTTATGGGGTCCTAGACCAATATACCCTCTATCACTAGAGTGGGTAGTATAAAAATATATTTTGTGAATTTGAGCCAAATCGTTGCATAAATAAAAACAATTTACTGTCACGTCAACAGCGCCACCTTTCGGGCCCAAATTTTATCAGGAATCTTAGTTTTGTTTAATAAATATATTTTGTGAATTTGAGCCAAATCGTACCATAAAAACAAAAAAATTAAATATTACGACAACAGCTCCACCTATCGTAATTAAACATAAGATAAGCCTCAACCTAGACTAAACTAATACATTGTCGAAGTTCAGTTCAATCCGTCAAGCGGCTCTAGAGTTTTAGTAACACGTGCCCTGAACAAACGTTTTTATATATTAAAATTAAAAAATTGTATGGGGAGCGGCTTAAGGGTTGAAGATGGTATATCACCGTCCGACAAAAATGAAAAAAAGTCGTTGAACACGAACTGAATAATATACGTTTGAAGCTAGAGACTAAATGGAGTAAAACTGCATTTACAGTTTTTTATTTCGTGACCCTGTTTCCTTTAAAAGGACTTCAACGTTTTAGAGGATTACATTTTATAATTTTTTTTTTAATATTTGTACTTGTCCTAGGGTGCCACTATTGATAGCATATGAAAGAGGAGAATCTCCCCTAATTTTCCTATTTTATTATTTTCTCATATCGGAAAAAATTAGGTATGTTACGTCCATTCAAAAATGTGTCCTTCAATATCATTCAAAATTTTCAACAAACTATTTTGATTAAGTTTTCAAATGACTTTATTCACATCCTTTAAACTGATATGGCAAAATATAAAAATGGAAAAATTAAGGGAGATCCTCCTCTTTCATCTGCCGTCACCAGTGTCATCCTACACTCAAAAAAAAAAGTTTGTAAAATGACATAAAATCCCCGTGATTTTACGGGGCAGGTTTTGTAAAATATGTACTAGCAAGAATCCTCGTAAAGTTACGGGGATAATTTTTAAATTGATTTAACAAAAGAAAATGTAAATTTAAAATTTTTTTTGTAAAATATCATCTTCGAGGTGAACATTTTTTTTGTAAATTTGCAAAAAATTTGGTAAATTTACAAAACAAAAATGTAAACTTACAGAAAAAGGTTGTTATTTTACAAGGAAAAATAAAAAATGAAAAAAATTAATTGTAGATTAACAAATTATTTGGTTAAACTACTGTTTTTTATGCAAAAAACTTGTAAATTTACAATAAAAAGTGGTAAATTTACAATTTTTATTGTATATGTACCATTTTTCCTTATTCTTTTGCCGTAAAAACAGTAGTTTAACCATAAAATTTGTAAATTTACAATATTGTTTTTGTATTTTCTACTTCATTTTTGTAAAATTACAACTTTTTTCGTAAGTATACAATTTTGTTTTTTAAATTTTCATATTTGTTTTGTAAATTTACAAAAAAATTGGTTTATTTTGTAGCGTACAACGAATTAAAATTTTAGATAAATTAACATGGCAGTTGGTATGTAGGGAGGCATGGCTAAGCGGTCGCACGCACTTGATCCAGCCTTTTGCTCGTCGGAGGAGAGGTTCGGTGCTTGGCTATGTCCCTGCCACTTCGCTACGCGTAAACTTATTTTAATGCGTGCTGTAGGGTGAATAGAACAGGAAAGTAAAAAAAAAGAGGGGAAAACGGAAAACTGAAAATTAAGGGATTGTCTAACATTTCGAATTTCTTTGTTAAAATTAGGTCGATTGTAAGTAAGATGGTAATGTTACAATCTTTCGCCCACCCAACCATGATCACAGCGAAATAAAATATTTCCTAACAAAAAATAATAGTTGTGATCCCATAGTCAATCACAACAAGTTCCCTACCAAAAGTTTAAATCAAACAGAAAAATTTAAGTTTAGGCACAAATCATGTTGATTTATTTACTGACGAAATTCATTTAAAAATTAAATCAAAAATTAAATTTAAAACTAATTTTAATTTTATTAAACACAAATTCATTTAATGGTTTTTGAAAATAAAAACCATAATTAAAATAATATAATGAAAATATGAAAAAAATAACAAAAGCCTTAATAAGAGTAAAAATGAAAAAAACTAAGTTAGTGGAAAAATATTACAATAAAATTATTTTAAGGTAAATAAACTGACTTTAAAATTATTAACAAAAAAATATTTCTCGTTTGGAAAAAAAATATTAGCGTACCAAAAGTGTTTATGTGCGGTGCTTCATGGGACAATTATGTAAAATTAGGTTAATGACCTCAACGAAAAGTAGTCCAAACCGAAAATCAATGAAAAAGCAATGACCCGACCGAATTTTAACTTATAAAGGGATTTTTATAAGTTCGACCCGATGTACTATTTAATTTAAATGATAAAACAATTGAAAAAGTATATTAATTAATTAAATAATTCACTTTAAATATTTCGTTTTTAAAACTTTAATGTGGTCACCCTAATCATAATGTTAAATTGCAAGTTAAATGCAAATCAAAACAAAGAATTTAAATCAAAGGGTAAAATGAAATGGTAAAAAAAATAATATAGAAAAAAAAATTAACTCACATTAATGTTGTTGTTGGTGCTCCCACGACGAAAGATCTTTCGAAGAGTACAGCAGCCTTCATGATGTGGATGCAGGGCTGCCAGATTTGCCGATTTATCGGCATTTTGCCGATTTTTTGCCTCAAAATTGCCAAAGTGCCGATTTGCCGATTTTTGCTCCAAAAATGCCGATTTTTTTTATCAAATCTAAAAACACGGTCACTTTTTATACCCTAACCTTCGTCATAGCATCAACTCTAAAAACACGGTCACTTTTTATACCCTAACCTTCGTCATAGTAGGATTTATGTATAAAGGTTTGTCATTCCGTTTGTAACACCACGAAATATCGGTCTAGGACTCTAATAAGTGAACATGCTCATGGTCCTCCAACGATTTTAAGTCAATATAACGATATCCGTCCGTATGTCTGAAGAAAACACATCATTATTAGAGTGGAGCAATTTTTTTTTTTTTCGATTTCACTTAGCGTAGGGGTCAGTAGAGTTGTCTTTTAGGGTGAATATGAACACAAACATATATTTAACCTGTGAGGCAATGTCTGTGTTCCTTTTTGACCTAAAATCGGGAACCTCTGAAGAATGTTGAAAAAAATATTTTTTTTTGGTTTTTTTGCTGGATATATTAGTTTCAGGCAATGGAATCGGCCAAATTCCGAAACACATGTTTATTAAGTCTTGCAAAAATGACCAACATAAATAAATTTAAAACAGAAAAATAGTTTTCATAAAAAGTATTCTATGAGAATATCATGGTTTTAATTAGTAAAGGAAATAATGACCTCGAACTAGAACAAAACTATTCAAAATATAATATTTTAAAGGTCGAATAAAACAATTTTTATTTTTTAATAAAAATGAATCAGATATTTTGTTTTTTGCTGAAAATATAACGTAATGTTATTGCAGTATTGAAAAATTTTATTAAGCGTATTAATATTGTTTTCCTTTAATGCTAAATTGGTCTATTTTGCTATTTTTTGTAAATAAAAATATTTTTATTGCATTAAAAATGGTTATTTTTCATTAGCCGATTTTTTGCCGATTTTTTAAATTAAAGTGCCGATAATGCCGATTTTTTTTTGAAAATATGCCGATTTTTCATCAAAATCATCTGGCACCCCTGTGTGGATGTTAATTGTTGATGTGCTCTTACTGTTAACCTTTCTCTTACTTTGAGGATGAGTTTTGTTAAGAGAATTTTAAATTGGGAACTTTAATATTATGGGTTAGAGTTTTAAGAGAGTTGTAACTTAAAATATTAAAACCATGAAACACATATAAACGCGATTTACTTAAAGGAAATAAAAATAATAATTATTGAAAACGAAAAAGAACCCGACAAAAAAAAAATTAAATAAACTATTTGGTTTAATTTATAAAAAAAAATTCAGTTTATAAAAAAAAATTGCATTCATTGGTATGTGGACGATTTGATCTTTTTAAAAGAGAATTTACTTATATTAATAAAAACTGGTGGTATTGCCAAACCCAAATTTTACAAGACTAGACAAAAAATTGTTTTTGTATTGTAGGGTCTTAGATCAAATGCAAGTACACATATCAAGACGATGTATGCAATTTCTTTTAAAACCAGTTTTTTCTTTAAAAATGCATTTACACTTTCCGGCACAATAAAATTTTAAAACAAAATTTAAGTTAGATAATATAAAAAAAATTAAATCACCCGATAAAAAAATGGACTAACCGGAAAATAAACTGGCAATTAGGGTTTCGGAAGTTAAAAAAAAATTAATAAAAAAAACTTAATTATAACTTTTTTTACTGACACAATTTCGGTGCAATAAGTTTTTTTAAAATTTTTAACTTTTTAGTAATGACTCAAAGGCACTATTATTTTATAATTTTAACCACTTTTAATTAGTTTTAGCGCGCTTTTTAGAGTTTTAAGTTTTAGCTTTGTTGGTACTTTTAAGTTGTGTTTTGTAGATCTGTGTAATGTTTTTTTTTGGTAATTTTTTCTGTATATGCAAATTTTTTACTGTCTTTTTGAGTGCATTTTTTTGTTGTTGTTAATATGTTTAAACTATTTTCTTTCTAAGTTAGCAAAATTTAATATTAAATTATGAAGAAAAACACTGCCATTAGAAAATTTTTCCCTATAAATTTTACCACTTTCTTTTTTTTTTTAAACTTTGATTTTACACAATTTGCACTTTACACTGCTTCTTGATTTTTCGCTTAACGCCGATCAATACCACGAACTACACCACCGCACCGCTTGAAATTTCCGAACAACTGATGATTGAGAGGTTTTGTAGTTTTTATGGTAGGCAACCAAAAGCTCTTCCTTACTCAGAATATACGTAGAACATTCAGAATTTAGAGTATCACCTATGGGATTTTATATGCACAATTAGGTGCCAAATCTAAATAAAGAAAATTTGTGTCAATTCTCAATAACTAAAAGCTTTTGATTTTTGTTTCTTTTAATATTTACCATATATGTTTGGCACCTTGAAAAAAAAAAAGAAACAGCCCTCCACACACTTCAAAGTTAGCTAATTTACCAGATTTTGTTCTAAAAATTAGAAAATTTACATTGTAGGACAATTCTCACCAATTTGTTATTTTAGGTGGCAAATCTTACCCATGAATTTCGGATTTTGTTTAAATTTTTAAAACATGCACTATATCCAATGTTCACCTTATCAAAAGGATGTCCTTCAGTAAGGAAGAAAAAAAGTTGCTTTTGCAAAGCAAAAATCTGTGAGCAAATTCAAAAATAAAAATTTTATCAGGGATTTGAATCCATAAAAAATAAAAAAAAAATCTTAAATAATTTTAAAGAAAATTCCCATACTCACAATTTAGCTCCGTAAACAAAAATAATAGGAATTGAATATAATATTCAACCAAAATTATTGACAAGGATTTTGTCTTCAATTATCCTTTTTTTCACAAAAAAACTTGATTTAAAAAAACACTTTCAAATTTGCAAATAAATACTTTGAACTTAAAGAGTGAACTTTTTGGGTAGAATATTGGATGATAAAATGGCAGAGAATTATTACTTTACTTTAAACGAAAGCTCGGTTTAGGTACGTGAGTATGCACTATTGAAAATCTAACGTAATTTTTCCAAAATTTATTAGAAAAATGGGTGCGCAAAAATGCATATAAACGTCAAATACGCAAAAGCAGTAGTGTGTGGTGTATTGTGATAGCATCGCTATCAATTAACAGATGGCGTCTTAAATCGGTGTAAAATCAGTTACAAAAATAAAATTTCAAAATGATCAAAAAAAAGTATAAAAAGTATGAGTATACACAAATATGAAATGCTGAAGCAAGCGCCCCTACATTTCCCCCCCCGCCAAAATCAGACTTTGGGGTTTGAAAATTCAAAAACCAAAGCTGATCCCGCTTGCGAAAGCAGAAATGTAAAAAAAAATAAAATCATCGCTTTATGTCCTTGGCATGATAAATACCAACTAAATTACCCCGCAAATCTTCTAACTCATAAGAACAATTACCCAATTTCTTGCGTATGCGAGCCTTCACGAACGTTGGGGCAAGTTTGGCATTATAACCTTGTTCGAAATTGCTCTGTTTGAAATTTCGCCTGAAGACCTCTTGTCCTACATCATAGGAAATTTCTCTGGATCTAAGGTTGTAAGATCTTTCATTTCGCTCAAACCGTTTTTGGACCAATTCAGCTGCTCGTTTACCCATAATTTGCAGCGAATCGTTACGATCAAAACGCACGGTTCGGTCTTCTAGCATCTCAAGATGACGCAAGAGTGAATAAGTAGCCCCATTGGTTACCATATGTTGGCCGAAAGTAAGGTAATAAGGAGAAGTTCCAATAGACGAATGAACGGCTGATCGAAGAGCACAGCTGATGTTGCTAAGAAGCTCATCCCAAGTTTTCTGGTCTGGCCTCACGTATGAGTTAATTGCCGAAAGTACAGAACGATTTACACGCTCCGAAGCGTTAGCTTGAGGAGCATGAACAGCTGTGTAAACGTGTTTGACCCCATATTTCTTTAAAAAGTCATTAAATAAATTCGATTTGAATTGGGAACCGTTGTCAGAAACCATAGTTTCCGGCACCCCAAACGTGTGAAATAATTCCTGTTCCAGGTATTTTACAACGACATCAGACGTAAGTTTTTTAACTGCCTTCAAAAACGGAAATTTGGAGTAGTGATCCAAAACAATAAAAATTCCTATGTTACCGGAACGCGATCTAGGATAAGGCCCTAAAAAATCAATATATAATTTTTGAAAAAAACGTTGACTGCCAGAGACTTTACCCATTGGAGGCCGTAAAACTTGGTTTGGGTGTTTAGAAGATTTGCATACTTCACAATTATTAATATAATTTTTAACATCCGATGCTAAATTGGGCCAAAAATAATACCGCCTAATTTTTTCGAGAGTTTTATTAATCCCCGAATGAGCCGATAAGGTGCTATCGTGGGCTTTAAATAATAATTCAGGTATCATATCCTTTGGGATCCATAGCTTCCACGCCAAGTCATCATGGACCTGCTCTCCCGTAGCAGGTTCTGTCCGTCTGTAAATGTATCCGTCCACTATTTTTAAGTCCGGCATTTGCGCAATATTTTTACCAATTTTGTCAAGTAGCTGTTTGTATTCGTCAGATTGAAAATGTATAGATTCAAGATCTACGAAAACACCACTGTCATTTTCTACGGACAGACTATCAACGCCTAACTCGGACAAGTCCTCGGTATTGGCCCTTGAAAGAGTATCCGGAACTATGTTCTGTGAACCACGCCTATGCTGAATGTTGAACTTGTACCCCTGCAATTTTAAAGACCACCTAGCAAGCCGCGTACTTAGATCTGTCTGGGACATGAGCCACTTCAATGAAGCATGGTCAGTGATAACAGTGAACTCATGCCCTTCAACATAAGCTCTAAATTTTTTTATGCTTAACAAAGCCGCTAAACATTCTTGTTCGGTGACTGTATAGTTGCGTTGGGCTTGATTGAGTTTCTTCGACATAAATGCTATCGGAACCTCTTCGCCCTCCGCAGTCTTTTGCACCAAGACGCTTCCTATCCCAGTTTTACTAGCATCGCAATGTATGAAAAAAGGTTGCGAAAAATCAGTGCTACGTAAAACTGGCGCGGAGCTCAAGTGAGTCTTTAAAACCTCAAAAGCCTCTTGGGCTTCGTCGGTCCAAATAAATTTTTTCTTACCTTTCAACAAATCAGTAATAGGCGTAGTTATAGACGCATAGTTTCGGATAAACTTCCGGTACCAACCCGTCATTCCCAGAAATCTTCTGACTTGCTTTACGGATCGCGGAACTGGGAAGTCTGTAATGGCTGACACCTTTTCCGGATCCGTCTGAATAACCCCGTTACCAACCAGGTGCCCTAAATATTTCACTTCAGGTACACAGAAATGACTTTTCTCTACATTTATGGTCAGCCCTGAGTCTTTCATCTTCCGAGCAACTATTCTTAAGACCTCTAAATGCTTTTCGAAAGATTCCGAAACGATCAACAAATCATCAAGATAGACGAACACTTCCGTCCTGAGATCCGGCGGTATCACTTTGTCCATTAAGCGAGACATTGTCTGCGGGGCATTGCAAAGCCCGAATGACATGACATTAAAGTGATAAAGCGGTCTCCCAGGAACGGTGAATGCCGTCTTATCTTTCGATTCAGGATCCAATGGAATCTGCCAAAAAGCATCCTTAAGATCCAAGCTCGAAATGAATTCTGCTTTGGGAAGCCTACTCAATATTCCATCTATTTGTGGAAGTGGATATGCATCGCCAATGGTAACAGAGTTAAGCTTACGACTATCTAAACAAAGCCTATTTTTGCCTGGCTTCCGGTGTAGAACCACCGGTGAAGACCAGGCACTATTCGACTCCTCAATAACACCTAACGCTATCATCCTATCAAGCTCCTCATAAATTAATTTTTCCACGGCTGGAGAGACAGGAAAATGTCTTTGCTTAATTGGTTTAGCATCCCCGGTATCAATGACATGACACAAAACGCTGGTTTTGCCCAAGCCTTCCTTGGCAAATGAGGGAAATAAACCTATAACCTGGTTAAGCCGTTGGTGTTGAACAGGTGACAGAGGGATTTGACTAGTTTCGCTTATTTCCGAAATAAAAGAGTTATTAAAACGACTAAGACCTGAGGGAAGTAAATCATACAGTTCCCAAAAGTCTATACCTAAAAATAGATTACGACCGAGGCTAGGTATGATAAAAATAGTAATCGATTTTTCGACCCCCTTAAAGGTAACTATAGTCTCTACAAAACCTATCACTTCTTGACTTTTTCCATCAGCTGTTTTGACCGAAGATTTTATTCTGCGATATGGCATACCAGACGATAAAAAGCTTTTGGCTGCCTCGGACCCAATACAGCTGATTGAAGCTCCAGTATCTAACAACCCTAGAATATTTTGCCCAAAGAGAATGACCTCAGCGTAAGGCCTTACATCACATGGCTTATCCAGAACAGAGCATACAAACTTTTTTTTATAATTTTTAATCTTCTGCCAAAAATTTCGCATACGCTTGATAGAGCGAGTAGATTTGGGGGTATCGTTAAAGATCCTATTTCTAACCTCATAATATTCTTTCAACCTGATATGAAAAGGCTTAAAAATTTGGGGTTTATTTGAAAAATCTAAATTTTTATCATCATAATTTGTTAAATTTGAACCAAGTTGTTTAGAACTTGAGACACTGTCATTTATTTTGTTGTCACATCCGGTAGTAATTTTGTTATGTCCGGTTAAAGTTTTGTCACATCCGGTAGGTCGCTTGAGAACAGAAATTATATTTCTGTCTCTTTCCGAGGATTTCTGACCCGTTTCTGTGCACCCCTTTGTGCACTCGCTTTGGAGTTTTTTGATTTGCAGGTGGTACAATCAGGCAGATAAGTGTCAGCTTTCCCACACCCATAGCAAAATATGTTCCGCTTAGCTGAACACATTTTATATCTATGGCCTGACTTCAAACAATTCCAGCAAGTGAGACTTAATTCTGAAATTTCCCCCTCGTCATGGTCAGAACTGTCCTCATCCTCATCTTCAAAACTGGGATCTATTCCAGCTACGCGTTTATAAGCTGGAGCTGGTTTAGAGAAGCCAAAAGTTTGCTTCTTTCCAATAGTGGCATTAAAATTTTCACCTCGGCGACAAATTTTACGAAGTTGTTTGACTGTTGAAATATCTACATGTAAAAGGTCGCGCTGTATTTCAGGCAACAAATTACGTCGCAAATTATCGACCAATTTCTTTTCCCGTAAAGGCTCATTGAGTCTATCGGCTATCTCAATAATAGCATAATAAAAATCATCAAATGTCTCGTTATGTTTTTGCTTGCGCTGACGAATTAACTCCATAACGTCGTCATCAGTACGCCAATCAAGGTACTCCTGACGCAAAGCGGAACAAAGATCATCCCAAGAATTTGCTTCTGCCGACCGATGATGTCGCCAAAACCATTCTCCAGCTTTGCCCTCAAACAAAGCAAAAGCATTACTGGCCAATAAGTCAAAATTACCCTCAAGATTTTTAATCGTGAGCCATTTCACCCGGTGAATAAAATGTTCCACTGACATCCCCTTTGGGTCACCAGTGAATTTTATTTTCCAGTTATTAATAACCTGCAAGACTTTTTCAGGTCGAAGAGAGTAGTCGTAAATAGGTGGTACATGATACCCATTATTATTTTGTCTAACGCCCATGGCTCCAGCCTCAGAATTTTGCTGAGACGTGGAACTAGTGGCATTAGAAGCAGGAGGAATTCCCAAAAATTCCCTGAAGGTCTGCTGCTCAACCAATGGTAAATTTGGCTGCTGGGCAGATGCATGACTACCTGAAGGTCCTGAGGGCTGTGCCACATGTTGTCGCGGAGCAGTGGCGGCATTCAAATTTAGCCGTGCTAAATTAGCTTGCACACTGTTTTCAATTTGAGCGTTTAAAGCCGACAACAATTGTGCTTGCTGAGACGACAACATAGAAGCTATCATCTCCCTTAAGGTCTCATTTTGTGCTCCCATACTGGGATTAGAAAAATTTCCCCCCTGTGGAGGTGCATTTGAAGACGAAGTATTTAAAATAGTATCATTACGACCAGAAATATTTTGAGGTGAATCCCCTGTTTGCTGAGTAGGTGAAGCTCTAAACGACGTGTTAAGTGGAGGTGCCTGCAATGAAGCATTTTGTGCAGCAACCTGCGAACGAGTCGGTACAGTGGAAGATCCGTCAGCTGAAGCGTCATTTACGATACGACAGTTACAAGTCGGACAGAACGGTCTCAATTTTAAACATTTGGATAAACACGTTCTATGAAAAATGTGACTACAAACTGTTTGTACTAATTGAGTCTTCGAGCTAATAACACTGGAACATGCACTGCAATTGGGGTATTTATTACCACCAGCTGGAGGCACATTTGTCTCCGAATCAGACATATTTAAAAATGGAAAAATCTCAAAAAAAAGGTATTTAAAATTTACGAAAATGAAAGGAAAAAAAAAAATATGTGAAAATTATCACACAGTTTCCTTTCAACAAAAAAATAGGAAAAATAATAATACAAAATTACTAAAAAAAAATTCCTTCAAATATAAAAAAACAAAATTTATATTAAAATTTTGAATAAAAATTATAGAAAAAAAATATACTAGTTCAGTTGAATTCTATTCAAAAAATAAAAAGCTCAATTTTATTTTTTTCCTCAGAAAAAAAAAAATGAAAATAGTCAAATTATGTTCAAACAATCTGACTAAAACAAAAATAAAAAGAGCAAAAACAAAATGTCTATTCGATAAAATTCAAAATATCGAAATAACAATGTTAAAATTGATATTAACAAAAAAAATAAATAAAATGGAATATTAAAAAAAAACAATTTGAATTTATTTATCAACTTTCTAAATAAAGAAATAATAAATAAAAAAAAATTTTTGAAATATTTCACTCAAAATCCCTCTAAAGACTTTTAACTTCAAAGTCTATGAAATATAAGCAGTTCTTTATGCCACCCGGATGAAGGAAACTAAATTATTTCTTTTACACGGAAACAGAAATGTTAATTTCTCATGTATAAAAACAGAAAACAAAAAAAATATGGCTGTTCTTAATAAAATGGCAATACCAAAGAGCAAATTTGCATTCCCTTTAGCATTAACATACAATCTACATAAAAAGAATTAACATAACAGCATAAGAGCCATTGATCAACATAAAATAAAACAATGAAGTTATTCAATGTTTAGTTTTCGTTTGCATAGACACACTGCAACATATGAATGCTATGCGTATGATTTATGTAATCTTAATTTCTTTCAAACGATTATATTTTATTTATTTCAGCTTGACCTTGAAGCAAAATAATTAAAAAAAATAAATTTTAAAAAAATATGTTAACGATATTTAACTGAGAAAATAATAAAAAAATAGTATTGCAATAATATTATTACAAAAAAAATGTTAATCAAATTCCGCAGAATTTAATTTGCAGAGATACAAAAAAAATTGAAAATGAAATGTATCTAGATGCAAAAAAAAAAAATTATCTAAAAAAAATATTTAAAAAATAATAGAATTCGTAAATAAGATAAAACTATTTTAAACAGAATTCTATAAGCAAAAATAAAATTCTGAAAACTCGATTTTTAATAAAATAAAAATGTATGGACGGTTGTCACAAAACTTATTTATTTTTCTCAAAATTCTGGGAGAAATTTGACTACATAAATAAAAAGATTTTGAACTCAATTTGGCTTATTCAAAAACCATATAAATGCAAAAAAATATAAAATACTTTGGAATTTATTTTAATATAAAAAAAATATTTTTAAAAAAAATAGAAGTTTTATAGCAACTATCAAAAATATAAACCCAAAAGCATAGATCATAAAAAGAATTCAAAATGCTAATTTGGAGTTGATTACACTCAGAAAATTAGTTCAATCAAAATAAAAAAAAATAAAAAATTAGAATTAATAAAAAAATTTGTTTAAAATTTCGTATCTCAAAATTTAGAGTAAACTTTCAGTCCACAAATCACATAAAAAAAATCCGATAAAGTTCAAAAAAAAAAAAGTTATTGATGTTAAATAGATTGAATTTAAAAAAATAGAAATCCTTTTTTTTTCCTAAGGACAATAAAGAATAAACTAACATCAAATTTTCATTAAGAAAACTATAAAGATAAATTGAGATGTTGGCTAAAAGTTTTTCTAAAACAAATCTAAAAAAAAATAACAATTTTTAAAAACCCAAAAAAAAAACGTAAAAACACTGTATAAAAAAAATTAAAATCCAATCTCTTGGATTTCTTTAATAAAAAAAAAATAAAATGTAACCAATAATGAAAGCTAATTGACTCTCATTAAAATTACAAATAAAATATATGCTGAAAAAAGGTTAAAAGGTTTATAAAAAAAATATAATGCAAATATAAAATAAAAATCATGCAAACGCAAAAAAAAAATATTTTTCAAAAAAAAATTATTTAAAAAAACTAAATCGCAAAAACGAAAAATAATTTCAATATGGTACTGTTTGATTCTGTACTAATGGTGTGAACTTGCTGTGAGAAAAATTTTAATCAGAAAACCCAAAAAAAATATTAGACAGAAAAATTTAGAATTAGAAAAGGTAATAAAAAACTAAAAATAGAAAAGATTTTACTGAAGGGGGTAGACACCTATTAGCCTGTTAGTCGAATTATGACAAACGGTTAGATCCAGTTTTTACTACCCAGAATCTACATTCCAGTAGGTCAAAAATTGATTTCACAAAAATAAAAAAATGTTGAAGAAAATAAGAAGGAAGGGTAATTTAAAACAAAAGGTAACAATCGAAAGCCTAAAGACGTTTACTCGATCATAATGTCCGTAAAATTATAAATTACTAAAAATGGGGAAAAATAAATTAAATAGAAAAACGTCAGATAAAAGATGCAGTTATGAAAAAGAGAAGAAAAAAAAAAAAGAAAATTAGGAGCCGAAAAGTTGCACAATGAATTACGTAGTGTAAAATCACAAGATGACGAGTATAAAAATAATTTTCTGCCACTTTTCGGGCCCCACGTTGGGAGCCAAAAATTTACTGTAGCGTACAACGAATTAAAATTTTAGATAAATTAACATGGCAGTTGGTATGTAGGGAGGCATGGCTAAGCGGTCGCACGCACTTGATCCAGCCTTTTGCTCGTCGGAGGAGAGGTTCGGTGCTTGGCTATGTCCCTGCCACTTCGCTACGCGTAAACTTATTTTAATGCGTGCTGTAGGGTGAATAGAACAGGAAAGTAAAAAAAAAGAGGGGAAAACGGAAAACTGAAAATTAAGGGATTGTCTAACATTTCGAATTTCTTTGTTAAAATTAGGTCGATTGTAAGTAAGATGGTAATGTTACAATCTTTCGCCCACCCAACCATGATCACAGCGAAATAAAATATTTCCTAACAAAAAATAATAGTTGTGATCCCATAGTCAATCACAACAAGTTCCCTACCAAAAGTTTAAATCAAACAGAAAAATTTAAGTTTAGGCACAAATCATGTTGATTTATTTACTGACGAAATTCATTTAAAAATTAAATCAAAAATTAAATTTAAAACTAATTTTAATTTTATTAAACACAAATTCATTTAATGGTTTTTGAAAATAAAAACCATAATTAAAATAATATAATGAAAATATGAAAAAAATAACAAAAGCCTTAATAAGAGTAAAAATGAAAAAAACTAAGTTAGTGGAAAAATATTACAATAAAATTATTTTAAGGTAAATAAACTGACTTTAAAATTATTAACAAAAAAATATTTCTCGTTTGGAAAAAAAATATTAGCGTACCAAAAGTGTTTATGTGCGGTGCTTCATGGGACAATTATGTAAAATTAGGTTAATGACCTCAACGAAAAGTAGTCCAAACCGAAAATCAATGAAAAAGCAATGACCCGACCGAATTTTAACTTATAAAGGGATTTTTATAAGTTCGACCCGATGTACTATTTAATTTAAATGATAAAACAATTGAAAAAGTATATTAATTAATTAAATAATTCACTTTAAATATTTCGTTTTTAAAACTTTAATGTGGTCACCCTAATCATAATGTTAAATTGCAAGTTAAATGCAAATCAAAACAAAGAATTTAAATCAAAGGGTAAAATGAAATGGTAAAAAAAATAATATAGAAAAAAAAATTAACTCACATTAATGTTGTTGTTGGTGCTCCCACGACGAAAGATCTTTCGAAGAGTACAGCAGCCTTCATGATGTGGATGCAGGGCTGCCAGATTTGCCGATTTATCGGCATTTTGCCGATTTTTTGCCTCAAAATTGCCAAAGTGCCGATTTGCCGATTTTTGCTCCAAAAATGCCGATTTTTTTTATCAAATCTAAAAACACGGTCACTTTTTATACCCTAACCTTCGTCATAGCATCAACTCTAAAAACACGGTCACTTTTTATACCCTAACCTTCGTCATAGTAGGATTTATGTATAAAGGTTTGTCATTCCGTTTGTAACACCACGAAATATCGGTCTAGGACTCTAATAAGTGAACATGCTCATGGTCCTCCAACGATTTTAAGTCAATATAACGATATCCGTCCGTATGTCTGAAGAAAACACATCATTATTAGAGTGGAGCAATTTTTTTTTTTCGATTTCACTTAGCGTAGGGGTCAGTAGAGTTG
Organism: Pegoplata infirma; assembly: GCA_963921195.1. Lineage (NCBI taxonomy): Eukaryota > Metazoa > Arthropoda > Insecta > Diptera > Anthomyiidae > Pegoplata > Pegoplata infirma. The sequence continues at coordinate 198,778 of CAWUER010000582.1, forward strand.
TCTTTTAGGGTGAATATGAACACAAACATATATTTAACCTGTGAGGCAATGTCTGTGTTCCTTTTTGACCTAAAATCGGGAACCTCTGAAGAATGTTGAAAAAAATATTTTTTTTTGGTTTTTTTGCTGGATATATTAGTTTCAGGCAATGGAATCGGCCAAATTCCGAAACACATGTTTATTAAGTCTTGCAAAAATGACCAACATAAATAAATTTAAAACAGAAAAATAGTTTTCATAAAAAGTATTCTATGAGAATATCATGGTTTTAATTAGTAAAGGAAATAATGACCTCGAACTAGAACAAAACTATTCAAAATATAATATTTTAAAGGTCGAATAAAACAATTTTTATTTTTTAATAAAAATGAATCAGATATTTTGTTTTTTGCTGAAAATATAACGTAATGTTATTGCAGTATTGAAAAATTTTATTAAGCGTATTAATATTGTTTTCCTTTAATGCTAAATTGGTCTATTTTGCTATTTTTTGTAAATAAAAATATTTTTATTGCATTAAAAATGGTTATTTTTCATTAGCCGATTTTTTGCCGATTTTTTAAATTAAAGTGCCGATAATGCCGATTTTTTTTTGAAAATATGCCGATTTTTCATCAAAATCATCTGGCACCCCTGTGTGGATGTTAATTGTTGATGTGCTCTTACTGTTAACCTTTCTCTTACTTTGAGGATGAGTTTTGTTAAGAGAATTTTAAATTGGGAACTTTAATATTATGGGTTAGAGTTTTAAGAGAGTTGTAATTTAAAATATTAAAACCATGAAACACATATAAACGCGATTTACTTAAAGGAAATAAAAATAATAATTATTGAAAACGAAAAAGAACCCGACAAAAAAAAAATTAAATAAACTATTTGGTTTAATTTATAAAAAAAAATTCAGTTTATAAAAAAAAATTGCATTCATTGGTATGTGGACGATTTGATCTTTTTAAAAGAGAATTTACTTATATTAATAAAAACTGGTGGTATTGCCAAACCCAAATTTTACAAGACTAGACAAAAAATTGTTTTTGTATTGTAGGGTCTTAGATCAAATGCAAGTACACATATCAAGACGATGTATGCAATTTCTTTTAAAACCAGTTTTTTCTTTAAAAATGCATTTACACTTTCCGGCACAATAAAATTTTAAAACAAAATTTAAGTTAGATAATATAAAAAAAATTAAATCACCCGATAAAAAAATGGACTAACCGGAAAATAAACTGGCAATTAGGGTTTCGGAAGTTAAAAAAAAATTAATAAAAAAAACTTAATTATAACTTTTTTTACTGACACAATTTCGGTGCAATAAGTTTTTTTAAAATTTTTAACTTTTTAGTAATGACTCAAAGGCACTATTATTTTATAATTTTAACCACTTTTAATTAGTTTTAGCGCGCTTTTTAGAGTTTTAAGTTTTAGCTTTGTTGGTACTTTTAAGTTGTGTTTTGTAGATCTGTGTAATGTTTTTTTTTGGTAATTTTTTCTGTATATGCAAATTTTTTACTGTCTTTTTGAGTGCATTTTTTTGTTGTTGTTAATATGTTTAAACTATTTTCTTTCTAAGTTAGCAAAATTTAATATTAAATTATGAAGAAAAACACTGCCATTAGAAAATTTTTCCCTATAAATTTTACCACTTTCTTTTTTTTTTTAAACTTTGATTTTACACAATTTGCACTTTACACTGCTTCTTGATTTTTCGCTTAACGCCGATCAATACCACGAACTACACCACCGCACCGCTTGAAATTTCCGAACAACTGATGATTGAGAGGTTTTGTAGTTTTTATGGTAGGCAACCAAAAGCTCTTCCTTACTCAGAATATACGTAGAACATTCAGAATTTAGAGTATCACCTATGGGATTTTATATGCACAATTAGGTGCCAAATCTAAATAAAGAAAATTTGTGTCAATTCTCAATAACTAAAAGCTTTTGATTTTTGTTTCTTTTAATATTTACCATATATGTTTGGCACCTTGAAAAAAAAAAAGAAACAGCCCTCCACACACTTCAAAGTTAGCTAATTTACCAGATTTTGTTCTAAAAATTAGAAAATTTACATTGTAGGACAATTCTCACCAATTTGTTATTTTAGGTGGCAAATCTTACCCATGAATTTCGGATTTTGTTTAAATTTTTAAAACATGCACTATATCCAATGTTCACCTTATCAAAAGGATGTCCTTCAGTAAGGAAGAAAAAAAGTTGCTTTTGCAAAGCAAAAATCTGTGAGCAAATTCAAAAATAAAAATTTTATCAGGGATTTGAATCCATAAAAAATAAAAAAAAAATCTTAAATAATTTTAAAGAAAATTCCCATACTCACAATTTAGCTCCGTAAACAAAAATAATAGGAATTGAATATAATATTCAACCAAAATTATTGACAAGGATTTTGTCTTCAATTATCCTTTTTTTCACAAAAAAACTTGATTTAAAAAAACACTTTCAAATTTGCAAATAAATACTTTGAACTTAAAGAGTGAACTTTTTGGGTAGAATATTGGATGATAAAATGGCAGAGAATTATTACTTTACTTTAAACGAAAGCTCGGTTTAGGTACGTGAGTATGCACTATTGAAAATCTAACGTAATTTTTCCAAAATTTATTAGAAAAATGGGTGCGCAAAAATGCATATAAACGTCAAATACGCAAAAGCAGTAGTGTGTGGTGTATTGTGATAGCATCGCTATCAATTAACAGATGGCGTCTTAAATCAGTGTAAAATCAGTTACAAAAATAAAATTTCAAAATGATCAAAAAAAAAAAGTATAAAAAGTATGAGTATACACAAATATGAAATGCTGAAGCAAGCGCCCCTACAATTTACATATTGGTTTTGTAAATTTAAAGGTTTTTTCCATTGGTGCATCTTATTTTTCCTTCTTCGGCAGCTGGAGTAGCACTTCAACAACCTGAAAAGATTTTTTTTCACTTGAGCACTTTTAACAAACTTTTTAATGTATAACACTGCACTTTTTTATTTGTTTTTCGACATTTCGTTTTTCTTAAGTAGAACATATAAGAATTGCGAAGGAGGCTACACAAGAAATTTCTTATATTTTCAGGAAAAATTAGTCAAAAAATAAATTTTTTTTTTGAATTTTTAATTATTTTCACAAGTGTTTTTAAAAAATCGGAAAACAAAAAAATTTGGCTATTGTAGATTGGATGTTTAAGTACCAGTTAAAATACGAAAAATTTGATTTTTCATAATTGGCAGCTTTCTATTGACATTTTAGGTACCAAATTTAAAAAAAATTACCAAAAAAATATGGTAAAATCACCAAAAAAAATAGTAAAAATACAAAAAAAAAAAAAACTAGAACAATTATAAAGTAGAAACACATAAAAATTGTGGTATTTTACTTAACGCAAATTACCAAAAAAATGGTGTAAAAATTATTTATAAAAAATGATTTTTAACTAAATTTTTTACTCCAAAACGCAAAAAAAATCTGAACTTCGAAAAGTTTTGCATGTTCTATTGTTGAATAATAATTTTTTTTTGTAAAACAACATAAATTCTAGTAATAAAATAAGTTTTGTAAAATTACATTGGAATTTTGTGCTTTTCAATACATACATTTCAAACTGAAAACCTTGTAAATGATCTTAAAAAAAAAATGTTTGTAATACAACATTATTTTGGTAGAAAGACTAAATAACATTAAGTAAAATTTTGTTGTACAATTACAGTTTTCTTGTGTAAAAAAACTAAACACCTTGTAATATTTTTTTAATTTGTAAAATAATTCACTTTTTTGTAAATTTTCCTAAAAAATTTGCAAAATAAATTTACAAACATGTAATAGTAAAATTACAAAGCAAACTGTAGTTTTCGTTTTATTAAATATACAATTTTTGTAAAAAGACAATAATATTAGTAAAATAGAATTACAAGACCTTTTACTTGTAAATTTACAAACTTTTTTTTTTGAGTGTAGGACAATTACAAATATTTCACAAATATTTTACAAAATGTATCCTTTAAAACTTTGAAGTATTTTTAAAAGGAAACAGCATCACGAAATGTAAAACTGTAAATGCAATTTTACTTCAGAGAAAATGTTGCGATTAAAGAAATATTGTAGGTCATATGTACATTGGACTACTCTGGGGGCACTCTAAGGGCAGTTAGAGCGGTTAGAGCAAAACTGTAAGGGCACCTCGACAATTTTGGTACATTCTACGTAACCTAAAAATATAAAATGCTTTAATTCAGCTGTTGGTTGACATATTTTTATCTCAAACTTTTGTTCGCGTTTTTTTTACCAAAAATTGTTTTTTCCCTGAAAATAATTTTTTTTCAATATTTTAATCAAAATTAAAACAATTTTTTTTTACTTTCATCAAGGCCAAATAAAAATTTTTCAACTGTTTTGTTTTTTATAACTTTCTGAAAAACCTGTATTATGAATGTACTCGCGTTGACTTTATCCTTTAAAATCTTTCTAATTTCTTTATTGCATGTTATTGTGTGTTTTGTTAAACATTTTAAAAAGAACAGATGTTTTCGATGATTTTTTTTTTGTATATTGCATATTGCCACCTGAAATGGAAACAGATGCAAATGATAAATATATTTTTAATTTATACATAAATGTTGTTTCAAAAACTACTTATAATAAAAATATAGGCCCTTACCACAACACTCAAAAAAAAAAGTTTGTAAAATGACATAATATCCCCGTGATTTTACGGGGCAGGTTTTGCAAAATATGTACTAGCAAGAATCCCCGTAATGTTACGGGGATAATTTGTAAATTGATTTAACAAAAAAATTACGGAGAGAAAGTGTAAATTTACAATTTTTTTTGTAAAATATTATTGTAGACTTACAAAAAAAGTTGTAAATTTACGAAATAAAGTAGAAAATCAAAAAATAAAATTGTAGATTTACAAATTGTTTGGTTTAACTACAGTTTTTTATGGCAAAAAACTTGTATATTTACAGTAAAAAGTGGTAAATTTACCATTTTTTATTGTAAATATACCATTTTTTCTTATTTTTTTTGCCGTAAAAACAGTAGTTGAACCAAATAATTTGTAAATTTACAATATTGTTTTTGTATTTTCTACTTCATTTTTGTAAAATTACAACTTTTTCTGTAAGTATACAATTTTGTTTTCTAAACTTTCATATTTGTTTTGTAAATTTACAAAAAAATTGGTATATTTACATATTGGTTTTGTAAATTTAAAGGTTTTTTCCATTGGTGCATCTTATTTTTCCTTCTTCGGCAGCTGGAGTAGCACTTTAACAACCTGAAATGATTTTTTTTTTTCACTTGAACACTTTTAACAAACTTTTTAGAGTATAACACTGCACTTTTTTATTTTTTTTTTCGGAATTTCGTTTTTCTTAAGTAGAGCATATGAGAATTGCGAAGGAGGCTACACAAGAAATTTCTTATATTTTCAAGAAAAACTAGTCAAAAAAATTACCTTTTTTTCGAATTTTTAATTATTTTAGTAAGTATTTTTAAAAAATTATAAAAAAAAACTTTGGATATTGTAGATTGGACGTTTAAGTACCTGATAAAATAAGAAAAAAACTTAATTTTTCAAAATTGACAGCTTTTGATTGACATTTTAGTGCCAGATTTTAAAAAAAAAGTACCAAAAAAATATGGTAAAATTACCAAAAAATGGTAAAAATACAAGCAAAAAAATTAGAACAATAAAATAGTAAAAACATATAAAAATTGTGGCATTTTACTTAAAGCAAGTTACCAAAAAATTGTCTTGATATTCAATTTTTTTCATAAAGCTTACAACTAATTGAAAAATGTTTGTATCCGGAACTTAAAAAATTTTGAAAATTTTTTTTATGAAATTTTTTATTTATAAAAAATAATTTTTAACAAAATATGGACTTAGAAAATTTTTGCGTCTCCTATTGTTGCATAATTATTTTTCAATACAAATTTTTGTTTAATTACATTTTTTTGTGTCAAAATATTGAAATCCTTGTAAACTAAAAAATCTTGAAAAAAAATTGTTTGTAATAAAATATTTTTTGGTAGAAAGACTAAATACTATCAAATAAAATGTTGTTGTACAATTACAATTTTCTTGTGTAAAACAACTAAACACCTTGTAATTTTTTTTTAATTTGTAAAATAATTATTTTTTTTGTTAATTTACCTAAAAAAATTGTTAAATAAATTTACCAACATATTATAGTAAAATTACAAAGAGCACGGTAGTTTTTGTTTTATTAAAAATACAAGAATTTTTGTAAATAGACAAAAATATTAGTAAAATAGAATTACAAGACCTTTTGCTTGTAATTTTACAAACTTTTTTTTTTGAGTGAAGAAAACAAAAAGTCTATTTTAACAAAAGTTTTATTTTAAATTTCAAATTTTCAATACATTTTTTGAAAGTCGATTTTAAAAACAAAAACAATTTGTATGGAAATAAAATTAAAAGCTTATTTTAAATATATTTTATTTTTCTATGGTAAGGCTGATAGATTTTGTTACTTACCGAAATAAAAAAATCGCAAACTAATATTATTACACCGAAAAAAAGACGTGATGTGAGTTTTTATTAAACCAACGAAAAGTTTTCAATTATTTTTTTATTTAATATAATTAAACTATTAATCACCACACAAAAAAGTTGTATTGTTGGCTCTCTTTCAATAAAAACGTTGTCATATTAAGAAAAAAGGTAATTGTGTTGACTAATAAAATAATTGAGATCTAATTTAACAACACATTTTGTCAATATAATTAACTTATTTGTTAATATGAAAATATGTAAATTGAAAATGTGTAAATAATTTTTTTTGTGAAATGTTAATTTCCTTAAATTTATCCCAAAAAATATGACTGTGTAGAATCAGGTTCAGCTTTTAAATTAATCATCACTTTTGGTTTTAACCCTCTGTGTGCCGACACACGTATATTTATTTTTTTATCTCTACCAGAATCAATTGTCCGAACCCCGTAAGTTTTTTTAGTGTTGTTCTCTGTTTTAAGTGGTTTTACGTCAGCACTCATAGACTATGAGGCCCGTCAACTGAAATACAGTTAAGTCTTTTTACATTTAAGTTAACAATAAGATTAGATTGCGTTTGTTCTTTTTTTTTGTTATCAATTGTCTACCATCCAATAAAAAAATCTAAAAAACAAATAAAAGACGACATGCAATGTCAACACCAAAATCCACAATGACAAAATAAAAGCCACCCTCTCCATACAGAGTTACACAATCTTGTGACCCAGCCATCTTCCTATATCATCCGTGACTACCTCTAAACCCTGCTTTCCATTCATTTCATTTCATATCAACATTTACTTAAGAACAATAACAACGGATGAACATGGAAAATGGTAGAAAAGCGTGTGTAAGATAAAAGTTACATTCTTTGGAAAAAGTAGTTAATTTATTTTTTTTTTCTTTTGTATTTTAGGAATTTTTGTACAAAAACAAGATTTAAAGTTTTTTGTTTTATTTTCTGTTTTATTGTGTGTTACACAACTTCCTAAAACAAATTCATATTTAAGGGGTGAAAAGTTTATCTCCTATATTATGAAAAGAAACCTAGTCATGTTACATACCAAATGAAAGGTCTTTGGAAAACCTATCTACGTGTGTTAAGAACGTGTCCAAACATGCACAACTTTTCGTCATATTGAGTAAAATATCAAAATTTTAGGACATTTTTGTTAATAAGTCGAAAAATATTAACTTCTTTGGCCGGTTGTTAGCACCACGAGATAGGTATTTTTAATACCTTTAATCTGATACCACACATGCGTATATTAATTTTGTTTAAATATGCGTAAATCGTAAAAAACTGAAATATGTCAAATTCACCCCATACAAATCGACCCCCTAAAAATGAGTTTGGGCCGCTAAAAAAATACGTGTCAAATTAATTTTCGCTCTTAACAACATATCCAAATTTCATGAAGATCGGAGGGTGACACCAGGGAGACTTCCCTTGTTAGTTCATTTTTTTTATTTCAACTTAGTTCATACACATTTGAGGACCTCATTGGGTTCGGATTTGTTTGCTAACTAAAAATTAGTTAACTGAATTTTTTTTATTTTTTTTATTTCAACTTAGTTCATACACATTTGAGGACCCCATTGGGTTACTCGGTAGGTCCAGACCCCTATGGGCCTATATCTAGTTTTGTTCCTTAAAAATCGTCATAGTTTTTGATTCAAAATTTATGTCTGTTTCACTCTACCTTGCTTAGTTTTGGAGATACGTGATTTTAGGGGACCACTGGGGTTTTGAGAATTAAAAAACTCAAAAGTTCAATTTAAATGGCTAATTTTAATCTGACACACATTAAGTGTGTGGCAATCGAAGGAGTGCTGATGATGGAAGGGTGGCATCTTCCGAAAGCTGTCGATATCTCCACTTAGCCTGTGTTGTCACTTGATTTTTTTCAGATTTTCTCATTGTACAACAATTATTATTTCTCAGAAATAATTAATATGGACTCAAACCGAAGTAAATAAAAATTCAGTTTTAAAACTCCATAACTTCAAAAATTTTACTCGGAAAGCTTTTGTTGCGGTCTTGTTTTACGTATTGAGTGCTACAAAAATGCTTTTGGACTTTTTATTGTGTTGGCAATATTTACCGAGATATGAGCATTTAAAAATTTTCGGGAATGCTAATTTTTTAGATGCAAAGTTAGGACCCATTAGGGTCTACACATGTGAAGAGGACCGGCGATACTATGGCGAGCCCGAGAACCAAAAATGGCCTCCATTTTGCTCCATCTGGCTTAGTTTCCGAGTTTCCATTTTAAGTTTTCTTAAAAAAATAAATTTACAATTTATTTTTGCTAATATTAGCAAAAAAAAATACTTTTTTAAAAGTATATTTATTGTACTTTTTGTACTTCCTGAAATCCATCGGCGAAAAAAACAAAAGTACTTTTTGGAAATTAGATTTCTAAGGGTTAAATGGGGTAAAAAAGTGTACTTTTGTTACTATTTAGGTATATTTCCTGAAAAAATGGTTCCAGAAACTTGAAATTTAGAATGTAGTGTCCTTCGGTGTTAAAACATTCCGAAAAAAATCCTTTTTGAAAATTCCGCTTCATAGGCCGGTAAACGGGGTAAAAATGTACTTTTGGTACTTTTGGTACTTTTATATACATATGGGGCTTTCCATGTGAAATCGGACACTTTGAAAATTTTTTTTTTTTTAGATTTTCCCAATTTGTTTACAGTTTTTAGTAGCCTTCGAAAACTCCTTCGTGGTAAATTTTCAGATTTTTTTGATGACCCGTTCAAAAGATATCGAATTTTTAAAAATTGGTAGTTTGTTCCTTTACTCAAACTTCTTTAACTCATAACTTCTTCAATAACGGTCCAAATTTAATTTTTTTTTTTAAATTTTTGTTTTTTGTGTACTTTTTAAAAAAAAATCCCAAAAAATTCTAAAAAACGCTCTAGTATGCGATTTTTAAGTTTTTAAATTTAAATTTCATTTTTGAAAATATTTGTACTCTTCGATTTTTTTAAATTTGTTTGTGTAAAACTTCTATCGATTCTACAAATTTTTTTGCCCAGGAGGATCGTGGGATAACGATTATTACTATTTTTTAAAATTTTTTGAAAAAAATTTATTGTAATTTTCCAATCTTAAAATCATTTCTACTGCTCCAATCGTGCGTCATAGAGGGGTCATTTATAACACCGACCCCCATTAATTTTTACGTCTTAACATTTCTTTGGAACAAACTAATACCCTATCTCCAATTTCTAAGGGGGCTCCCACACAAAACGACATTTTTTTAAATTTGCTCCAACCGCTCTAACTGCCCTAATAGTGCCCTTAGAGCAACAAAATGTATGACCGACCCACAATATTTTTTTAGTCCAAACATTTTCTATGAACACACCTACCCTCTATCTTTAACTGTTAAGGCGGTCCCCATACAATTTTTTTTATTTTTTGTAAATTTGTTTTATTTAATCAGCTTCTACCGGTCTAATGGTGCGTCCGAGAGGGGTCATTAGTGAGACCGACCCCCATTCATTTTTACCCTCCAACATTTTTGTAAAGCATTCCACAGCCCTATCTCCACTCGCTAAGTAGGCTTCCATTCAAAATTACATTTTTATAAAATTTGCTTCAACTGTTATTTGTATGGGAGCCTACTTAGGGAGTGGAGATAGGGCGTAAGTATGTTTTACAAAAATGTTGGAGGGTAAAAATAAATGGTGGCCGGTCTCACTAATGACCCCTCTCGGACGAACCATTGGACCGGTAGAAGCTGATTAAATAAAACAAATTTACAAAAAATTATAAAATTGTATGGGGACCGCCTTAACAGTTAAAGATAGAGGGTAGGTGTGTTCATAGAAAATGTTTGGACTAAAAAAATATTGTGGGTCGGTCATACATTTTGTTGCTCTAAGGGCACTATTAGGGCAGTTAGAGCGGTTGGAGCAAATTTTAAAAAATGTCGTTTTGTGTGCGAGCCCCCTTAGAAATTGGCGATAGGGTATTAGTTTGTTCCAAAGAAATGTTAAGACGTAAAAATTAATGGGGGTCGGTCTTATAAATAACCCCTCTATGACGCACCATTGGAGCAGTAGAAATGATTTTAGGGTTGGAAAATTACAATAATTTTTTTCAAAAAATTTTAAAAAATAGTAATAATCGTTATCCCACGATCCTCCTGGGCAAAAAATTTGTAGAATCGATAGAAGTTTTACACAAACAAATTTCAAAAAAATCGAAGAGTACAAACATTTTCAAAAATAAAATTTAAATTTAAAAACTTAAAAATCGCACACTTGAGCGCTTTTTAGAATTTTTTGGGATTTTTTTTTTTAAATGTACGCAAAAAAACAAAAATTAAAAAAAAAAAAATTGAAATTTGGACCGTTATTGAAGAAGTTATGAGTAAAAGAAGTTTGAGTAAAGGAACAAACTACCAATTTTTAAAAATTCGATATCTTTTGAACAGGTCATCAAAAAAATCTGAAAATTTACCACGAAGGAGTTTTCGAAGGCTACTAAAAACTGTAAACAAATTGGGAAAATCTAAAAAAAAAAAATTTTCAAAGTGTCCGATTTCACATGGAATGCCTTGAAAATGAAATGAAACTTGAAATTTGAAATGTAGGGTCCTTGGCAAAAAAACATTCTGTAAAAAGTACTTTTTTTAAAAAAAAGTTACTTTTTGGTACTCTTAATATTTTCTGAAATATTGATCCTGTCACTTCAAATTTAGGTGGTAAAACAAGTGATAAGACATTTGAAAACCATCCCAGTAATTATTCATTTGTTTTAACAAACATCAACATTTATTTTTTACTGTTAATAAAATTTTCTAAAATAAATAATATTGAACATTACAAAAGAACGTCATTTTTACTTTTTTACCAACAAATTCGAAAAAAATAACATACGAAAACATAAAAAATTAATGAGTGTTGTGTTATTTTTATCAACAAATTAAAAAAAAAAAATACCTACGAAAACGTTAAAAATTAATGATTTTGTAGGTTATTTTTAAAATTTTTCTATTGAATTTTATTTTAAAAAATTTTTAATAAAATTTTTGGGGAATCGATCCCGCAATCAACTACATTCTGACCAGACACTCTACCCAACGTGCCGAAGTCACTTGATACAAACATGTTTTTAAAAAAAATTTTAATTTTTTGTCTATAAAAAAATAACCCACACAAGTAGGTAAAAACTAATGATTTTTCCTTAAAAAATGCCAACAATTTAGAAATGAAATAGCGTACACAAATCAATAAAAATTAAAGAAGAATCACTTATTTTTATTTACAGAACAAAAATAAATGCCTTTAAAAATTGAATGCCAATGAAAGTCTTTATTTTTGTTGTTGTTATTTTTAAAACAAAACTAAACGTTAAGCAAATGTTTTTTCTTTTAAAAACGACAAAACGTAAAACTTTTTAAATAAACTACAAACAGTTAATGACATAATTTTTTAAGTAAAGAATCCTGCAGTGAAAAAATCGGTCAGAAAAAATGCTATTTCGAAATTCCTTTTTTCAGCGAGGTAAACATTTGTTTTTTTGTTACTTTTTATATATACTGAAAAAATGCTGTCAGAAATAGAGTTTGCAAAACGATTAAAATCGTAATCGTAATCGCGATTAATCGCACCAATTAATCGTAATCGTAATCGTAATCGACAAAAAAATCATGCGATTACGATTAAAATTTTCTATGAAATACACTGTTTTTATAACGAATTTAAATCAGTTCCAAAATTTTTTGAAACCAATTTTAAAGTTTCTATTAAAATTATTTGTCAAAAAAACTAAATTAGTGTTAAAAACGATTACTTTCGGGACAATTTCAAACAAAAATCATTGATTCTGAAATGTTAAGTAGACCGGATGGGTTTTGATAAGTTGGCCCATGGTTTATTTAACTTGTGTACGATTTTTCTTTCCTTTTTTCGTAAAAGTCATTAAAATTTAAGGTAAAATTTAAATTCTGATCTCAGTAAATTTTAAAGAGCTTTGTTTTTAAAATATACTCAAAAGCCTTTGGTCAACAAATTTGGACATGAAATTTTGTCAAAAACTTAATTTTTCATACTTTGACCGCTGGTTGACTAGTGATGCCTTGTTAATTTTTTAAATAAATTTCCTCACAAGAGCTAACTGGCCATCGGCAGGTATTTTGACACGACCCCGCAGAAATTTTGGTAAACTGGAAGCAGCTTTGGAAAGAAATCATGATCCAAAGAGCGAATCCAAATCAGTCACAGTTTAGAGTACTCTTTAGTAGCAAAGATAAAAAGCTATTAAGACCCAGTAAAATCATGTCACTTTTCGGCCCTGATTGAAGAACTCTTTGTGGAGTTTATTTAACCGCAATAAAGATGTAAGAAAATCTAGTATTTTTCTCCAAAAATCTTTTTGATCATTTAAAAAGAGTTAAAGATGTCAAAAATTAAAGAATGTATGAAATTTTATCAACAAAGAATTTTAATTATAAGTTTTAAAAAAATCTTAACTAAAAATTCTCAAGGGTGCTCGAGCTCAATGATATACTAAAAAAAGAGACCGTGGTGCTAAAATCTCGAATAATTTTTACTGGGAAAATTCGAAAGCTCTTAATTTTATATCTTAAAAATAACAGTTTTTGTTCCTAAAAATACGTTCTAAAATGTAAATTTCAAAAGATTTTTTTTTTAAGATATTGCAACTCAAATTATTTAAAAAATTCGATTAATCGTAATCGCGATTAACGGCAATTTTTTTAATCGTAATCGCGATTATGAAATATCTCGATTATTTGCAAACTCTAGTCAGAAACTTGAAGTTTGTAATGTAGGATCCTTCGTTAAAAAAACATTCTGGAAAAAATACTTTTTGAAAATTTCGTTTTTGAGGGGGGGAACAAAAGTGTACTTTTGGTACTTTTTACGCTTTCTAACATAATAGTTCTAGAAACCTGAAATTTATAATGTAGGATCCTTCGGTAAAAAACGTTCTGTAAAAGTACTTATTGGAAATTTATTTTTTAAGAGAGGGAAAGGGGTAAAAAAGCGTGCTTTTGGTACTTTTTACGTTTTTAAATATAATGGTTCTAGAAACCTGAAATTTTGAATGTAGGATCCTTCGGTAAAAATCTTCTGTAAAAAGAACTTTTTGGAAATTCCGTTTCTTAGCGGGATAAACAAGTTTATTTTTGGTACTTTTATTATTTCTTGAAATAATGATCCTAGATGCTTGAAATTTGGAATCCTTCGGTAAAAAAACATGCTGGAAAGTGTTTTTTTTTTGGAAATTTTGTATCCTGGAAAAATGCTGCCAGAAACTTGAAATTTTAATGTAGGATCCTTCGGTAAAAAAAAAAACATACTGGAAAAAATACTTTTTGGAAATTTCGTAAAAAAGTGTACTTTTGGTACTTTTTACGTTTTCTAACATAATGGTTCTTAAACTTGAAATTTGTAATGTAGGATCTGTCGTTAAAAAAAAAAAAAAACATTCTGGAAAAAATACTTTTTGAAAATTTCGTTTTTGAGGGGGAAAAAAGGGATATAAAAGTGTACTTTTGGTACTTTATACGTTCTCTAACATAATGGTTCTAGAAACTTGAAATGTAGGATCCTTCGGTAAAAATCTTCTTTAAATAGTACTTTTTGGAAATACCGTTTCTTAGCGGAGTTAATAAGTTTAATTTTGGTACTTTTAATATTTCTTGAAAAAAAAAAAAAAAATCTAGAAAAAGAGATTTTTGGTAATTCCTTTTATAAATGGGTAAAAGAAGTGTAATTTTAACTGAAATAATAGTCCTGGAAACTTGAAATTTTGAATGTACGATCCTTCGGTGAAAAAAGTCAGGAAAAAGTACTTTTTGGAATTACGGGGGTAATAAAGTGTACTTTTTATAGTTCCTGAAATGAAAAGTACTTTTTGGAAATTTCGCTTCTGAGGGTCGTAAAAGAAGAAAAAAAGTGTTCATTTCGTACTTTTTATATTTGTTGAAATAATGGTTATAGAAACGAGATATTATAAATATAGAAGAATCCAGCAAAAAAAAAACCAAACAGTTTAAATTTCTCTATAAAATATTATTGTACACAGAAAAAATTTGAAACGAATTTCAATCAACAAAAACGCGGATTCAATCAATTTTTTGATTGCAATGCCTCCAATTAAAACCAATGCCTCCAATTACCAATCATCAAATTGTAAGTGATTTTTTCAATCAAAAATTTTTTCGATTTGATCAAAAATTTTTTCAATTTTTTATTTATAGTCAATCAAAATAATGATTGATTTAACAAATTAATTTTATGCTTATGACAAAATTATCAAAAAATGCATCTTTTTTGCTTCCTAAAATGTTGCCAACAATAAAAAACAGTAAAACCCGGTTTTTTTGTATATTTTTTAATTAATCTATTCAAATAAATTAAAGCGGAAAAAAATCTGGTATGTTGAAAATTTGTTATTCACCAGTTAAAGAAAATAACAAAAATTTTAATTAAAACATTTATTGACTTATTCAAAATTTGTTGATCAATAGATTTAATTGGAAATTATTAGCCAATAATTTTTTGTGTGTATTAAAGACGTAAACATCCACAATTAAATAAAACAAAGTCTTCGTAGGGAAAAATTTTAAAAATCAGGACTCTTATACTGACCCTTCTATTATCTGGTATTTAATACTGCCGGTAACGAAGTTCCGACGGTAGCACAGTGGTCAAAAAATTTTTTTTTTTTATCAATTTTGTCTACATGTCACAATTCTTAAACGATTAGTTTTAAAATTTGCATACTTTTTTATGACAGTGTTCCGGAAAAAAGTACTTAAAAAGTAATTTTCAATATGCAAAAAGTTTTTTTTTTCTGCGCATTTAACTTAAAAACTCCAATTCTATTGACATTTAATTTTAATGGTAGGTATTAAAATAAAAGCCAAAACAAGAAAACAAAAAAAAAAAAAAGAGATGAGAATTTAAATTTGGTGTGGACGAATCCACGAGTACCCCTGCACACAAAAAAAAAACTTTGTCAAATTATACCCAATTCACACCTGAGGTGAAATCTCGTTCGAATGAGATTTCGATTTGTGTATAAAATGATACAGACCACATGATCGAAATCTCGTTCGAACTAGATTTCACCTTAGGTGTGAATAGGCCTTTACTAGGAAAAGTCTCAATATACAAGCTCCTTGGAGTAAAAATTAAATTTAAGTGCTAAAACCTTTTTTTAGAATGATCCAAATTTTAGGAGTATAAAATAACAAGACGAAATAGTAAAAAAATATTTTCTAAAATTTTTTACAAGCAACAATTTTTATTGTATAATTTTTTTAATGGTACACACTTTTTTTTGAGTCAACAAAATTTTTTTTGAGTGTAAACTGACAAAACCATGATAAAGTTTTTTTTGTGGCTTACTACTAGTTTACAACAAAATTACTACATAAGCCCTGCCAAACATATAAAATTGTACCAAACTTGATTGAAAGTCCTTCTTTACGTTTTTACTCCTAACTTTGTATATACTCGTCCAATATCGCTAAAATTTAATACCAACCTGAACGTGACTTTAACAAATATATAGTCAAAACATCAGCATTTTCTAACTTGTCTTTTAAAATTTATTGTGATTTCAACAGACAGACCAAGAATGAAAATCGCTAGATCGTCTTAAAATCAATTGAGGTTCATAAATTTCTTAAAGTTTGTTGTTAATAGACCGATATTTTGTTACGTTATAAACGTATTAACAAACTTATCACTGCAGCCCTAACTATAGGGTATACAAACTTTTAAAATATTTATACATACATTTTTTGTATATAATATAAATATGGTTGGTAAACAATCAAATCTGTTTTTGTTGGGTGCAAAAAAGATATATTGAAGTTTATTTGGATTTAAGCCAAAATGTGTTATGTTAAAAAAAAAAGTTATCTACTTTGTGTATTGAATTTTGCCAGAAAAAGCATTTCTAGGCATCAACAATTTTGTGATGAAATTTTTTGAGACAGTGGGTTGAAAGCAGAAAAAAAGGAGGACAGAGTCATTTGTCTTAAGCAATTATGTGATGAAATATGAAGAGCAGTAAAATGTCTTAAGTTTCAACCCACCCAAAATTGATTGTGCGGAAAAGTATTATTTAAGGAGATCGATTGTTTTAAGACTCAAATAAATATATTTATTGTTCAAAAAATAAGAAAAACGTGATGTAATTCAATTCCTGTAAAATTTGATAAAAACTTTTGTTATTTAAATGTTTAAGTTCTCTTCTGATACCCTTTTTGATCAAAAACCCTTTCCTGGTAAATTTTATAATTTTTTTTGGTAACCCGTTCAAAATATGGCGAATTTTTCAAAATTTGGAGCCTTATTATTTACTTATAGCTAGGGATAAGATTTTCATGCACTAAAAAACCGAAAATATGCACTAAAAAACCTTGAAATATGCACTAAAAAATAAAATGTGTACAATAAAGATCTTTTTTTCATATGAAAAACTTCTTAAAAAGCAAAAAATAATGCCGGGCTTAAAAAGTAACATTTAAAACTTTATATAAGCAAGATTTTTTTAAAAATTGAGAAAATCTATAAAAAAAATTAAAAAGAAAAAAACAAATAAAAAATTTTTCTTATTTTTAAAAAAAAATTTTTAAAATTTAAAAAAGTTTTTGAAAAAAATAAATTCAATTTGTGTTTTTACTAATTTATGCCAAAATATGCACTTAAAAGTTGGAAATATGCACAAAATATGCATTTAAAATCAAAATATGCAAAAATAAGCATTATCACCAAAATATGCAAAAATATGCAAAAGCAAATCGATGCCATTTTAACGCAAATTTCTTGATTCGGAAAGATAATTGTTCGATATCGTTTTTAGACTTTCAACAAAAAACATGCATTTGCATGGAAATCTCATCTCTACTTATAACCTTTTAAAAAAAGACCAAGTTCAATTTTATTTTTTTCGCATTTTAAAGAAAAAGTTTTTTTTTTGGAAAATTTGTTTGTGGTAAAAAATTCTACAAATGTTATATTTTGTGTAAGATTATTCTAGCTCGAGCTCATAGAAAATAAAACAAATATGTCTTGCTACACATCTATGTATTATTTTTGATGCCCTGAGCACGAATATCAAAAAGATTTTAACAGCAGTTCCGGTTTTCGGAATATCACTATTTGAAATTCGTAAAAAATTACAGTTTTTTTCCTACTTTCAAGAATTTTTTTTAAAAATTCTCAAAATTTCTTTCCCTCTACTCTTTCTAAGAACTTGAAACAAACTTTCATTAAAATTGGATCCGATAATTTTTATCGTATCGCCCTTCGATCTAAGTTTTGGTATTTTAGAAAATGGTCACATAAAACTTTTAAACTTTGATCGAAGGGCGCCATGGCACAGTGGTTTATTATCGATTTTTTTTGGAAATAATTCGGCCATTCAATAAGTACTGCAATGATTGCTGTGAAATTTATACCAGTTATAGCTACACAGAAAATAATATCGTATATTTTATTTTAATTAAAATTTTATTTGTTTTTTATTTAATATTAATTAATTAAAAATTTAATTAATATACTTAATTGTTAAATCAAATTTTTAACTTTTTTTTAAATTAACATTGTAATTGTTTTTTGAGTTTAATATTAATTAAATATTTAATTAATATAATTAATTGTTTAATTAAATTTTTATCTTTACTTATTTTTTTTTGTTTTGTTTTGTTTTCCGTGTGTGCGAGTATGTGTTTATCTTTTACGAATTTCAATTGATCTTTTACGAATTTCAATTGATCTTTTACGAATTACAATTGATCTTTTACGAATTAAAATTGATCTTTTACGAATTTGAATTGATCTTTTTCGAATTACAATTGATCTTTTTCGAATTACAATTGATTTAAGAATTACAATTGATCTTTTCCGAACTACAATTGATCTTTTACAAATTACAATTGGTCTTTTACGAATTACGATTAATCTTTTACCAATTACAATTGATCTTTTATGAATTACAATTGATCTTTTTCGAATTAAAATTGATCTTTTACAAATTAAAATTGGAATATTCGAATATCAAATGGAATCTTCGAATTACAAAGAGAATCTTCGAATTACAAAGAGAATCTTCGAATTACAAAGAGAATCTTCGAATTACAAAGAGAATCTTCGAATTACAAATGGAATCTTCGAATGACAATTTATCTTTTACGAATTAGATCTGTAAATGGTGTAGTAAATACCTAAAGAAATATGCTTGAAGGAGTCGTCACACAAAAAATTATTGGCTAACAATTTTCAATTAAATCTATTGATCAACAAAACTTAAATGAGTCAATAAATGTTTTGATTAAAATTTTTGTTATTTTCTTTAACTGTCGAATTACAAATTTTCAATATACCAGATAATTGTTCGCTTCAATTTATTTAAATAGATTAATACATAAATAATCGGGTTTTACTTTTTTTATAGTTGGCAACATATTGGAAAGCAAAAAAGATGTTTTTTTTCATAAAGTTAGCATTCCCGAAAATTTTAAAATGCTCATATCTCAGTAAATATTGCCGACACAACAAAAAGTCTAAAAGCATTTTTGTAGCTCTCAACATGTAGAACAAGACTGCCAAAACTGACCAAAAGCTCTCCGAGTAATATTTTTGAAGTTATCGAGTTTTTTAATTCTCAAAACCCCAGTGGTCCCCTAAAATCACGTAGCTCAAAAACTAAGCAAGGTAGAGCGAAACGGTCACAAATTTTATATTAAAAACTCTGACGATTTTTAAGGAACCCAACTAGGTCTAGGCCCATCGGAGTCTGGACCTATCGGGTCCGAACCCAATGGGGTCCTCAAATGTGTATGAACTAAATTGAAATAAAAAAAATTAAAAAATTTTCAGTTAACTAATTTTTGCCAAAACATTTTTGCTAACTTTTCCAAAAAAAATTGTGGGTTCAAAATCAGCAAATTTTCTTGTAGGTTTACAAGCTTTCTTTGCTAACAGCACATTTTTTTTGAGTGTATTTTCCAAAAAAAAGGAACTTTGTTAGTAGGCATTTAAAAAAATGCCTACTAACAAAGTTAAACACATTTAAACAAAGGGTTTATCTTTTAAGTTAGGTTAGGTTGCAAGTGGCTGCTGACGTTTTACGTCAACACACGTAGACTCTGAGGTCCATTGTGATACCACGGGATCGTAATAGGTTTCCCTACTAGTCCCTGTCGTTAAACCAGTTTGAGCTTCTTATGAAACTCCTTAGATGTTGAATTTTGACATCCGATAAATCAGAAAGATCGTACAGCTCCCTAGATCCCAGTGAAGCAAGTCGCTGACCAGAAAGTGCCGGGCAATGGCAAATAAAGTGTTCGATAGTTTCCAACTCCTCTTCATCCATGCAACTTCGGCAAAAGTCATTCGACGGCACATTTAACCGCTCTGCGTGCTTCCCTATAAGACAGTGTCCGGTAATTATAGAAACCACCGTCGAAATCTCTCCTCTTGGAAGCGATATCAGCTCACTTGTGCGCCCCTGATTAAGAGAAGGCCAAATCAGTCGTGTTGTCTCACACGTCCATCCATTTGCCCATCTTTGATTAGTCTCCGTCGCTGAACAAAGCCGTAGGTTTTGCTTGCAAGTTTCTAGAGGCATACCAACACATTCCAATTCTGTTGGAACCTGTAAGGTAGTTCCTAGTCTTGCAAGCTCATCGGCTTTGCAATTCCCTGGAATGTCTCTGTGCCCTGGGACCCATATGAGTCGTATGTTAAACTGCTTGGCCATCTCATTTAAAGACGTGCGGCAGTTAAGGGCAGATCTTGTTTTCAGAAACATTGAATCCAGGGACTTGACCGCGGCTTGACTGTCAGTATAGATGTTGACTGCGGTTGTAGACAAGACATTGCAGCTCAACCAGTCAGCCACTTCCTTAATTGCCAGCATCTCTGCCTGGTAAACACTGCAATGATCTGGCAATCTACGAGCCAGGCTCAATCCAAGCTCTTCCGAATAGACCCCAAAGCCCACTTGTTCGTGCAGCCTCGATCCATCTGTGTAAAAATTTATGTTAGCTCCACTTCCCGGAGTATCCCCCATCCAAGACTCCCTGGATGGTATCATAGTGGTAAAGTGGCGCTCAAAGAGGCTCAAAGAGGGAGCACTATCCACAAGTGAAAGGGTTAAAAACGACAAAACGTAAAACTTTTTAAATAAATTACAAACGGTTAGGTTAAGGACATAATTTTTTGAGTGAACATTTAAGGCATTTTTGACTTATTAACGCATTTGAAAAATAATTAAAAACTTTTGTGGACCATTAAAAAATAACTCGAGCTATGTTTTAAGTACCATAAGGGAGTTTTGGTCTACTAATGTTATACTTAAATTTTTTTGGTCCCATCCAAGATACAAAATCGTGTTGCACAGTGCCATCAGCGCTTTTCAATTGTTGTCCTTATATTAGTGTGTGGCAGATAAAAAACAACTATTTATCTTTATCAGTGGAAAAACGAAAAATTGGAAAAAATATAGTATATTTCGCATTCGGCACAGCCGACTAAATTTTCCATTTTGAATGCATTTTTTATACCCTCCACTCTAGTAATAGAGGGTATATATAAGTTTGTCATTCCGTTTGTAACACATCGAAATATTGGTATAGGACCCCATAAAGTATATATATTCATGATCCTCCATCGATTTTAAGTCGATCTAGCGATGTCCGTCCGTCTGTCTGTCCGTCCTTAGAAAACACGCTAACCCAGCAAAACTTTGGTAATGGGTGGTGATTATATAACACATTACCAGGTAATGCATATAACTTATTTGTAGCATTATTTTATGATGTCTTACCAAACATTTGTTCCACAACGTATTATTTTAAAGTGAAAAATAATGAATTACTAATAATTTGCTAAGTAATGCATGATTATTGGAAAAAATGTATTTCATATTTATTATTTCTAAAGATTAAATCATGGATGACTTATATTTGGTTACATTATGTATTATTTCAAAGTTTGAAATAATGCATTATTTATAATTGGATACATAATGCATTACAATAACATAAAAAATAAATATTTTATAAAAAAATGCATAAGTTTAAACTAGAGATGGGCTCACGACAGGAATTTTTTAATGACACACACTCACTCAGGAGTATATTTTATCTCGCTTACAATCACGTGAGTAAATTTAATACAAAATTACGTTTTCACTACTCGTAACACCTTATATATTATGTTCCGGTATGCTATATTTTATACCTTACTCGTATTCTTCGTTATAAATTTATGACTTATTTTATACCTTACTGGTATTCTTTGTGATAATGTAAATGCATTACTTTGAGTCTCATCGCCTGTTAAAATCATCAATGCTGCAATGTATAAAATAAGAGATCATATGCCTTATTTTATACCTTATTTGGTAATCTAAGTTTTGCTGGGAACTTTTGAAAGACTTTACAGAGGCTACTGAAGTTTGGCATATATGTTGGCCATTTACCTGGTCAGGTTGGTATTGCAATCCAACCAAATCGGTCCAGTGCACAGTGATTCGTTTCATTGGCAAAAATCAAAAAAATAAGTATGTCTTCAATGTTGATGATTTTTTGTATTTTTACAATTTAATAGTAAACTAAAAGAAATATGTGCTTTTCTGATTTTTAAGAAGTCATATGTTGCCACAAGAGGGCGCTAAAGTATGGAAATTTAACGCTATTGTGTGTAAACGAAAAAATTGATTTTTATAGGTTTACTAAAATAATTATGAAAAATCGAATTTTAAAGAAATCAACGAACTTTTTTTTGCAAAAGTTACTTAAATATATTTGCTAAAAGTTGTATTTGCAATTTTTTAGAATTAATCTTAAAATACATTTTTGTATTGCTCTGAAATCTATATTTTTTCTACCGAATCCCCAAAAATTGACAAATTTTGATGGAATGTATAAAAAAAGTTCGTGAGTCAAAAAATTATTTTTTTCGCTTTTTCGATAGCTCGGACTATGGTTTATAAGGCAAAACAATAAAAATAACTAAGTTTTTGTCTGAAGTTGGAAAAAAGTTAGGTTTTTTTTGTGTCTTTATTTAATTTTTTTCAAAAGCTATATTATTAATGGAAAAAATATTACAAAAAAAATCCAAAATTAAGTATTTTTTCTTTACACATTGATATATTATATAGTATTCTGTAAAACTATAATAAAAAATCCGAAAAAAATTATGCAGTACGTGGGCCGTTTTGCTTTAAAAGTTATCTATGACTTTTACTAAAATCCCCAAAATCAACAAATTTTAATGGCCTTCATAAAAAAAGTTCGTGAATAAAATTTTTTTGTTTTTTATTTTTTTTGTAGCTTTAACTATGTTTTAAAAGATAAAAAAATAAAAATAACTAAGTTTTTTTTTTTTTTAGTTGAAAAAAAAATTTTTAAAAAAAAAACTAAAATTGGATTATTTTTTTTTTTATTTATTTTATTTACTGTAAATAAATTTAAAAAATACATCAACATCTTAGTAAGTTTTTATATAAAGGGATTTATTGTATTGTATAACATAAATTTATAGTAAATAATTCGATAAAATAAGTATACAGTGGGCCATTTTGCTTTAAATCCAGTATTTGATTTTCGTTGGTATCCCAAATCAAAACCAAATTTTTTTTGAGATACATAAAAAAGTTCGTACTTAAAAAAAATTTTTTATTGATTTTTTTAACATCCTGGACTGTTTTCTATACGATCAAATAATAAAAATAACTAAGTTTTTGAAAAAAACGAAAAAAAAAAATTTTAAGTACCCAAAAAAAAATGTTTTTTTAAGTTTTTTGTTATTAACGGGGTATATACTTAGAAATAAAGCAAGTATTAAACGATTTTACTTAAAACTTATTTTGAATAAATTGATTTTCGTAATGCAATAGGAAATAAGTGTTGCGAATGTTTTGTTTTTGCAGTTATTATGTATTTTTATATTTTTGACTATATTTAAAAAAAGGATATATTAACAGCTTTTTTGTTACCGCAAGCAACTCAACGAAATTTGGCACACTTATTAACGCCATTCGATCTAATCTATATTAAAAATTTGATAGCAATTGAAAGATTTTTAAAATAGTTACAGCGATTTTAGGAAAAAGGATATATGGCAGCCACGCGAGTCCTTGCTCAGATTAAAATACAAATGTTGTGCGTCGATAGTTATCTAAATTTCTAAGACAATAACTAAGTTAAGTAATTTTATATCAAGTTTTGTGGCTAAAACTCCACTTTTAAATTTCAGGATATACGACAGGTATAAATGTCCTTCGACCGATTTGCTCAAATTTTTTTTTTTTTTTCTATTAATTAATTTTGTGCTTGCGTACCAAATTTGGAAAATCATTGACAACTCTTTCTATTTTATTTTTGTGATTAAACTATATTAACACTTTATTGCAGTTTTTAAAAAGGATATATAAATAACTTTTGTTTTACAGAACCGATTTCAGCGAAATTTGGCACACACATTGACATCTCTTATTCAAATTTTTACAAAAAATTTCAAAGATATCGAGTAATTTTTGAGCGATTTACAATATTTTTAAGAAAAAGGATATATGGCAGCCACACGAGTCCTTGCTTCAATCTAGAAAAAAATTTACACATAAAATACTATATCAAAATTGGTAACATTGACAAAGTTTGGGAATTTTGTCACCATTTTTGTAGTTTTAATCACATATTTAAATTTCAGGATATATGGGGGGTAGGCGTGTCCTTGCTCCGATTTTTCCAAAAACTCGGTTTTTTCTTGATTAGATAATTTAATGCTTGTGTACCAAATTTCAGAAATCTGCGACCAATATTCTATTTTTGCCCACTCGATATATGGGAACGAATCACTGTGCAGTGGTTCGAAAGTTATGAGCAAAAGAGTAAAATTTTGGCAGGGGGTTTTCGCGAATTAACGAGATAAAAAACACGCTAACTATCGAAAGATAGTTCCCCAGGTCTGTTTGGTATTGAATTTCAGCTCAATCGGTCTAGTGGTTCAAAAGTTATAAGCAAAACCATGAATTTCAGATTGGTTTCATCCAAAATGCCACGTGGTAAACAAGTTTTAAAAGCATTGGTGGTAACTTAGCAATGCTTTTCAAACTTGTTTAGTTTTAAAACAATGCTTTTTAAACTTTAGTTTTAAAAACATTGGTAACTTAAAAATTACACTCGAAAAAAATTTTACACTCCAAAAAAATTTTACACTCAAAAAAAAAATTTACACAAAAAAAAAATTAGTTTTTTTTTTTACAAAATGACAATATTTGTGTACATACGTACGTGCATTCACTAAGAAATATTTTTAAAGTAAAAAACATTACACTCGAAAAAAATTTTAGACTCAAAAAAAAAATTAGTAATTTTTCTTTTAAAAAAAAAAAAAGTACAAAAAAAGAGTTTTTACTCAAAATAAAATATTTCTAATCAAAATTGTTAATTTTTTCACAAAAAATGTACTACGCTTTAAAAAAATGCATTGTGGAGGGTATTCATAGATTCGGCAAAGTCGAATTTAACTTTTCTACTTGTTTTTTTTTAATTTCGTTTAATTTTTTTTTATTCAACATAGAAATAAAATAACTCTACCATTTTTAATAGTGCCTAAACTCAAATAAAAGTTTAATTATACAATAGATTTTTTTTTTTTTGGTAAATTTATTTATGATATGGCAGTCGGCCAAAACAATGAATGACCACTAACACAATTAAATAGTAGCAAAAATACTAATGTGGTATCATGAACCACCAGCCTTTTGCGGCCAAATTTATATTTATTAGTTCAGAGTAAACTTATTTTGTTTTTTTTTTGTTGGTTTTTGTTTAACAAGGATTTCTAACTTTTAAAAAATGTTTTTTTTTTTTTTGTAGATTTCCATTCAATAATGTATTGTGGATTTATTTTTTTCAGTATAATTAATCTTTTTCCCCCAAATTTTATTTTTTTTTAATTCTTGACATAGATTTTTTTTTCATAAAGCCGGCTAATTTAAACACTCCCACAGTTTATATTTTTGTGTTGGAATATCTTATCCTGTCTTATGTATTTGTGGAAACAGACACCTCTGTGAATTTAAAATTATAACGAACGCAAAAAAAGAACTGTAAAGAACTGTAAAATGAAAGAAAATTTCTTGGGAAAAAAATATTAAAATTTATTAGCATCCTAAAAAAGCAATGTTATATTAAATAAAATTTATAATAAAATAATAATAAAAAAAAATAAAAATTGCGGTAAACTGTGCTGTGATTTGTTTAGCAGGGGCCTACAAAATGGCTACACAAATTTAATAACACTACTAGTTTACAGAGATTTTTATCGACGAAATTTTTAACTTATTTGTAAATGAAGTCCAAAGTTTTAAAAGTAGAACAGTTTTCGAGATATTGCCAACTTTCCAATTTTCAACTTTTTAAAAAAGCGATTTTACTTATGGCGTTTTCTTTTCTGGAAAAAAATGTCGCACTTTCTGCACTTTTTTTTCTTTAATGACTCTTTGTGCACAGTACTGAACAGTAAGTATAGACATGTTTGGTACTAAGAGAAAGGTATTTTCGAGTTCTTTGTAAATGCTCATATTTCAATCAATAGAATGTCAAAAACCCATAAATTTTTACATTTATCAGATCAGATCAAAAACTGAGTATTATTTTAAAATGCTTGATATATCATTAAATAGGCGTTAAAAATACCTTTCTTTTGGTAGCAAACATGTCTATATTTACTGCACATAACTGTGAACCAAGAGTCATCAAAGAAAAAAAAAGTGCAGAAAGTGCAACATTTTTTTCCAGAAAAGAAAACGCCATTAAATAAAAATATCTCCGGACCAAATCGATAGATTTCATTCTTTTTGGTTTTAGATTACAGTTAATTAGATGCCTTATCAATTCTATATGTATATAATATTTTTCGAACCGTTCTTCTTAGAAGCTAACCCATGTCGATCCACTGTTCGATTTTTCGAACAGTAGAGAACACCTTTTTCAAAAAATTATTAATGTATAAACATGATGGAATTTCAGGTATATTTTGTTACGAGTGTTGAGTCTCATCGTTCTGCAATTAAAGAAAAATATCCCTCCCTTTGACCACCGTAATTTATCAATATATAAAAGAGTAATGTGACTGACTGAATGAGACCTGAAATTTGGACTGTAGGTTAACCTCCCGGAATATAGATCCACTAAGGCTGGAT
Source organism: Pegoplata infirma (assembly GCA_963921195.1). Lineage (NCBI taxonomy): Eukaryota > Metazoa > Arthropoda > Insecta > Diptera > Anthomyiidae > Pegoplata > Pegoplata infirma. The sequence goes on from CAWUER010000582.1 coordinate 225,523, forward strand.
TATTGCCAATGTTGATTCTAAAGGGGTAAAAAAGGGTAAAAAATCTGATCTTTTGGTACTTTTTATATCTCCTGAAATAATGGTCATAGAGACTTGAAATTTGGACTGTATGTTAACCTCCTGGAATGTAGATCCAGTAAGGCTCGACTTTTGCCATTGTTGATTCTAAGGGGGTAAAAAACTGTACTCTTGGTACTTTTTATATCTCCTGAAATAATGGTCATAGAGACTTGAAATTTGGACTGTATGTTCACATCCTGGAATATAGATCCAGTAAGTCTGGATTTTTGCCAATGAGGATTCTAAGGAGGTAAAAAGGGTAAAAATCTATACTTTTTGTACCTTTTATTTTTCCTTAAAAAATTGTCAGAGAGACTTGAAATTTGGAATGTATGTTCACCTCCCGAAATAGAGATCACCTATAGCTGGAATTTTGCCAATGATGATTCTAAGGGGGTAAAAAGGGTAAAAATCTGTACTTTTGGTACATTTTATATTTCCTTAAATAATGGTATTAGAAACTTGAAATTTCTAATGTCGGTTCACTTCACAGAAAAAAGATTTACTAAGGCTGGGTTTTTGCCAATGTTGATTCTATGGGGTTAAAATGTAAGAAGTACCTTTTCTAAAAAGTACCTTTTAAAAAAAGTACTTTTTATAAAAAGTACCTTTTATAAAAAGTACCTTTTATAAAAAGTATCTTTTATAAAAAGTACCTTTTATAAAAAGTACCTTTTATAAAAAGTACCTTTTATAAAAAGTACCTTTTTTTTTATAAAAAGTACTTTTTATAAAAAGTACCTTTTATAAAAAGTACCTTTTATAAAAAGTACCTTTTATAAAAAGTACCTTTTATAAAAAGTACCTTTTATAAAAAGTACCTTTTATAAAAAGTACCTTTTATAAAAAGTACCTTTTATAAAAAGTACCTTTTATAAAAAGTACCTTTTATAAAAAGTACCTTTTGTAAAAAGTACCTTTTGTAAAAAGTACCTTTTGTAAAAAGTACCTTTTATAAAAAGTACCTTTTATAAAAAGTACCTATTACAAAAAGTACCTTTTATAAAAAGTACCTTTTATAAAAAGTACCTTTTATAAAAAGTACCTTTTATAAAAAGTACCTATTATAAAAAGTACCTTTTATAAAAAGTACCTTTTATAAAAAGTATCTTTTATAAAAAGTACCTTTTATAAAAAGTACCTTTTAAAAAAAGTACCTTTTATAAAAAGTGCCTTTAATAAAAAGTACCTTTTATAAAAAGTACCTTTTATAAAAAGTACCTTTTATAAAAATTACCTTTTATAAAAAGTACCTTTTACAAAAATTACCTTTTACAAAAAGTACCTTTTATAAAAAGTACCTTTTATAAAAAATACATTTTATAAAAAGTACCTTTTATAAAAAGTACCTTTTATAAAAAGTACCTTTTATAAAAATTACCTTTTATAAAAAGTACCTTTTATAAAACGTACCTTTTATAAAAAGTATCTTTTATAAAAAGTACCTTTTATAAAAAGTACCTGTTATAAAAAGTACTTTTATAAAAAGTACCTTTTATAAAAAGTATCTTTTATAAAAAGTACCTTTAATAAAGGACCTTTTATAAAAATCATTAAGAGTACCTTTTATAAAAAGTACTTTTTATAAAAGGTACTTTTTATAAAAGGCACTTTTTAAAAGGTAATTTTTAAAAGGTACTGAATTTTGGAATGTAGGGTCCTTCGGCGAAAAAAACATTCTGCTAAAGTATTTATGAATAAATCCGTTTCTAGAGGTGTAAAGAAGTTTTTTTTGATACTTTTTATATTTTATTGAGTAATGATCCTAGGCTCTAAAATTTTGAATGCTGGATCGTTTAGTGAACAAATATTTTGAAAATTCCGTTTCTAAGGGTCGCCACCGATCGTAAAGGGGATAAAAAGTTTGGTTATTCTTATATTTCTTGATATAATAATTTAGAAACTTGATATTTTAAATATAGGATAGCCTAGCTCAAAAAAAAACAGTTTTTGGAAAATTTAATTTTAATGGGAAAGGGGGCAAAGGGTTATTTTTACCTATCTATTTATTAAACTAAAAGCCCCAGAATCAACACCCAAGAGTAGGACATATTTTAAAATTTTAAATTTTAGAACGGGGGACGAAATGGAAAGAGCAGGGAACAATATGGAATGATACTTTTTACTCAAATTTTTCGCATTTAACTTTTTTTACTTCATATTTTTTTTCTCTATATGTTTTTTCACACAAACTTATTTTTATTCCACTTTCCTTTTTTTAGTAAAATATTTATTCACTCAAAATCCAAAATTCCGATATAAGGGCTCGAAAATTATTCAAATTTTTTTGTTTAATTTATTCATTGAAATATTATTTTATGAAAGACTTAAACGTCCACAAGTAAATAAAACAATGACTACGTAGGGGAATTTATTTGTAATCGGAAGAGTAATCCTGATCCTTCTATTATCCGGTATTCAATACAACCGCTAACGAAGTACCGGTATGGTAAGCTAGTATGTGCATAAAATGCAATGTGCATCAGCAAAGAAATTGTTTAAAGCAAAAACGAAAATTAAGCTTTTTTTTATTTTCGGCTTTTAATTTTTTTAATTTAAAATTTTTTTAAATTTAATTTATAATCAAATTTCATTAATTTGAATAATTTTAAAACTATTTATTTTGAAAATAATGAAATAAATTAATAAAATAGCAATTAAATCAAAAGACTTAAATTGTATCAAAAGTTAAAATTCATGTTTTTCTGAAATAACGGAACATATGTTTCATATCATGTCAATATTGAAAATTTTTTGACATGATTTTTGAGATTAGCGGGTACTAATTACTCTAAAAAAGTACCTTTATCCAAAAAAGAAAAATAAAATTGAATCTTGGTCCAAAATCGGTTATTTATTTTCTTAGAAGCTATTAATCGATGACAATTTTGCTTACATTTTTGCCGAAATTTGGAGAAAAAAGGATATTATATTGTTAATTTCGGAATGAAAAATAAAATATAAAATGTATTTCTCTCTCTTTGCAGTTCAAGTCTAATCTATTACAAGAAATTAAGAGTTTTTTGTAAAGAAAATCGGTTGAAAGTTGTAAAAGTTACACGCATTTAAGTAAAAATGCAGAAATTCAGTTTTTTTTTTATACATTTGTAGTTTATTGTTTAACATGAGTTTACAAATTTTAAAAAATTGTTTGATTTACGATATTCAAAATTTATTTTCCATGTAAAATCGCGCTCTGAATCCGAAAATGAAGTCAAAAAGTAGAAAAGTTTTTAAGATATTTTCAAATTCCATACTTAAAAAGTGCTTTGACATAAATAAGAATATCTCTGGACAATCGGAGGATTTGAATTTTTATACTTTAAAATTAAAGCTAATTGAATATTTTATCAAAAAAAAAGGTGACGGAGTTTACAGAGACGGAGTTTACATTTCGTCACTTTTTGCCCTTTTTTTCGAAAACTATTTGTCGGAAATTGGTTTCCAAAAAAAAAAAAAAACACATGAGATGTCGTATCTACGTCAAAATATGACGATATTTCAGATACACACTAAGTCGTTTTGTTGTAAACGTGGAGACGGAGTTTACAGCATTTTTCGATTTTTCATTTATGAATTATCTTTTCATACCGGGAAATTAATATGCAATGAGCAAACTTAAAACCAATGATGCAAAATGATACTTTATAGCCTCGCGTTTAATAAATGGGGCAATAACCTAATATTTTTCTAAATATAATACGTCAAAAACAACAAAATTGTCAGGTTCCATAATGTCTAAAAAAAGTGTCGAAAAATCGTTACACAATTGAAGCCGTGTTTGCATGGGTAAAAGAGATAGTTATGACCAGGGAAACCAAAAATATGCTCTAAAAAACACGTTTTAAAATGCACTTAAAAACGGAAAATATGCTCTAAAAACGATAAAAATATGCTCTTAAAAACATTATGTCCCCTTTTTCGAGGTATTTTTTTTTTTTTAATTTTTTAGAGAATAGGCCCAAAAAATAGCGTTATGTGGCCACATGTGGGGTAGTTACGGGGGTTAATATGGGTTAACCCTAGGATGTTCAAGTGGGCTTTTCGAAGCCCATTTTGATTTTGATCTGAGCCACGCATTAACAGTTAGTGTGGTACAAGACTTCTACACACTACACAATCCCAGCAATCAATTAAAGGCTTAAAAGGGGAAAAAATTGTAAGGGCCTCGCCAGGCCCAGTAGTCACTTACCACTACCCAGTCAGTCAGACATCCTAGGGTTAATGAAGCAAGAACAGGCCACAGCGTAATCAATTGTCAGAACCCCGATATTTTGGAAAAGAAAAAAAAAACAAACATTTCAATTCACTTACAAAATTAAAAAAAAAAAAAAAACATCCCACAAAAATTAAAAAAATTTTAAAAATAAGTGTTATAAAAAAATTGATAAAAAACAAATAAGAAAGCTATATTCGGCTGTGCCGAATCTTTAAATACCCTCCACAATGTTAACCAATGCACAATGGTTTCGCAGATGACCTTTCTTGGCCAAAATTCAATTTTATCAAAATTGATTTTATAGAAAATCGTTAACACTTACAAACAACAGAAAACATATTTTGTTTTTGTATACTCATTTACCGTTCAAAAACAAATTTAGATAAAAATAAGAAAAAGTATTTTTTTAAATTTCAATTATTTTTTTGAGTTTAAATACAAAAAATTTCTTATAATATTATACATGAAAAAAAAAAACTATAAAAATTTTTAACACAAAACTTATTTCAAACCAAAAATTTTTCCATTTTTGAAATTTTGGCCAAGAAAAGTGTTGAACGGAACCATAGTGCAATGTAAATATTTAAAAAACAAAAAAAAAAATAAATATTTTATAAGTATGTATGAAAATTATATAAAAATTATGAAAATTGTATAAAAGCAACCACGTGTATTACACAAACTACGTATTTTTTTACTTCTATTAATACAATTGGCACGCTGCCACGCCATATCATGCAGGTTTGTATTGAAACTCATCTCAATTGCTCATAGCTTCTTAACCCCTAGACTGATTTTGCCATAATTGGTACCAAAATAACCAGAAAAACGTTGAGAACAATAAAATATGAACCTATTTAAAATTGTATTTGAATATGTCAACCATGAGCCAAGATAAATCATTTTAAAATTTTGGGTTAAATTGCTGGTGCCTCGCCCCATTGTGCGATTCGGCCCAAATTTTTTGTGAGTGTTAGGAATGATAAAATTACATTAAATTGAAAGTTTCCCAGCAAAACTTAGATTACCAAATAAGGTATAAAATAATGTATAGGATCTCTTATTTTATACATTGCAGCATTGATGATTTTAACAGGCGATGAGACTCAAAGTAATGCATCCACATTATCACAAAGAATACCAGTAAGGTATAAAATAAGTCATAAATTTATAACGAAGAATACGAGTAAGGTGTAAAATATATGATATTTTATAGGTGACGAGTAAGGTATATAATATAGCATACAAGAAGATAATATATAAGGTGTTACGAGTAGTGAAAAAGTAATTTTGTATTAAATTTACTCAAGTGAGTGTAGGTAGATAAAATATGCTCGTGAGTGTGTGTCGTTAGAAATTTCCTGTCGTGAGCCCATCTCTAGTTTAAATTTATGAATTTTTTTATAAAATAGTTATTTTTTATGTTATTGTAATGCATTATGAATCCAATTATAAATAATACATTATTTCAAACTTTCAAATAATACATAATGTCACCAAATATAAGTCATCCATGATTTAATGTTTAGAAATAACAAATATGAAATACATTTTTTCCAATAATCATGCATTACGTAGCAAATTATTAGTAATGCATTATTTTTCACCTGAAAATAATACGTTGTGGAACAAATGTTTGGTAAGACATCATAAAATAATGCTACAAATAAGTTATATGCATTACCTGGTAATGTGTTATATAATTACTACCCATTACCAAAGTTTTGCTGGGTTCGTTTACATTCATTCAACAGGTGTCAAGTTATAGCATTTATTTTGTGTAAAATTCACATTTTCACTCATCAAAATTTACATTTTCACTCATAACTTTTAAAATACTTAACCGATTAAAAAAAAAAACCATCAGATTCTGCCTAGGAGAATTACGCAACTTTTGGTGCCCCAGGCGTTGAAATCGGTTCTGGATAATAGCCAAAAACGTGATTTCAACAGACAGACAGACAGACGGACGAACAGACAGACAGACAGACAGACAGACAGACAGACAGACAGACAGACAGACAGACAGACAGACAGACAGACAGACAGACAGACAGACAGACAGACAGACAGACAGACAGACAGACAGACAGACAGACAGACAGACAGACAGACAGACAGACAGACAGACAGACAGACAGACAGACAGACAGACAGACAGACAGACAGACAGACAGACAGACAGACAGACAGACAGACAGACAGACAGACAGACAGACAGACAGACAGACAGACAGACAGACAGACAGACAGACAGACAGACAGACAGACAGACAGACAGACAGACAGACAGACAGACAGACAGACAGACAGACAGACAGACAGACAGACAGACAGACAGACAGACAGACAGACAGACAGACAGACAGACAGACAGACAGACAGACAGACAGACAGACAGACAGACAGACAGACAGACAGACAGACAGACAGACAGACAGACAGACAGACAGACAGACAGACAGACAGACAGACAGACAGACAGACAGACAGACAGACAGACAGACAGACAGACAGACAGACAGACAGACAGACAGACAGACAGACAGACAGACAGACAGACAGACAGACAGACAGACAGACAGACAGACAGACAGACAGACAGACAGACAGACAGACAGACAGACAGACAGACAGACAGACAGACAGACAGACAGACAGACAGACAGACAGACAGACAGACAGACAGACAGACAGACAGACAGACAGACAGACAGACAGACAGACAGACAGACAGACAGACAGACAGACAGACAGACAGACAGACAGACAGACAGACAGACAGACAGACAGACAGACAGACAGACAGACAGACAGACAGACAGACAGACAGACAGACAGACAGACAGACAGACAGACAGACAGACAGACAGACAGACAGACAGACAGACAGACAGACAGACAGACAGACAGACAGACAGACAGACAGACAGACAGACAGACAGACAGACAGACAGACAGACAGACAGACAGACAGACAGACAGACAGACAGACAGACAGACAGACAGACAGACAGACAGACAGACAGACAGACAGACAGACAGACAGACAGACAGACAGACAGACAGACAGACAGACAGACAGACAGACAGACAGACAGACAGACAGACAGACAGACAGACAGACAGACAGACAGACAGACAGACAGACAGACAGACAGACAGACAGACAGACAGACAGACAGACAGACAGACAGACAGACAGACAGACAGACAGACAGACAGACAGACAGACAGACAGACAGACAGACAGACAGACAGACAGACAGACAGACAGACAGACAGACAGACAGACAGACAGACAGACAGACAGACAGACAGACAGACAGACAGACAGACAGACAGACAGACAGACAGACAGACAGACAGACAGACAGACAGACAGACAGACAGACAGACAGACAGACAGACAGACAGACAGACAGACAGACAGACAGACAGACAGACAGACAGACAGACAGACAGACAGACAGACAGACAGACAGACAGACAGACAGACAGACAGACAGACAGACAGACAGACAGACAGACAGACAGACAGACAGACAGACAGACAGACAGACAGACAGACAGACAGACAGACAGACAGACAGACAGACAGACAGACAGACAGACAGACAGACAGACAGACAGACAGACAGACAGACAGACAGACAGACAGACAGACAGACAGACAGACAGACAGACAGACAGACAGACAGACAGACAGACAGACAGACAGACAGACAGACAGACAGACAGACAGACAGACAGACAGACAGACAGACAGACAGACAGACAGACAGACAGACAGACAGACAGACAGACAGACAGACAGACAGACAGACAGACAGACAGACAGACAGACAGACAGACAGACAGACAGACAGACAGACAGACAGACAGACAGACAGACAGACAGACAGACAGACAGACAGACAGACAGACAGACAGACAGACAGACAGACAGACAGACAGACAGACAGACAGACAGACAGACAGACAGACAGACAGACAGACAGACAGACAGACAGACAGACAGACAGACAGACAGACAGACAGACAGACAGACAGACAGACAGACAGACAGACAGACAGACAGACAGACAGACAGACAGACAGACAGACAGACAGACAGACAGACAGACAGACAGACAGACAGACAGACAGACAGACAGACAGACAGACAGACAGACAGACAGACAGACAGACAGACAGACAGACAGACAGACAGACAGACAGACAGACAGACAGACAGACAGACAGACAGACAGACAGACAGACAGACAGACAGACAGACAGACAGACAGACAGACAGACAGACAGACAGACAGACAGACAGACAGACAGACAGACAGACAGACAGACAGACAGACAGACAGACAGACAGACAGACAGACAGACAGACAGACAGACAGACAGACAGACAGACAGACAGACAGACAGACAGACAGACAGACAGACAGACAGACAGACAGACAGACAGACAGACAGACAGACAGACAGACAGACAGACAGACAGACAGACAGACAGACAGACAGACAGACAGACAGACAGACAGACAGACAGACAGACAGACAGACAGACAGACAGACAGACAGACAGACAGACAGACAGACAGACAGACAGACAGACAGACAGACAGACAGACAGACAGACAGACAGACAGACAGACAGACAGACAGACAGACAGACAGACAGACAGACAGACAGACAGACAGACAGACAGACAGACAGACAGACAGACAGACAGACAGACAGACAGACAGACAGACAGACAGACAGACAGACAGACAGACAGACAGACAGACAGACAGACAGACAGACAGACAGACAGACAGACAGACAGACAGACAGACAGACAGACAGACAGACAGACAGACAGACAGACAGACAGACAGACAGACAGACAGACAGACAGACAGACAGACAGACAGACAGACAGACAGACAGACAGACAGACAGACAGACAGACAGACAGACAGACAGACAGACAGACAGACAGACAGACAGACAGACAGACAGACAGACAGACAGACAGACAGACAGACAGACAGACAGACAGACAGACAGACAGACAGACAGACAGACAGACAGACAGACAGACAGACAGACAGACAGACAGACAGACAGACAGACAGACAGACAGACAGACAGACAGACAGACAGACAGACAGACAGACAGACGGACATCGCTAGATCGACTTAGAATCGATCAAGGATCATGAATATATATACTTTATGGGGTCCTAAACCAATATTTCAATGTGTTACATACGGAATGACAAACTTATATATACCCTCTATCACTAGAGTGGAGGGTATAAAAATCTCCAAAAATTAAAAAATGCTCTAAAAACTTAAAAAAATGCTCTAAAACGTGAAAAAATGCTCTAAAAATTGAAAAAATGCTCTAAAAATATGCTCTTATGTTAAAATATGCTCTTAAACCTAAAATATGCTAAAATATGCTCTTAAGGCTAAAATATGCAAAAATATGCTCTAACAAATCGATGCCAGATTTCTTAAAATCTTCTGAAACGGATAAATACCTTACCCATTTATCAATACAACGCGCAGGAAAATACATGATACTGCATATTTTTGGTTTCCCTGGTTATGACTATATAAAAATATTTTTTAAGAACGTCAACATTCCCTCTTTAAAAATGTAGTCAATTATTAAGCTCTTGGGTTATTGGTTTTTAAGATATAACCGGTTAAAGTTCAAAAATTTAACTTATTACTGGCGACGGAGTTTACATTTGGCCTACAAAAATGAAAATAACTTGTTTAAAATAACTAACTAATATCCGGATTGTTGTTAGTTATGTAGAACGCCAATCTATACGACGTTGTACATTAGAAAATATGCGAATTCTTTAACCCATGTATGAGATATTACACGATTACATGGTTTGGTTGACATTTTTTGATTTCACCCATATATACACAAAACACATTGTCAAATTACTAGAAAAAGTCTAGTAATCCCATTTTAACAATATTTGACAGTTCTCCTTGTTTTTTAACAAACAATTTTTATCGAAATTTAAATTTTTTGGTAATTTTAATTTTTTTTTGTAATTTTACATTTTTTTTTTAATTTTACAAATTTTACAAAAATTTTTTTATCGAAATTTAATTTTTTTTTTGTAATTTTACATTTTTTTTTTGTAATTTTACATGTTTTGTTTTTTAATTTTACAAATTCACAAGAATTCCTTATAAGTTACTATATTGCGCCGAAAAAGTTGTAAATTTTCAATTTTATTGGTAAGAAGCTCCAAAAAAATTGTAGATTTACAATTTTATTGGTAAAAGTCTTGTAAAATTACAAAATTATTGGTAAAAAGATGTCTATAAATATTTCATTTTCGAGCGCGACCCTCGTATCGGACTTAACAAAACCTTCCTTGTAAGAAAACAAGAAACCCCAACGATAGAATACAATTATGACGGCGGAATAAAAGAGGTCAAAATACATCGGGATTAGAGGGTCTAGTTTCTGGGTCAGAACTATTTTTTGTGGGGCTGTTGTTATCAAGCATAACATCAGGCCCTTTGTAACAACCCGAGTAAAAATTTTTATATGATGCAATATATATTGATATGTAATATAATATATAATTAAACGCAATTTGATCCGAAAAATGGTGGATGTTTTTGCATTAAAAAAGATCAATTTGTATAAAATATGATTTGATTTCATCCGAGTTTTGACCAGACATTGCCATATATTAGTGGATCTAATTAGATCTAATTGCATAAAAACATGTAAAATCCTGGTGTTTTTTGGTTTGGGTTGAGTTACACCACAGGTCAACGATACATTCACCAAACATATAATTTTCTTAAAAAAAAAATGTTCGGGTACGCTTCGAACCAGATAGGTGATATACATAACCCTAACAAGGAAATGTTTAGGAACATTTTAAAAAGTTTCTGATACTTTGCCTTAAAAACTTAGAAAATTGTTGGTTAAATGGAAACATATAGTGTTATATATGGAACAGAATTGGATATATATAATTTTATATTAAATTATACAGAAAAACAAATTTTGTATTGACCCTCATGTAATTTTATATAATTATATCAACCGTACACCTTTTAATCCGAATCATGATTCAATTATATATTACTACATATGACAGCATTAAAAAAATTTAGAAAATATCTCACGGATGTATAATCATATATAATTTATTATGTTTGTATCAAGTTATGTATTGTAATATATGTTTATTTTTACTCGGGAAGAAAGCCTTTTAATAATGTTGAGCCCTAAAAATTGTTTGTCATAATTTCAATTTATTAAAAACAAGTAAAAAAGTTTAATTCGGCCTTGCCGAATGTAGTGATACCCTCCACAATTTCAAAAAGATTATTGCAAAAAACTTTTTTTAAAAGGAAATTACTTTTGAAAAAAAAAAAAAATTTTTTTGAAAAAAAAATTTCCGCGAAAAAAAATTTTGGTAAAAAAAATCCGCGATTTTTTTCATTTTTTGTGTTCGTACTTTTTTAAATACCATTTGGTGTTCAATTATGTTCACATATGCCAACCAGAAGCCGAATTAAACCATTTTGTATTTTTAGGTTATGTTGAATGTACTGAAATTTTTGAGGTGTGCTTACATTTCGTTCATAACTTTTGAACCGCTGAACCGATATCGCCCAAATGCAATACCAAACTTCTCGGGAGAACTTCCAATAAATATGCTAAGTTTCAGTCATCTCTGTGCAATATTTTGTCCGCGACAGCATTTTCCACAGACAGACAGACGGACAGACGGACAGACGGACAGACGGACATCGCTAGAATGTCTTAAAATCGATCGGGCATCATGAATATATATACTTTATGGGGTCCCAGATCGATATTTCGATGAGTTACAAACAGAATGACAAACTTATATATACCCTCTATCACTAAGTGAAGGGTATAAAAAGGTGACAGGAACAATCTACATAAATTCTAGAGTTTATAATACACACACATACACACACATACACTATAATGCTGAGTTCCTTTTGGTTTTTTCCTAAATGAAAAAAAAAACAATAAATATTAAAAAAATATTTAAAAATGCTAAATATTTTTTACTATTCATGATGCTGTTACTATTTTGTCCCCCGTTTGGTTGTTAGGTTATATGTAGGCTGACCATTAGTGTGGTTCATATATGGCACTTTTTTTTTTTTTTTGGATTTTTGTATGGGGCACCCGGAATATATATTAAGCACCATGAAAAACTGACCCGTGATTTTTTTCAAATTTTTATATTAACATAGGGGTCGCTACCGGGCCCTAAACTTTGGGTCATAAAAAAAATTTTTCACACAATGAAAAAAAAAAAATTTCGTTTTTTTTATATTTTTTTTTTTATTATAATTTAACTTCATTAGCTTATTAACGGCAAAAGATTTCATTTTGGTGTGACAAGTTTTTCAGTTCCAAAATTGACCATGAAAAAAAAAAATTGAGGCTGGTTGGGGTCTTACTCTAAAATTTTTTTAAAATTTTTTTTTTTTTTAGTTTTGATAAGCTTACGCTATAGGTCTTTAGTCCCTCTTGATACTACATTCTTCGTAAAAATTTTTGTTCTTTCCGAAACATCATTAACATGCGGCGAAAATCAAACGGATATTAAAAAAAAAAAACATATTTTCAATGTAAATTTTGGAAATTACATACTTTTCCGACCATATCGAATTTTTGTTTGCCGTTAATAAGCCGGATTAGCTTATCAAATTACAATTAAAAATTAAAAAAAAAAAAAATCGATTTTTTTCACCGTTTTTTTTTTTTTTTTTTTTTTTAATATCCGATTGATTTTCGGCGCATGTTAATGATGTTTCGGAAAGAACAAAAATTTTTACAAAGAATGTATTATCAAGAGGGACTAAAGACCTTTAACGTAAGCTTATCAAAACTAAAAAAAACAAGTAAGAGTGTTAAATTCGGCTGTGCCGAATCTTTTATACCCTCCAACATGCAAATAAATTTTAAAAAAATTACAGGGGCGTCTTCTTTTTTTTTTGGGGGGGGGGTCGGTAGTGGTAATTGTGGGGCACAATTCCTCTCGAATAAGTGTTAAAAAAAATAATTCTTATGCTTTGTGCACTAAAGAAATACAAATTTATCATTATATAAAAAAAAAAAAAAATATTCCACGCCCATAAAAGGGGGAGGCGGAACGTAAAACGATATTTTCTAATTCTGTGGGTCCAAATGCAGGACCTTGAACTTCTTGTAGCATAAAAATGTTGGACTTGTTAAACAAAAACACAAAAAATCATATAAAAATATGATATTTTTCAGAGGTTGGTTTAGTTCTTCAAGGGGGAACTTTTTCCCCCCTGGTCCGATTTTGCCCATCTCCGAACTTAACCAGCCTATGAACATAAGACATATATGTACCAAATTTCAGGAGTCTGGCACTTTTATTTTGGACTGTATCGTGTCTTCCACAGACGGACGGACAGACGGACGGACGGACGGACGGACGGACAGACGGACATCGCTAGAATGTCTTAGAATCGATCACTGATCAATAATATATATACTTTATGGGGTCCTAGACCGATATTTCGATGCGTTACACACGGAATGACAAAGTGAGTATACCCCCATACTGTAGTTGGAGGGTATAAAAAAATTTTAAAAAAATTTTAGAGTAAGACCCCAACCAGCCTCAATTTTTTTTTTCATGGTCAATTTTGGAACTGAAAAACTTGTCCCAACAAAATGAAATCTTTTGCCGTTAATAAGCTAATGAAGTTAAACTATAATAAAAAAAAAAAATATAAAAAAAACGAAATTTTTTTTTTTTCATTGTGTGAAATTTTTTTTTTTTATATCTCAAAGTTCAGGGCCCGGTAGCGACCCCTAAACCTTAATATAAAAATTTGAAAAAAATCACGTGTCATTTTTTCACGGTGCTTAATATATATTCCGGGTGCCCCATTCAAAAATCCAACTTTTGTTTTTATGAACCACCCTACTGACCATACGTACTGATTTGATCAGTACATGTACTGATTTTTGATACCGTGTACTGATCAAAAGATGTTGTACTGATTTGTACTGATTTTTTGAAATATGTACTGATTGTACTGATTTTTGAACATTTCAACATAAAAAATAATTTTGTTCGAAAATTTTATACAAAAACTTGAATTTCCATAAAATAAGTCATCGGAGTAGTTTTTTATAATTTAAGTATGACAAAGAGATAATTTGAGTTAAATCAATTCTAAAAAGTTCAGAGTTCATGAATCAATAGGTTCAGTAACGCAAAAATATATCTGAGCATGAGGTTATTTTGATCCTATAAATATGAAAAGGTTTATATGAGAAGGCGCCCATAATCTTTGAGGTTTTCTAAACGAAAAGTTCACGGGATGATGGATTTTTTTTTATTTTTAGAAAGATAGTGTAATCGCATCCATTCAAATGATACTGAGATATTCAATGAGGTAATGTCTTCAGAATTTGTTGGACAAATCACTCAGAACATCAGCCGCTATTTAAAAAACATGAGCTTTTTTTCTCGAAAGTTTTATAAAAGTCAGAGTTATCAAACCTTATGGAAAAAAGTCCTCAGAATTTGAGGGATTTTCTTAAACTCAAAACCTGTTGGTTTTTGTTTGTTATAATTTCTCCACTGAAAGTTTATCAACATTCAAATAAAGTTGTTTAAAGGCAGTTAAATTTTTTGCAAAATAAGACAACAGTTTAAGGCAGTTGTTTTTAAACCTTAAACAGCTCTTTTCAAACAGTTGTTTTTAAACAGTTGTTTTTACTGAAATACTAATTGCCCCAAATTTGTTAATTTTTTTGAGTGCTGAAAAAATTATCAGTGTTTTGCCATAGAAAAGAGTTTTTAGAGAGGTATTCACGAAAATATAAACGTAAAAGCTTGGGCGTACTGATTTGAGTTCAGAAAAAACTGGTCACCCTAGTTATATGTCCGCTTATTCTGGTTGTCCAGTGGAGGAGCTGGTGTTTTCTTTTGGGGGGGGGGGGGGGGGGTAAGCATTATGAGTCAGTCAATGGTCTACTCTCAAAATAAAAACTCTGTCCAATCGGCAGAAAAATCTGCTGAAAATACACCCATTTTGAGCCATATGAGAAATCTGCTGATTTTAGCAGACGCGGTTTGCAAAATTTCTGTAGTGATAACCTGGGTTGAATCAGCAGATAAATCTGTCAAGACAGCAGAAAAATCTGCTGACTTCAGCAGAAAAATCTTTGGAAAATCCAAAAAAACGAATTTTTCGCCATTTTTTGAACCCCTATCCCCCACATGGCCGAGACACCCCAACCTTATAATTATCTCTTATATTTTAAGTTTTAGTCAAATCGGTTCATAAGGATTAAGACACATCCCTTGTTAGTAGCACTTAATAAAAGCGCTCCATTAAAAGGTTCCAATAATTCCTTTAAAATACGACCATATAAGTTTTGAATTGAAGTTAGCGACCATATTTCTTTAAAATCATCATATATTTTATGTGAACGTAGTTCATGTTTAAAGTCAAAATTATAAATCGAGGTTAAGAAAATGTGTTTTATGTTTGTGTACGTTTTGTTTTTGTTTCTCTTTTTTTGTTCGTTGTTGTTTGTTCTATATGAATATATGAGTAGTATTTATGTAGTAAAAGACATCATAAAATGTATAGAAAAAAATTTATGTCCTTAACCCTGAAAAGAGCAAAAGATTTAAAGAACTAGAATTGCGAGGAACTAATTTTTATGAACTTTTTTTTTTATATTTTTCTAAATAGTCTTGACAAGATATTTACGTGATCAAAATGCGTGTCGGTTAAGTCGTGCAAAAAACAGAAAAATTATTTTCTTGAAAATTATTTTACCATAAGATCGTAGTGTAGTTAGTAAGAAATAACGACCTCGAGCCAGAATAAATGTACTCAATATACAATATTTTGAAGGTCGAATAAAACAAGTTTTATTTTCTGATAAAAACACTACTTTAGAACGGGTTCTGAAAATTTTCAAAAAAAAAAAAAATTGTAATCTATAGCCCATACAAAACTATATAAGAATGTAAATTTTTAAGATTGTGGTGCATTCCGTTTTAATGTGATAAATATTTAATCAAAGCAACTCGCCACAAATTTGATCATTTTCCCAATATTTGACCACGCCTCCTAAGCCCAGTTTTTGAAAAATTGAAAAAACAAAAACGCAATTTTCTAAGTTCCATATAGGGCTATCCATACAAGCTATTCAGAAGTTTGCGGAACACGTGTTTTTTTCGCTGGACATTTGGTGTGGAATGCCTCATATGTAAAGAAGACACTCCAATAACGAGCACCAATCAAAAATCCATTGAGTATATCCAGAAATATTTGTACAAGAAAACAAAGTTTTGAACTAAATCTGCATATTTTTTTATGGTTTTTCGTTAAAATTAAAAGAAAACAATTTTAAAGACATTTCCTAAAGTATTTTGGCCTTCTTAAAACGAATCTGTCACCAGAAAAATTTTATCGAATCATTTTCTCGATTAAGCCCTCAAAACTAACAATGTTGGCTTCTTTTGCAAATATTTCTGGATATACTCAACGGATTTTAGATTTTAACCCCACTTTCTCTTTATTGGAGTGTCTTCTTTATATATCAGCATTAAAAATTTCTTGCGAAATTTGGATAGTTACAAGGCGTAAACGAAAAAAATACATTTTCGACTTCCTTACATATCCCGATGGTATCCCTGATCGTATCGTTTCCGGGTTTCTTGCAAAATTTAGATAATTTTATTGCGAGTTCGAATAAAAAAAAATTTAATAACTTTAACATATGTACTCTTTTCCAATATTAACAAACTTGTCGGTTTTGAGGGCTTGGTCCACATGAATTGAAAATGCCTATATCTCGAGAAGGCGATTTGATACAACTTTTCTGATGACAGATTCGTGGGTTAATTTTTTTTTTTAATTAAAAAAGAAAAAAATCATAAAAATTGGTACGAAAAAATGTATGAAAAAAAAAAAATTTGGTTCAAAATTTTTACTTCTTTTGCGAATATTTCAGAAAATACTCAATGGATTTTGGATTTTAGCCACAGGGTCTCTTTATTGGAGTGTCTTGTTTACATATTAGCTTTAAACAGGAAGTTTCTTGCAAAATTCGGATACTTGAACTTCCTTATGATGTCCTGATGGTATCCTTGATCGTATCGAGTCCGCAATTCTTGCAAAAGTTAGGTAATTTTATTGGGAATTTAAATTAAAAAAAATATGAATAACTTTAACATTCACTTTTCCAATATTAAAAGAATTGTTTGTGTTGAGGGCTTGGCCCACAAAAAATAAAAATGCCTATATCTCGAGAAGGTGATTTGATACAACTTTTCTGGTGACAGATTCGTGTTTAGGAGGCCAAAATATTTTAGAAAATGTATTCAACATGTGCAAAAACCGTGTAGAGTAGTGAAATTAATCAGAACTTGTAAAATTTACTTGGGATTTTAACAAAAAATAAATTTAAAATCGAATTTAACAGGCCTATTCTCAGTTATGACTGGTTATGAGTAATTTTATTATTTTCAAACTTCATATTCCCTGTGTTTGTTGTAAACACAATTATAAAAAGTCTCAAAATTTAAAATTATTTGTCAATTTTGAGATGATGTGGGTAGCAGGTCTTTATTTTTTTTGAAATTTTCAAACAAAATTTGAATTTTTTATGATTGTTTACAACAACCACATGGAAAAAATTGAGTTATGATTGAGTTATGACTTTTTTGTGAATAGGCACCTAAATTCTATTTCCATACAAATTGTTTTTATTTTTAAAATCAATTTTCAAAAAATGAACACACAAAAAAAAAATTTTTCCAATGAACGACTTTCATAGTATTTATGAACAAATTCATAAAATTTATTAACTTTTTCATAATACTTTTAAACTTATTCATAGTATTTATGAATAAATCATAATATGTGAAATTTAAGAATATTTAACATTTTTCATAAATACTATGACAAAGTTCAAAAAGTTGAGAGAATTCAATGAGAAAGTTCATAATTTTTATGTATTTGTACATAAATACTATGAATTTCGTTAATTGCTAAATTATTTTTTTTTTGTGTATGGAAAATTTGAAACTTAAAATAAAACTTTTGTAAAAATTTACGTTTTATATTTCTTTGGTACGTACCAAAGAGTTTAAGCAAAAATGTAAGTCAGTCAAATATTTCTCAAAATTATTTTTTTTTTTTGAAAATTGAAACGTTAAAAAACTGTTTGTGAACTTTTTTTTATGGCATTTTTTTTAGATTTTTGTTTATTGACAGATTTTTCTTATTTTCATTAATGTGATGAAAAAGAATTCATTTTTTTAATGAAATAGTAAACTCATTTCTTATTTAAAATTTATAGATTTTTTTGAAAATTTTGAAAAATTTTATTGCCACACAGAAAATAATATCGCATATTTATTTTAATTAAAATTTTAATTGTTTTTTAATTTAATATTAATTAAATTTTTAATAAATTTAATTAATTGTTTAATCAAATTTTTAACTTTTTTTAATTAACATTTTTATTGTTTTTTTAATTTAATATTAATTAAATATTTAATTAATATAATTAATTGTTTAATAAAATTTTTAGCTTTACTTATTTATTTTTTTTTGTTTTGGTGCGTGTGAGTATGCCCCAGCAAAACTTTGGTAATGGGTGGTGATTATGTAACACATTACCAGGTAATGTATATCCCTTATTTGTAGCATTATTTTAGGATGTCTTACCAGACATTTGTTCAACAACATATTATATTAAGGAAAAATAATGTTTTACTAATAACTTGTTCCGTAATGCATGATTATTGCGAAAATTGTATTTCATATTTATTATTTGTAAACATTAAATCATGGGTGACTTAAATTTGGTTACATTATGTATTATTTTAAAATTTGAAATAATGCATTATTTGTAATTGAATACATAATGCATTATAATAACATAAAAAATAAATATTTTATACAAAAATGCATAAGTTTTAACTAGAAATAGCCTCACGACAGGAATTTTTGAATCACGGACACTCACTCACTCACGAGCATATTTTTTCTACTCACTTATTATCACGTGAGTAAATTTAATACATCGTTATTAGTTCACTACTCGTAACGCCTTATATATTACGTTATGGTATGCTATATTTTATACATTACTCGTATGCATTACTTTGAGTCTCGTCCCATGTTAAAATCATCAATGCTGCAATATATAAAATAAGCTATCCTATACCTTATTTTATACTTTATTTGGTAATCAAAGTTTTTCTGGGGTGTTTTTCTCTTGCATTGTTTTACTTACAAAAACAAATACATAAGTATAAAAAGTTTGTTGAAAGTTTTTTATTTCTCATATAGATTTTTGAATTCTCATTTTGTTTATAGTTTTATGTGTATGTATATAAGGGGTGGTCCAATAACAAGTATCTTTTTAAAAATGCAATAAAATGATCAATACCCGAGTAAAAAAGTTTTGATATAGTCATATATAATTTTATAAACATCATATATTATTATATAGAATTTGATGCGAAAAATGA
Source organism: Pegoplata infirma (assembly GCA_963921195.1). Taxonomy (NCBI): domain Eukaryota; kingdom Metazoa; phylum Arthropoda; class Insecta; order Diptera; family Anthomyiidae; genus Pegoplata; species Pegoplata infirma. Next base: position 245,375 of record CAWUER010000582.1, read on the forward strand.
GTCGATAAAACCATATAAAATTCTATCAATGTTGATTAAATTTTTATAAAATTTGATATTATTTTATGCGAAAATTGGCCCCCTATTTTTTATATAAATTTAGAAAAAATTGCGAATAGATATTATTATATATAATTATATAAAATAACATAAAATTATATAAAATTACATAAAAATATATAAAATTACATAAAATTATATCAAGTTATATATAATTATATCAATATATATATAATTATATATAATTTTATGTAATTCTATATAATTATATAAATTTTTATATAATTTTATACAATTTTATATAATTATATATGATTAAACAATTTTGTTGTTTTTATATCAAATATAGGGTGCCAATTTTCGCATAAAATTATATCAAATTGTATTAAAATTTAATCAACATTGATAGAACTTTATATGGTTTTATCGACTCATTTTTCGCATCAAATTTCATATAATTATATATGGTGTTTATAAAATTATATATGACTTTATCAAAACTCTTTTACTTGGGTACTCAACTTTTTTTGGAATGTTATGGCTTAATTTGAAAGAGCAAACATTCCCGTTTTTTTATGGCAAACGACGTCATTGATGCGTCCTCGGCTTGCTCCGCTGTATCGCGTTGTAGCGCAGTACTGCGCTGCCAAACCTCACGTTTTTCGAAAAAAAGTTTTTAACCGAAATTAGGCACTCAAATGAGGTTATGTTAACAAACAAATTGCTACATCTTGGGATCGTAAAACTCGCACGGTATTGTAAAGAATCCAATTCATCTATAGGAAGCAACAGATTTGAGTATCAGCATCATTACACAATATTTTCAAAAATACAGCTGAAAACCCCATTTTCGTCAAAGATGAGCGCTACAGAGCCATGATTACCGACTTTTTGTTGGCCGTAATATAATATATCAACTTGGATGACATTTATTTTCAGAAGGATGTCGCAATATGTCCCACAGTCCATCAAACAATCGATATTTTGCGCACTTAGTTTGGAAATCGTGTTTTTAGCCATATTCGCGGTGAAAATTGATCACTTCAGAGCTGCCGATTAAAACCTTTAGACATTTTTTTGAAGGGTCTCGTTAAAGATTCATGCAACATGGGAAATCCAGTAATGTTCTAGGCCCTTTCGACGAATATCGTTTAAGCCATTCGTGAGATAGAACCAGAAACATTAGAAAAAGGATGATCTACTGCGGAGCTAACCCAGGCAGCCGCATGAATGAAGTCGTTTGCCATAAATAACACAGTGCAACACCCAAAATCGGAATGGGATGACACCAAAAGCAAATGAAAGTTGACATATTTCATAACAAACCCATCAAGGCTTTTTTCTAGTTCAGAGCTAGATTTTGTTTTATTTTTTATTTTTTTTAAACCTTTTTATTTATTATTTTTTAATTATGTATTTTTTAAAAAATGAATTATTTTTATTTTTTTTTTTAATTTATACAATTAAAATTTTAATTTGTTTCCAAATTTTTTTTAATTAAATTTTTAATTTATGTAATTAAAATTTTAATTATCTTTTTTCTAATTTTAATTAAATTTTTTAATTTATAGTATTAAGTTTTTAATTAACTAAATACACATTTATTTTTAATTAACGACATACAAATATGTTTAATTTATATGTGCATTTTAGTGATTGGTCCGGATTTAATTAATTTTTTAATTAAATCTACGAATTTTTTAATTAATTTATTTTATTTTTTTCTGTGCACTTTAGTACATTAAAGAGTTAATTTAAAAAATTTCCCCTTTTGAATTTTTATTTGGTATTTCAAGTATTCTTGTATTGGTGTAAGTGCAAATTTATGTATATGTATTCATGCTTTTGTTTGAGTCTGTGTATGTTTTGTGGTTTTTTAAGGCATGAAATTAAAAAAAAAAAATCTTGTGGTTTTTATTCTTAAAAGGTGTTTTAGTCGTATATTTTTTAATTTTAATCTTTTTGGGTTTCCGAAGTAAGATAAGAAATAAATATCGTTGTTTACAAGTATGACTATCATAAAAAATGATATGACTTTTGTGTGTGTGTTTTTTTTTACATAAACCAGGCTAAAAACAAAAAAGAAAATGAAACCAATATGTTAAAAGCCATATTTTATGTACCTACAATAAAAGGTCATTTTAGATAAAAAAACATGAGCCTTTGAACTTTACAAAAGTATAAAAGATTACAGAAGTTATGTTACAAAGGGGATTTTAAACAGGGTTTTTATACCCTCCACTTAGTGATAGAGGGTATATATAAGTTTGTCATTCCGTTTGTAACTCATCGAAATATCGATCTGGGACCCTATAAAGTATATATATTCATGATGCCCGATCGATTTTAAGACATTCTAGCGATGTCCGTCTGTCCGTCTGTCCGTCTGTCTGTCTGTCTGTCTGTGGAAAATGCTGTCGCGGACAAAACATTGCACAGAGATGACTGAAACATATTATTTGGAAGTTATTGGAAGTTCTCCCGAGAAGTTTGGTATTGCATTTGAGCGATATCGGTTCAGTGGTTCAAAAGTTATGAACGAAAATGTAAGCACACCTAAAAAATTTCAGTACATTCAACATAACCTAAAAATACAAAATGCTTTAATTCGGCTTCTGGTTGACATATATGAACATAATTGAACACCAAATGGTATTTAAACAAGTACGAACATATTTTTTTGACAAAAAAAAAAAAAAAGTCGCGAATTTTTTTTAACAAATTTTTTTTTCGCGGAAATTTTTTTTTTCCAAAAATTTTTTTTTTTTCAAAAGTAATTTCCTTTTAAATAAAGTTTTTTGCAATAATCTTTTTGAAATTGTGGAGGGTATCACTACATTCGGCAAGGCCGAATTTAACTTTTTTACTTGTTTTTTTATATTAATGCTTACACTCACATTAATGTCAGTTAGAAAAATCAAGAGAACATACACTGCAGAAAATACTGCTGACTTTAACGTGAGGAAATTTAAAAAAATTATTCAATTGTATTTATTTACACTCACATAACAAATACTTACAGTTGTCACAACCGTAAATATTCCAACCTCATTTTTGAGGTTGTTCTAAACGGTCATTCGGTTGTTACAACTACATTTAGGTTGTCCCAACCGTATTTCGGATGACATAACCGTACTACGGTTGCCATAACCGTATAAGGCTGTGAAAACCGCATTACCGGTTACGACAACCTCTAATATGAGGTTAATTACTTACGGTTGTGGCAACTGTATTTGTTATGTGTGTGTACAAATATGAGAGTATATTGCTGTTGTCAGCAGCAACTCTGATATGTCAGCGTTTCGTCACTAAGGCTAGATCGCAACGAAATTGCCAACTGGGTTACTGTTTAAAAATACCCTTCTTTTACTGAGTATTCCCCTAAAATTTAAATTAAGTTTAATATTCTTTTAACCTGTATATTATTTTATTGAAAAATTAATAATTTTGTACTTGTTTAAATACTTGTTTAAATGCCATTCGGTGTTCAATTCTGTTCACATATGTCAACCAGCAACCGAATTAAAGCATTTTGTATTTTTAGGTTATGTTGAAAGTACATAAATTTTCGAGGTGTTACATTTTTCTTTCTAACTTTTGAACCGCTGAACCGATATCTATTCACCAATTCGGTGAAAGCAAAGTAGTTGCTCTAGATATTTCTAAAGCGTTTGATCGTGTGTGGCACGGTGCACTCGTTTCAAAATTTATTGCGTTTGGTGTCGGTAGAGATTTCTCTCGATTTATATCGAGCTTTCTCAGAGACCGATCTATACGAGTTGTTATAGATGGGTTCTCATCAGATGAGTTCCGTTTAAATTCAGGGGTACCGCAAGGCTCTGTTCTTTCTCCTACACTTTTTCTTATTTTTCTTAACGACCTCCTGGGTCTAACTTCCAATCCTATCTATTCTTTCGCAGATGACAGCAACATTTGTCATTCATTTTCCTTTAATCATAGACCAAACCTTACTGAGGTTGAAGCTATGAGGCAGAACATGAATGACACACTCAATCATGACCTTACGACAATCTCCGAGTGGGGTCTTGCGAATCGGGTCGATTTTAATGCTCGTAAGACCCAATGTTGTATGTTGACCCACAGAAGGATTGTGGAATCAGCGTCATCTGTATCCATGGGTGGTATAGCTATTGAGGAATCAGACACTCTTGATGTTCTAGGCATGAGGATCCAATGTGATGTTCGTTGGAACCAACATGTTTTTCAAGTGTCGAAAGAAGCATTCAAGTGTCTTGGTTTCTTAAAACGGTGCAAAAATTACTTCACTCCATCTGATCTCCTCACTATTTATACCGCCTATATCCGACCGAAAATGGAATACAACTCCCATATCTGGGCAGGTGCTTCAAGGTCTATCTTGAAGCTTCTGGACCGGGTGCAAAGGAGTGCGTTGAAGCTCATCAATGACAGTAGGGTATCCAGCTCTATTGATTCATTGGAGCATCGTCGGAATGTGGGTTGTGCGACACTGTTCTATCGATATTACCACGGTATGTGTTCAGCTGAGATGGGTGAACTCATTCCTGAGACGCGGGTGCATGCCCGTAGTACTCGCCTCGCTAGCAGATCACATCCGTTCGTTGTCGACTGTCCAATGTCTCGCACAACGCATTACAGAGAAAATTCGTTTCTCGGTCGAACTAGCCGTATGTGGAATAAACTTCCGGCAGAAGTCTTTCCAGTCGGCTATAATTTAGAAAAATTCAAATTAAATGTCCACAAACATTACTCCCTCTTTCCTTCTCCTCATAACCTATTTTCCTAATACCAACACAATGCATTGCATTAGTAGGGGGCATCCCCTGAGTGTTGGCTCAAAGTAAAAAAAAAAAAAAATATCCGTGTAATACTATGGCCGTGATCGTCATTTCCACGTACAGCCAGACGGACAGCGCTAGAAGGTCTTAAAATCGATCACTGATCGATCAATAATATATATACATTATGGGGTCCCAGACCGATATTTTTTTATTATACTAGTATAGATATTCAAATCTACACTCATTGAGCATTAGAAGAATTAAAAGTATGTCTTTTCTTAGTTTGATTCAATTGTCAAACAACCAACAAAAATTATCAAAACAGATTTGCATATAAATAGCCTATAGGTAAAACTATGCTTGTTGTTTCAACATTTTAGAGGTGATGATTTTTGTTGAAAATTTTTACAAAAGAAATCGATCTTTACAGCTAGTACACAGAAAAACAAATAAAAATTAATTAAAAAATTCGTAGATTTAGATTTTAATTAAATCCGGACCAATCACTAAAATGCGCATATAAATTAAAAATATTTCTATGTTATTAATTCAAAATAAATGAATATTTAGGTAACTAAAAACTTAATACTATAAATTAAAAAAATTTAATTAAAATTAAAAAAAAAATAATTAAAATTTTAATTATATAGATTAAAAATTTAATTAAAAAATTTTTTTGAAGCAAATTAATTGTATAAATTAAAAAAAAAAATCATTTTTAAAAAATAAATAATTTAAAAAATCATTTTTTTTTTTTAAAAAATTTAAAAAAAATATTTTTTCAAACTTTACCAAATATATTTATGCCGTAAAGGCATAGTCAGTAAGACAATTTTATAAAGATATGTATAACCCTTTGTGTATCATACACATAAAACTATAAACAAAATGAGAATTCAAAAATCTATATGAGAAATAAAAAACCAAGTGTGTTTTAATTTTTATTAAATAATAAAAATTAGTTATTTATTCGACCTTTTAATTGTGCAATGAAAAAGAGTTTATTCTGATTCGAGGCCTTTTCATGTTCCCCATTATGAATTAACATAACAAGTACTTATGATAACTCTACTTTCTTTATTAGGATATTGTTTCATTAAATACTCATAGAGTTTCTTGCTTTCAAAAATTTTGGTAATTTTCAGGAATGAATTGACGGACGTTTCGGGGGGGGGGGGGGGGGGGTGCCAATTCACCCATCATCAGAATTCTTTAGAAAATTAGGTACTTGTTATGTTAATTCATAATGGGGAACATGAAAAGTCCTCGAATCAGAATAAATCAAGTGACAACACAGGAAGGAGTGCTGATGATGGAAGGGTGGCATCTTCCGAAAGCTGTCGACATCTCCACTTAGCCTGTGTTGTCACTTGATTTTTTTCAGATTTTCTCATTGTACAACAATTATTATTTCTCAGAAATAATTAATATGGACTCAAACCGAACTAAATAAAAATTCAGTTATAAAATATACAGTCCAACAATATATAAACACAAAAATAAAATGTTTATTAAAAAAAGTAAAAAATTTGATTAAACAATTAATTATATTAATTAAAAATTTAATTGATATTAAATTAAAAAACAATTAAAATTTTAATTAAAATAAAATATACGATATTGTATTCTGTGTAGTTATTTTGAAAAAAGTAAATTAAACTGAAAATTTGTTTTTGATTTCTGTAGAATGTATTCTAGAATCTATTGCAATGGGAATTCAGTTCCAAAAAAAAAATTTTCCTGGGTTCTATAAAAATCATGTTTTTTTTAATTTTAAAAAAAGTTCCGAAAAAAATTAAAAAGAAAATGATAAAATTAAATTAAAAAAAAAAAACTGAAAACTAAAACAAAAAAATTTCTTAAATTCTGGAGAGTTGTAGAGGGTATTCATGGTTTCGGTTTAGCCTGAATAAATAGTTTTAACTTGTTATTTTAAATATTTTTTAACCCCTTAGTTTAATAACTGCAATTTAAATATACAACAAAAAAAAAAAAATGCAAAAATAAAACTGCAAAAAACAGAAATCATTTTGTAAAACAAATACAGGAAAAAGTTGTTTTATATGGTGTGAAATGAAAAATTGTGTTAAAAAAATTAAATATACATATTCGTATAACTACAAAAATAACAAAATAATATTGAACGTATATGATGTAGTATTTTGCCCTCAAATAATAACACAGTGCAACAACCAAAATCGGAATGGTATGAAACCAAAAGCAAATGAAAGTTGGCATATTCGATAACAAAACTCTCCAGAATTTTTTTTAGTTCAGCGCTAGATTTTTTTTACACACATTTGAAGCTGGTGAACTTTTATTATATATAATTATAACAATTGCTTGAAAACTGTATAAGTGGCGTATGCTTAATTTTTTAATTGCCGTTAAATAACCATCATACGCAATGGTGCACAGTGGTTTATTTTTAATTATTTGGCTATTCAGTAAGTAGGTACGGAACCGATTGCAGCGAAATTCATAACGGGTAAAACTAACGTAATTTCGAGTTTCAGTTTGGACGCTGGACCCTACATGCCCAATAGGGGCATCACACAGACCTGTAAAGTAGGACATGTTTAGTACACAAAAACTTTATATGCTTTAAAATCACCGCCTTTAAATGCATGTAAAAAAAATCTAGCTCTGAACTAAAAAAACATTAAGGGGTTTTTTTTATGTAAAATGTCAACTTTCATTTGCTTTTGGTTTCATCCCATTCCGATTCGGAAAGTTTGATTTTGTATCACTGTGTAATGTGCATGGTGGGTTGCATAATTTTGTGTATGAAGAATAGTAATGAAAAGTTGTGTAAATATGAGAATGCAAGCATGTTAGTTTGTGTTTATAAACACACACACATACACATTTAAAGTGTGCTTGTAACAGCCACGTTTCCGTTTCCTATTTTATCGTATTCAAACCAAACTCATACATATTTGTGTATCTGCGATTTTCTGTGTGTGTTTGTGTGATTTTGTGTCTTTACATAAACAAATCGAGTTTGTAAATTTTATAAAAATTGTGCTTTTTGAATTGTATACATATTTACACACACACACACAGACACACATTCAAACAAACAAATATAACATTAATATAAACACAACAGATACATTGCTGATGCCAGTTGTTGTCAATGTGCCAAACTTGTCATTTGAATTCACACTTAAATTGTTCAACAGAAGACGAAAAAAAAACCTGAAGTTAAGCTATTACATTCTAGTTGATTCTTGTTGCTATTACACTGTGCAACAAATTTGTGGTTACCAAGTGTATCTTGAATGGTACCAAACAAAAAATGACCCGTAGGGTTTTGAAAAATTAGCTGGAGTTCTTTTTGTATGGCCCACTAGAGTTAAATTTTTTCTTTAAATTATGATTTTTTTTCAAGTGTCCGGGAAAATTTTTGGCCAATCGGATTAAATTAACCCTCGGCGCCCGATGATCAAAGTTTTGGATTTTTAAAAAATTTTTTAAAAAAATATGTCTCGCGAAACATCATATTTGAGCAAATCCATGGGAAATTTAACTGACGGATCACCCAATTTGGTTATTTTTGGTTATTTGATAGAGCTTCGTAAATGATTAAAAACTATATTTTTTTTTTTAATTTGACTTTTAGACAGTTTTTTAATATTTTTTTGCTCGTAGTCCGTAAGTCGTACGAAAAAACTTATAAAAATAATATTGTTTATGTCTTTTTAACGCTGTTAAAATTTCAGGGAGCTGTTTTTTCGTGTTGTCGAGCAATAAATTTTCAAAGTTGGTGTTAACGTTAAATTTTTGACTTTTTGCCAAAATTTAAAAAAAAAAATTTTGGAAATCCATGGTGTCCTTACCAGGAAAAAAGGACATTCAAATATTGTTTTCAAAATCTTTTGTTAAAATTTAATTTTTTTTTTTTCTAAATTTTAAATCTTTATAATTTTATGAACAATATTGTTTTTATAAGTGTTTTCGTACGCCTTATGGTTTCCGAGCACAAAAATGTTAAAAACCTGTCTAAAAGTCAATATTGTCAAAAAAGCGCTTTTTTAAACGCCCGCCCATGTCTTCCAAAGTATTGATCAAAAAAAAATAAAAAAATCTAGTTTTTAATCATTTACGAAGGTCTATCAAATAACCAAAAATAAACAAAATCGGGATCCGTCAGTTAAATTTCCCATGGACTTGCTCACTTATTTATATTAATGCGCTGAACACGAATATAAAAAACAAAAATTAAAATAAAAATAAAATTTGTAAAAATGGCGATTTTTTTCTGCATTCAAGAAATTAAAAAATCTTAAAATTTCTTTCCCTTGACCCTTTCAAAGAACTTAAGACAAACTTTCAGTTAAAACTAATTTTAAATAAAATCTGTTCATTTTAACACCCCAGCAAATTTTTGCATTACTAGTAATGAGTATAGTAATTAGTAATAATTATTGGTATGTACTTATTCATTGCATGAAACACTACTTATTTTATAAAGGCCGTGAGACAAAGATAATTAGTGCCTACAAGCTTACGAGTAGGGAGATAAATAACTACTTACCTATAATGAGTAAAATCAGTAGTTATTTATAAGGAATAAAATAAATAATTGCAAACAGAGTTTGAAAACACTATTTATTTATCATTAGATTATTCGTTTTCGCGAAACTTTAAGCTAAAAAGGTAAAACAAATATTGTTTTTTTTTCTGATTGGACTTAATTTCCTAAGTGAACTTGCAAATAAGTATTGATTTTTTACATTCTCAATAACTTATTATTTATATTAATGCAAATAAGTACTTACATATAAGCCACTAGTTGTTTTTTGGACTAAAGTAATGCAGTGGGTAATGAGTAGTTGTTATAAGTAATGTAATTGGCAGTCATTACTTTTCACAACACATTACCTAGTTTTTGCTGGGACGTAGCGCCCTTTGATCAAAGTTTTGATTTTTTTTAGAAAATTTTTACCAAAATCTCTCAAAGGGCGCTATGGATTAAAATTAGAAATGGGCACATGAGCAGATTAGAGCGTGATTCACGCGTGATCACGCGTGTGTGTGACTGAATTCAATTTTATTCACGTGATTGTGAGTGGAGAAAAAATTTGCGTGAGTAAATGTGCGTGAGTAAGTGCTTGAGTTGATTCTTTTACGTGAGTTAGCGTGATACATTTTCTCTTCATATTTCCTTTCCTACCAAAAAAGCAACAAAAAAATTGTAGAATTTGGCTTAACTTAAGATTTCGTCCAAAAGAAAGCAAAAAAAAAAATTTCGGTGAACTGAAGTTTTATTTATTTCGGTTTGAGTCCATATTAATTATTTCTGAGAAATAATTATTTTTGTTGTACAATGAGAAAATCTGAAAAAATTAATTAACAACACAGGCTAAGTGGAGATATCGACAGCTTTCAGAAGCCACCCTTCCTTCATCAGCACTCTTCGATTGTCACTGTAGGTGTGTAAGATTAAAATCAGCTATTTAAACGTACATTAAGGTGAAAAAGCGGACGGGAATTATATCACATTTCATCACCCATATGTTACGTTTAGCACGAACTTAATCAATCTATTTTTAACTTTTTCTAACACAGTTGTAATTTCTTATACTGTAGTAGATTTTCTCAGAGTTGCAACCCTTAGTAGGACTTTTCAAGTCTTGAAAAATGTCCGTTAGGTTTGAATTTATATTTCATATTTCTAATTCTTAGAAATATTACTAAATTGCATGGTACCTTATGAGTTGAGTATTAATTCTGTTTTATTTATTGTTGGACTTTATATTTTATAACTGAAGTTTTATTTATTTCGGAAGAAGCCACCCTTCCTTCGTCAGCACTCTTCGATGAACTTTAAATTTTGCTGAAAATTTTGAAAGATTTTTGAAATTTTAGTTTTTGATTTTTTTTTGTGTAAATATGAGATTCGTGAGTGTGAGTCAGCGTGAGTGAAGCTTGCGTGAGTGTGAGTGTGAGTGAAGCTTGCGTGAGTGGGAGTTGTATTAAATTTACTCACGTGATTGCAAGTGAGTGTGCGTGTTTTAAAAATTCCTGTCGTGAGCGTGAGTGAGTCAAAAATCACTCACGCGCCCATCTCTAATCAAAATGTTCTGATTTTGCTCAAAATAAGTTTGAATCTAAACATGTGATTTTTTTTAACAGCCGTGAAATAAGGAAAAACCGCCATTTTTAGAATTTTTTTTGGGAAATTTCAAATGTCGATATCTCTAAAACCGCTCAAACAATTTTAGAAATTTTTTGAAATTCATATTCTGCATTCCAAAATGAATACAAAATAATGTATCGCAATTTAAATTTTTTTTATACCCTCCACTTAGTGATAGAGGGTATATATAAGTTTGTCATTCCGTTTGTAACTCATCGAAATATCGGTCTGGGACCCCATAAAGTATATATATTCATGATGCCCGATCGATTTTAAGACATTCTAGCGATGTCCGTCAGTCTGTCTGTCTGTGGAAAATGCTGTCACGGACAAAATATTGCACAGAGATGACTAAAACTTAACATATGTATTGGAAGTTCTCCCGAGAAGTTTGGTATTGCATTTGAGCGATATCGGTTCAGCGGTTCAAAAGTTATGAACGAAAATGTAAGCACACCTCAAAAATTTCAGTACATTCAACATAACCTAAAAATACAAAATGCTTTAATTCGGCTTCTGGTTGACATATGTGAACATAATTGAACAGTATTTAAACAAGTACGAACATATTTCTTGACAAAAAAAGAAAAAAATCGCGGATTTTTTTTTTTTACCAAAATTTTTTTTGCGGAAATTTTTTTTTTTCAAAAAAATTTTTTTTTTTCAAAAGTAATGTCCTTTCAAATAAAGTTTTTTGCAATAATCTTTTTGAAATTGTGGAGGGTATCACTACATTCGGCAAGGCCGAATTTAACTTTTTACTTGTTTTTTATTCTTTCATATTTTAAAAATCCAAATTATTGGTGTTAGTGGTTTAATATGAGAATATCGGCAAAAACGACAAAAATTACCCCTAAAAATTGGAGATAGAGGGTTAATATAAGCTTAGAAACGAACCGCCATAAAACTTCACTAAAGACATTTATTAACATTATTTAGCTCAGAAGTAGATTGTTCAAAACCCTTCGGTGGTTTTGGTCTACTAATCGCTTTCTATTGTTTGACCCATCCCAGATACAAAATAGTGTTGCACAGTGTTATTTTAGCATATATAGTTTTTTAAACGTTTTTACGATAGAAAAGTTGTTTGAAAAATAATGAGTACTATAAAACTTTTAAATACATACTATTTTGTAAGGGAGAAGATACTAAATAAGAAATTAAGGGAGCAGAAAGGGAAAAGAAGAAAAAAAATTAAATACTACTTGGCCGAATCCATGAATACCCTCTACAATGAATAAAACATTTTGAAAACAAATAATTTTGAATGCAAAAATATTTTTTTTAGTAATTTGAAGTTTTTTAGCGTAAAAAAATTGTACAAAAATTCTGACAAGATAATTTTTATTTTAGTAAAAAAGACTTTTAAATCCGTTTTGAAAAAAAAATTTAGTGTAAAATTTTTTTACACTTTTTATTTTTTTCGTGTCGAAAATTTGTTTGATTAGTGAAATTTTTAGATTCTGAAACAGTTTTCCTATTGAAAAATTCTAAGATAGTGAGACATTTTTCCTATGAAAAATTCTAAGATTATGAGATATTTGACTTTAAAAAAATTTTGATTTTGGGATATTTGTCCCATAGAAATATTCTCAAATTCTGAAACATTTTGTAAAATTTATTCTGCAGAAAAATTCTCAGATAATAAGACAAAAATTCTTAAATTCTTATACATTTTTCCCATGAAAATTTATCAGATTCTGAGACAGTTTTCCTTAAGAAACGTTCTCATATTCTGAGATTTTTTTCTTACAGAAAAATTATCTCAAATTATTATTGTGTAAAATTTAAATTTTGAGACATTTTGTAAAATTTATTCTGTAGAAAAATTCTCAGATTCGAAGACAAAAATTCTTAAATTCTTATACATTTTTCCTTAAAAAAAAAAATATCAGATTCTAAGATAATTTTCCTTTAGAAATCAGATTCTGAGATTTTGGGATATCTTTCTAAAGCAGCAGCGGATACAGGTTTTGGGTTTGGGGGGGGGAAATATTTTTTTGCTCAAAATTTTTTTTTGCAGGGAATTTCAGGCCGAATTTGAAGCATTGGTTAAGGTTTTTTTAGTTTTCAACTCTTGTTTATTATGATTTTTTTCTATAGAAACATTTTCAAATTTTAAATGTTTGATATTTTGAAAAATGTCTCTTCAAGAAATTTTCGGGTTCTAAAGAATTTTTCTGATAGCAAAAGACCCAGATTCTGACAAAATTTTCTAATAGAAAATAAGTCAGGTTTGAGATATGTTTATTCACAAAAATTTTTCTGATTTGGAAATTTTTCCGAGTCATTTTCTTAAAGAGAAAGTTTATGATTCTGAGACGTTATCCCAATAAAAAAATTCTGAGGTTCTGAGGCATTTTGATACAGAAAAGCTTTTAAAATTTATAAAAAAATATTTTGAAAAGGTTTAGGTTAGGTTAGGTTAGATTGTAAGTGGCTGCTGACGTTTTACGTCAACACACGTAGACTCTGAGGTCCATTGTGATACCACGGGATCGTAATAGGTTTCCCTACTAGTCCCTGTCGTTAAACCAGTTTGAGCTTCTTATGAAACTCCTTAGATGTTGAATTTTGACATCCGACAAATCTGAGAGATCGTACAGCTCCCTAGATCCCAGTGAAGCAAGTCGCTGACCAGAAAGTGCCGGGCAATGGCAAATAAAGTGTTCGATAGTTTCCAACTCCTCTTCATACATGCAACTTCGGCAAAAGTCATTCGACGGCACATTTAACCGCTCTGCGTGCTTCCCTATAAGACAGTGTCCGGTAATTATAGAAACCACCGTTGAAATCTCTCCTCTTGGAAGCGATATCAGCTCACTTGTGCGCCCCTGATTAAGAGAAGGCCAAATCAGTCGTGTTGTCTCACACGTCCATCCATTTGCCCATCTTTGATTAGTCTCCGTCGCAGAACAAAGCCGTAGGTTTTGCTTGCAAGTTTCTAGAGGCATACCAACACATTCCAATTCTGTTGGAACCTGTAAGGTAGTTCCTAGTCTTGCAAGCTCATCGGCTTTGCAATTCCCTGGAATGTCTCTGTGCCCTGGGACCCATATGAGTCGTATGTTAAACTGCTTGGCCATCTCATTTAAAGACGTGCGGCAGTTAAGGGCAGATCTTGTTTTCAGAAACATTGAATCCAGGGACTTGACCGCGGCTTGACTGTCAGTATAGATGTTGACTGCGGTTGTAGACAAGACATTGCAGCTCAACCAGTCAGCCACTTCCTTTATTGCCAGCATCTCTGCCTGGTAAACACTGCAATGATCTGGCAATCTACGAGCCAGGCTCAATCCAAGCTCTTCCGAATAGACCCCAAAGCCCACTTGTTCGTGCAGCCTCAATCCATCTGTGTAAAAATTTATGGTAGCTCCACTTCCCGGAGTATCCCCCATCCAAGACTCCCTGGATGGTATCAAAGTGGTAAAGTGGCGCTCAAAGAGGCTCAAAGAGGGAGCACAATCCACATTTTGTGGTATTGTTATCTTTTTCAAGATCGCGCTATGGCCACAATCGCTGCTCCTCCATTGCAGCGTGCTATTAAGTCGAATTGCCGACGCAGCTGCATACTGCCTACCCAATATGTCCAAGGGTATCAGGTGAAGGAGGATTTCTAATGCAGCCGTAGGTGTAGTACGAAGAGCACCAGTGATGCACATTGACGCCATTCTCTGTACCTTCGTGATAAAGACACAGTTCGCTTTTGTTTCTAAAGCAGGCCACCAGACAATGATTCCATACAGCAAAATTGGACGCACCACTGCTGTATAGATCCAATGAACGACTTGAGGGCTAAAACCCCATCGTTTTCCAATGGCCCTTTTACAGGAATACAAAGCAATCGTTGCTTTTCTCACCCGTTCCTCAATATTACGCCTGAAATTCAGCTTCCTATCTAGAAATACTCCAAGAAACTTGGCTCCATCTGAGAAGGTGATTTCAGTACCGTCCAGAGAAATAGGATCAAAAGCAGGAATCTTATTTTTCCTTGTAAATAAAATAAGCTCTGTTTTACTAGGATTAACTCCTAGACCACAGTCTCTTGCCCATTTAGACAGATCTTTCAGAGAACCCTGAAGAATGTCCCGCAATGTTGGCAGATGCTTCCCCTTTACCGCTATCGCGACATCGTCAGCATATGCGATAACATGACAACCACGTGCTTCTAGAGATAGTAGCATTGAATTCAGTGCCAGGTTCCAAAGAAGCGGCGAAAGAACACCTCCTTGTGGTGTGCCCCTATTGACAAATCGAGATATGACGGACGCTCCCAATTCAGACGTTATACGTCTATTGGCAAGTAGGTTTTCCACCATTAAAACGATTTCACGCTTTACTCCCAGACCAGACAATGCCAATATTATCGATTCTGGAATGACATTATTAAAAGCCCCCTCAATATCAAGAAAGGCCACCATAGTGTACTCCTTTACCGAAAGCGATTTCTCGATGGTACCAACGAGCTCATGAAGAGCTGTTTCCGTTGATCGTCCCTTGCTGTATGCATGTTGCTTTGTCGAAAGCAACCTCGGGTCAATCACTCTACGCAAATATGAGTCTATCATTCGTTACATTGTCTTTAACAAAAAAGAAGACAGACTAATTGGTCTGAAATCCTTCGGAGCTGTGTGGGAACTTTTCCCAGCCTTCGGGATAAATACGACTCTGGTATCCCTCCATTTTAAAGGAATGTACGACCAGTTGATGCATGCTGTGTATAGATTATACAGCAACGGGGCTATATAGTCCGACACTTGCTGCAACTCAGCCGGGATTATACCATCAGGTCCCGGGGATTTATAGGGCCTGAAGCTTTTTATCGCCCAGATTAATGTTGGCATATTTATTATTTCCGAAGCAATTTCAGATGCTTGGGCGTCAGAACGTTCCAAAGCTTGAAACGGCGTCATGGAATTGCCCGGAAAATGCGTGTTTAAAAGGAGATCCAGCGACTCTCCACTGGAGGAAGACCACACCCCATTAGGATCTTTCAGGTATCCCAGGGTGCAAGGAGAAGAAGCCAGAACCTTGCGCAGCCTGGATGCCTCAGAAACGTCTTCTATGTTTCCACAGAAGTTTTTCCAAGAATCACATTTTGCATTTCTGATCATCTTTTTATAACTCTTAAGTTGCAGCCTGTATGCAGACCAGTCCTCGTCCGCTCTTGAAAATTTAGCCTTATTAAAGAGCTTTCTGCAGGAATCTCTGCTCGTCTGCAACTCATATGACCACCAAGGTGGCTTTTTTTTTCCCTCTAGGCTTTGCAGAAGGGCAAGACGCATCCAGGCACCTATTACAAACATTTGTTATATGGTCAACCAGACAGTCAATTTGCGCCAAACAATGTGGTTTAGATAAGGGTACTTCATCCAAAAGCAAAGAAAAAGTCTCCCTATATTTCACCCAGTTTGTTCTCCTCAGATTTCTAGAGACTGTCTCAACCGGGGCACGCTCCCTGAGTAAAAACTCAATGTAGCGATGATCTGAGAAAGAATGCTCTTCCAAAACTCTCCAGTCATCAATTCTATCAGACAATGTATCTGATACAAGTGTTACGTCAAGAACCTCTTGCCGCGTACTTGTAACGAAAGTTGGTTCACCACCCTTGTTACAAATATAGAGGTTAGTGCTTAACAAAAACTCTAAAAGTGATTCGCCTCTATCATTTGTATCTGTACTTCCCCATATCGAATGATGTGCAATAGCATCACAACACACTACTAACTGGTGTCCCCAAGATTCAGACTCCCGAATTAGACCGACAACCTTCTCCGGGGGTATTGACCCCGGATTAGGAAAATACGCAGAGGCGAGCCAAATAGATTTCCCATGAAGCTCTAAGCTAGCCGCTGTAACATCCATATCACTAAAAGTTGATAAAAAGAATATATTTAAGCCATTTTTTGCCAAGATGCAGGCTCTTGGTGAGCCCTCACCTTTGGCAACCACCAACTTAAACCCAGGGGTCTTCAATCCGCAAACCCTGCCACCCCGCACCCAGGGCTCTTGGATAAAAACCAAGTCAACTGCTCCTGTCGTCAGGCGCAGCATGAGTGCAAATGAGGCTGCCTTACAGTGATGGAGGTTTATTTGTAGGAACCGCAACATCTTGTTTTATTTCCACCATCCTTTCCACCACCGTGTTATTGGCTTCATCCTCCGTGTTATCAAAGAGGTCGCATTCGTCCCCAGATTCGGTTTCGAATAAGCCAGATATATATCCCATCTGTTCTGAATCGGAGGCAACAGAACTCTCCGAATTCCTCACTGCATGGGCCTCGTCCTGAATGTCACTCAGCTTTATCCTCCATGCCATCACAGAGGTCGCATTCGTTACCAGATTCGGTTTCAAAAATGCCAGATGCATCTCCCATCAGCCTAGAATCGGCCAGCTGAATATCAACCTTTTCCAGATTCTCCTCCCCAGCCGACTCTGCCACTGGCTTGTCTGCGTCCAAAATAGTCTTCTGGTCGCCCTTGTAGACATTGACTCTTATATGAAAAAATCCAAATCTAATAATGCCGTCAGTCCTGGCTAAAAGCGGAAGCGATTCCTCATTAACCAAGACCACTGCTTGACGACGAGCGCCCTCCATCTCACCCAATCTGGCAATTTGCCAATTCTGAGTTGGAAGGTCAGGATTGCAGACTTTTATCATCTTAAGAATCACCGCAGTGTCATTTGTAGCCATTGGGATCCATGCATGAGCTCTGGGTTGCGAGGGGATATCATGTTTTTCCACAACGTCCAGTCTGGCTCCAGGCCATAACTCTCCCACTTGGCTAATGGCAACCTTAAACACGGCTGCGGATCTTTCGTTCCCAAAAGCAACGAGTTTTACTCGCCCCTGATACCAACCTGCGTTGACAGTAGTAGGGAGAAAATCAGGCATACTCTCAAGGAGCCTATAGTAGATTTCATTTAGTTTAGTTTCAACTAAACTCCACTTGTCCCTTGGAATACTACAAACCCCATTTTACCTGTTTATCACAGCCCTAACGAAGTTACCTTTAACCACTTCACTAAAAGACTGAGTCCAGACGTTGCCGGTCACTTTAGATCTCTTAGGTAAAGGTTTCTCGTCGGGCGAGCGCAACCTTTTACCAGACTTCGATGACGAGGCCGAAACAGCGCTCTGTTTGTCAGATGCGCGCATTGCCGAAAGTTTGTCCTGTTCTTCAATGACTCCTTTCGCCCCTGATAGCGACGCCCTCTCACGTTCGGAGAGTTTCGTTCCATCAAGTTGGCTTAGTCTGTTAATTATTTTCAAACTCTGGTTGTGCCTGACCTTTGATGGTTTAAGTTTCTTTTTCTTTTTACCACCAATACTAGGCTGAGCACCCCTACCAGAATCAAGGTCGGACTTCAAGGTCACAACCCTAAGACCAGTGCTAGGACCAGCACCAGTCGGTGAGGCAGAGCCTCGAATTAAATCGGTATCATTTGTGTCCATATTTTCATTTTCCTGGATGTGGTCATGAAAATATTACAAAAATACCTATTACGAACAATTTCAAAAATTCAATTAGTAGCACGGAGATAAATTAAAACACGTCCACACTTGTCAACAGTTGAACGAAAAAAAAAAAATAAAAAATAAAAAAAAAAAAACCCGTTAAAAAGATATCGAATTTTTAAAAATTGGTAGTTTGTTCCTTTACTTAAACTTCTTTTACTCATAACTTCTTCAATAATGGTCCAAATTGCCAATTTTTTTTTCAAAATTTTGTTTTTTTTACGTGCTTTAAAAAAAAAAGCCCACTTAGGGAGTGGAGATAGGGCGTAAGTACGTTTTACAAAAATGTTGGAGGGTACAAATAAATGGGGGTCGGTCTCACTAATGACCCGGACGCACCATTGGACCGGTAGAAGGTGATTAGAAATTGGATATAGGGTATTTCTTGTTCCGAAGAAATGTGAACACGAAAAAATTAATGGGGGTCGGTCTTGGAAATGACCCCTCTATGACGCGCCATTGGAGCAGTAGAAATGATTTTAAGATTGAAAGATTACAATAATTTTTTTTTCAAAAAATTTAAAAAAATAGTAATAATCGTTATCCCACGATCCTACTGGGCAAAAAATTTGTAGAATCGATAGAAGTTTTACACAAAAAAAATTCAAAAAATCAAAGAGTACATACATTTTCAAAAATGAGATTTAAATTTTAAAACTTAAAATCGCATACTAGAGCACTTTAAAGAATTTTTTTGGATTTTTTTTGAAGTACGTAAAAAAAATTTTTTTTGATAAAAAGAAATTTTAATTTGATAGAAAAAGTTATGAGTAAAAGAAGTTTGAGTAAAGGAACAAACTACGAATTTTAAAAATTCCATATCTTTTGAACGGGTCTTAAAAAAAATCTGAAAATTTATCACGAAGGAGTTTTCGAAGGGTACTAAAAACTGTAAACAAATTGAGAAATTACAAAAAAAAAAAAAAAAATCAAAGTGTTCGATTTGACATGGTATGCCCCATATAGATATTGTCGGTGTTGGTTATAATTCTCGTACTTGTTTTTTTATTGAAAAATTCTCAGATTATGAGATGTTTTTCTTATAGAAAAATGCTCAGATTATGAGTTATTTTTCTTATAGAAAAATTCTCAGATTCTGAGATATTTGTCTTATGGGAAAATTCTCACAAGGGAAGTATCTCAACCCTTATGAACCGATTTACCTGAAACTAAAAATATATACAAAAGAGACGATTTTAAGGTTGGGGTGTCTCGGCTTATCGGCCATATCAGTGTTTAAAAATTTCGTTGTCCCTTTATGAAATAATGTGGACCCTCGGGAAAATTTCGATAACTCCCGAACTAACAGGAATATCGTCTAGCGCAAAAATACGTGTCGACTTAAATTTAATAAAGATTATTTCATATTCATATGGATATCGTTGGTCTATGTCTTCATATAGATACCCCCAAAATTTACACATTTTCATGAAAAAAATATTTTACAAAGCCGAATTTTTACAAGGTTCTTCTCATATATAAACATCATATAGTTCCTTAGAAAGAAATGGCTCAAAAATCCAAAAAACGATTTTTTCGCAATTTTTTGGCCCATGTTTTGAACCTCTAAATCCCCGATATGGCCGATAAGCCGAGACACCCCAACCTTAAAATTGTCTCTTTTTTATATATTTCACATTTCGTTTAAATCGGTTCATAAGGGTTGAGGTACTTCCCTTGTCAGATTTCGAGATATTTTTTTTTATACAAAAATTCCTAGGTTCTGCCATATTTTTCTTGTAGACACATCTTAGATTCTGAGATATATTTTTTATAGACAATTCTCAGATTCTCAGCAGATTTATAGAAAAATTCTCTGATTCTGAGATATTTTCCCTTTAAACAATTCCCAGATTCTGAAATATTTTTGTTATAGAAAAATTCTAAGATATTTTTCTTAAAAAATGTACACGTTGCACAGTGTTGCGTCTTCATGTAAAGAGTGGCCAAAAATAGAAGGAGTTAAGTTAGAGCGTTAAAATTTGGAACACTTGTTAAGATCGATAAGATCAAGAAAAATTTTTAATTTGGTCAATATCCGCCCAAGGATTCGTATCCTTCCCATATATCCTGAAATTAAAATACGGCATAAAACGAAAACTAACGCTTCAATCTTCATGTTATTTATTGTAATTATTACCTATAATGCCATTAATTATTCTACAAAATTTTGGCCAATTCGGAGCAAGGATACGCCTAGCTCAAAAATGTCCTTTTTAAAATAACGTTCAGAAAAAGGGTAAAAATTGAAGTTATTTCATGAAATTTTGAAAATCCAACTGTTATAATATGTTCAATGTATTTGCCAAAATTTGTGCAAATCGGAACAAGGATATGCCCTCCTCGAAAATGTCCTTTTTTAAAAAAGTCAAGAAAAAGTTCAAAATTCAAATTTCTTAATGAATTTTTGCATCCGCAACACTTAGAATATACCTTAAATCTTAATCAAATAAAAAAATTGAAGCAAGGATGTAATACATATATTAAAAATGTCCTTAAAAAATTAAAAAGAAAGTTTAAAAAATCGTTCGTACTTCATGAAATTCTGTTCTGATAATGTTCAAAATACCTTATTTTAGTATAATTGAAGCAAGGATTATCCTTAACCTATCCTTAGGATATTCTTAGCGCATAAATATCCTTTTTTTAAGACTTGAGAAAATTCAGGGAAATCCTTTGACCTTAAAACTATCAATAATTCACAACATTTTTGCACGTAGTATTTACAAAACGTTGAACATTGTTTTTAAGTTTAAGCAGGGATATGCCTATCTCAAAAAGACCGTTATAAAATAAGCAAATAAAAATATAGTACAACGTACTTCCTCAACAAAATCTTTCTAAATAAAGGTCTGAATCTGTTAATGTACAACTGGTGTCTAGCCAAGCATCTAATTTGTGTTAGGCCTGGATGACAAGTAATGGTTTTTGGACCAATTTAAATAAAATTTTAAATTTAACCGACCAATTCATTTTGCATTCCGATTTATTATATGTGTTCCATAACTATTTTTCGCAATACATTTCAAATTATCAAGGACAACTGCGGCATCTTGGTGTTTTCGTTAAAAAAATTTCCAAATTTATATTAGGGTTCCCATAAAAAAAAATTGATTAAAAAAAAAAGTGGAAAAACGTGGACGAGTTCTTTTGTTATTTGTAATCTACATACTTATACCAATATTTTCTGCAAAAATGGCTGACTATCAAATATGAAATTTGCAAAATAAATTAGTATTTTCTTTGGAACTCACTTTATAACAGCGTTACTTGTCATATGATTAACTTATGTCGACCAAAATAGCATTATAATACAAGCAACATATCTAACTTAAAACTTCATTACCAATAAGGTCGAATTTTAAATGCAATATAATTATTTAACCGTTACAAGTACATGTGGATTTCAAAGATTTTAAAACCAAAATATGATATATTTCAACAAGTTAAACTTTAGAGACATGTAACTTAAAAACTATTAAAGATATCTATAAACTGTTTTGGATTTGTTTTATTTATGATGTTTTCTTAAAATAAAATTCATATAAACTTAAGTTTTAAGACATTTAGATGGACCATTTATGGCCAAGGTCACAACACTGTGCGTTGTGAGAAATTTAGCTTTTCGAAAAATTTTCAGATTCTAATATATTTTTCATAAAAAAAATTTTAGATTCTGAGATAGTATTTTTCTTATAGAAAAATTCCTAGATTCTGAGATATTTTTCTTGTAGAAAAATTCTCAGTTCTTGAGATATTTTTTCTAAAGAAAAATATTCAGATTCTGATATATTTTTCTTAAAGAAAAAATTTCAGATTTTGAAATATTTTTCTGATAGAAAAATTCTCCTCATCTTTAACTTTTTTAGTAAAATGAATTAAAAAATTTCAATTTACGTCATCAAATTTATTATCTCAGTATGTTGTTTTTAAATGTGAATAAAAAGTTTTCCTGTTATCAACAGCATCTGCAATCTACGAAAACTCAATTCTTTTTCACAGCAAGGATAACACTAATATTATTTTTAGCCGCACATTTTTGTTATGGGATTCCTGTTGTTTTTTTTTTTTTGTTCGTTCTTGTTTTTCGTTGTCACTTTGGCGTTTACGTCGTTGTTGTTGTTATGTCCCTATGGACGTTATTTGCTGGGTTTGTGGTTTTAAGTTGTTTTTTTGTTGTTGTCATTTGTGGTTTTGTGTGTTGTTCTGTCCACAGCATGTTTCTTCTATGTATGACATTTAGCAGCATTATAATAAAATTTTAAAAATGTAAAGTTTTAAGTCTCGTTGGATTTTTTTCATATTATGGATGTGTAATGGTAATTTACTGCGAGATTGGCATAAGTAAAAAAAACAGATTTATGAGAAATCTGCATTATATCATAACACTGTGCATTTTTAGTGGTAATTTTGATGCTTTTATTCAAATATCCTAATAGAACACCACTTAAACTTGTGCTTAATGGGTTAAAATGTTCTACAAACATTTTCTGTATCAACTTTAACCCTTTAAAGGCACGTTTTAGTGGTGTTCTACAATGGAATTTGAAAAAAAGGACAAAAATTACCCCCTAAAAGTGGGAGATAGAGGGTTAATATGTTCTTAAAAAAGAACCTTTATCAAGTTTCACTGAAGACATCTTTAAACATTATTTTCCTCAGAATTAGATTTAATACTTTTTTCGACTTATTTGAAACGCGTTTGAAAAAAAATTTAAAACTTCAGTAGGCCATAAAAAAAGAACTCGAGCTGTGTTTTCAAAACTCTTTGGGGTTTTAGTCTACTATTGGTATAGTTTCATCTTTTTTTGGTTCCATCTAAGATAAAAAATCGTGTTGCACAGTGTAATTCATATATTAGAAAAAAACTTATTTTCTTCTTTTATGAAAAAACTGTGAAAAGCATTTGCCGTTTTTTAATTTCAGATGTATTGCCCTTTTTAAATCTATATCTATCTATATCTATACTAATATTTTAAAGAGGTAATGTTTGCATGTTTTTTTGTTTGTTTGTAGAAAGTAATCTCCGGAACTACTCATCCGATTTCATAAAAGTTTTCAACAATATTTAGAGTGTTCTTCCAGGACGGACATAGGCTAGGTTTCATCGACTACGCCCACTTCTACGCCCACTTTTTGCCAAAAAACGTAAAATTTAAAAATCTCAAAATCTCCAAAACTACTAAACCGATTTCAAATTTTTTTTTACCAATGCATACTTGAAATGTTCCTTCATGATAGACATGCTGGGTTCAATCGACCACGCCCACTTCTACGCCCGCTTTTTTCAAAAAAAACGTAAAATTTCAAAATCTCCAAAACTACTAAACCGATTCCAAATTTGTTTTTACCAATGCATACTTGGAATGGTCCTTCATGATAGACATGCTGGGTTCAATCGACCACGCCCACTTCTACGCCCACTTTTGGCAAAAAAAACTTAAAATTTAAATATCTTTGAAACTACTCATCCGATTTAAAAAATGTTTTTACCAATATTTAAAGTGCTCCTCCAGGGTGGACTTAGGTTAGGATTCATCGACCACGCCAACTTCTACGCCCACTTTTGGCGAAAAACAATAAACTTAAATATCTATGAAACTACTCATCCGATTTCAAAAAGGTTTTCACCAATATTTAGAGTGTTCGTCCAGGGTGGACATAGGCTAGGACTCATCGACCACGCCCACTTCTACGCCCACTTTTTGGCCAAAAAACCTGAAATATAAAAATCTCCAAAATTACTTATCCGATTTTCAAAATTTTTCCACAAATGCTTGGAATGGTTCTTCAGAGTGGAAATATGCTGGGTTTCATTGACCACGCCTATTTCTACGCCCACTTTCGGCAAAAAAACGTAAAATTTAAAAATCTCCGAAACTAATTATTCGATTTAAAATTTTTTTTTCCAATATTAAGAATGGTCCTTCAGGTTAGACATAGGCTACGGTTCATCGAAGTAAAATTTTAAAACATTCGAAACTTTTTATGAGGTTGCAAAAATGATTTCACCAATATTTAGAATTCTCCTTCAGAGTGAGTTAGGGTAGGTTTCATTGACCGCGCCCATTTTAAATATCAATTTGGGTCTAAAACTTAAATTTAAAATTTCAAAACTACTCATCCGGTTTCAAAACATTCTAAAAAATTTTTGGAAATTCCGATTTTAATGGAGCAAATAGGTGAAAAGTAGTGAACTTTGTAACCTTTTACTTGAAATGTGGGATCCTCCGCTCAAAAAATCATTTTGACAAAGAACCTTCTGGAAATTTAGATTTTAATGGGGTTATAAGGGTAAATTATGTACTGTGGTACTCTTACTATTCACTGAAACCCTCCAGCAAAGTTAACAATGAAGAGAAGGACATAAATATTTTTAAATTAAAATTTTTAAGGGTTAAAAGGAGTAAACAATTGGTTGAGGTAAGGTAATATGGTACTTTTTATATCAATTGGGATAACGACTCTAAAACGTTTTTATATCTTTAACACATGTTATACAGAAAGGAGTAAAGCCTACATGGAACGAAAGGGAATAGAACGGGGAACGAAATGAAATGATACGGGGAATGACATGATTTCAATAATTACGATATAAGGGCTTGCAAATTTTTAAGAAAATTGTTTACCGAAACGATCATGATTCTGGGCTAAACGGGGGGCTGTTTTAATTTTATTGTTTATTCTAAATAGTTTTTATGAAAAACTAACACGACAAAAACTTAATATAATAAATATTTTGCAGGGGAGAATTTTAGAAATGGGGACTTTAATCCTGATCCTTCTTTAATACTTTAGTTAATTTTACCGGTGACAAAGTTCCGGGCGGGCCTGCTACACAGAAAATAATATCGTATATTTTATTTTAATTAAAATTTTAATTGTTTTTTAATTTAATATTAATTAAACTTTTAATTAATATAATTAATTGTTTAATTAAATTTTTAACTTTATTTTAATTAATATTTTAATTGTTTTCAAATTTAATATTAATTAAGTATTTAATTTATATAATTAAATGTTTAATTAAATTTCTAGCTTTACTTATTTTTTTTTGTTTTGTTTTCCGTGTGTGTGCGAGTGTGTGTTTTTCTCTTGCATTGTTTTGCATACAAAAAAAATACATAAGTATAAAAAGTTTGTTGAAAGTTTTTTTTTTATTATTCACATAGGTTTTTGAATTCTCATTTTGTTTATAGTTTTATGTGTATGTATATGAAAGGTTTATAATCAACTTTATAAAATCATCTCATTGACAATGTCTTTACGGCATAAATAAATTTGATAAAGTTTGAAGAAATAAAGGTTCACTTCATAATTACAATTTAATTACCTATGGGGTTATTTCTTATTTTTCTCGTTGATGGAAACTTTATGATACATAGAATATGTTCAATTTACCAAAATCAACAAAAGAGGAGGCAACAACTAAATGACTTTATTACTAATTAAAGTTTAACTAAACCAGCTAGTTAAATTATTTAAAAAATTTTTAAGGTGAAATAATTTTTAATGGCAATCTTTACCAAAAAAAAAGGTTACTGATTAAATTACAACCACACCTCCTTGAAAAGGTCCCCATCACAACAAGTGTAACAAAGGGACTAGCAAAACACAGGATGGTTTTTAACAAAAAATCTTTAGGCTGAGTTTTTCAAAATATTATTATGAATATTTTGAGTAGGTTTATTCAAGCTCGAGGTCATTTTTTTCTCCTTTACTAATTAAAACTATGACATTCTCATAAAATAATTTTCAAGAAAATTATTTTTTTGTTTTAAGTTTTTCTTGGTAATTTTTGCAAGACTTAGTCGACACGTGTTATTGTCAGAGAAATTTAAAACAGAAAAAGAATTTTCTTGAAAATTATTCTTTGAGAATATCAAAGTTTAAATTAGTCAAGGAAATAATGACCTCGAACTAAAACAAACCCAATCAAAATATTGTATTTTAAAGGTCGAATAAAATAATTTTTATTTTTTAATATAACATAATCAGAATTTGAACAAAATTATTAGAATACCCCATATGAGTCATTCCACACCAACTGTTCCACTACAGCAAAACCATGGTGGTTTCAATAGGATATCATTTGCAAAGTATTCGCCCTTAGGGCAGTATTAAATAACAAAAATAAAATTTAAGATTTTTCAAAATGTGGGCCTTGGAGGCATGGTCAAAAATTGAAAATTTCAGCATTTTTTGCCTAAGTATCTTTATTTCAATATTTATGCCAATAAAATGAAACACAGTGATGTCTTTAAAATAAATGTTTTTTAAAGATTTTTGTATGGGCTATCGATTAAAAAAATAAAAATTGGAAAATTTTCAGAAGATGTTCTGAATATTTTAAATTTAAATTTAAACTTTTTATATCAAAAAACATGCCACAATTTTATTATTTTTTTACATGTTTAAAAAATAGTTAAAGTGTATATCTATCTATCTGTTCTGAAATTTTCAGAGATGCTTTTTTCCTTGATTTCGAGAAAAAAAATGTTGAATATTGCACTATGCTAATAATTTACAATAATGGGGTATATTACATATGCGAATGAGTAATATTAACTCTTAAAAAACATTTAAAATAGAGATGTGATCGTGGGTAAGCTTTTTTTTTACCATCACGCACTCTCACCAAGGAAATTATTTTAATCACGCATAATAATTTATTTCGCTCACGGTTAGTCACGCTCACGTGAGTATCGTGCCCGTGACAACATTTTTTCTACTCACGTGAGCGTGCGTGAACGTGAGGAAAATTAAAAATCGTGCGTGATTAAAACTTTTTCTTCGTGAGCGTGCGTGATCGTCAAAAAAAACTCACCCACGAAAACATCTCTATTTTTAATGTTGTTTAAGAGTTTATATTACTCATTCGCATACGTAATATACCCCATTATTGTAAATTATAAGCATAGTGCAATGTTCAACATTTTTTTTCTCGAAAACAAGGAAAAAAGCATCTCTGAAAATTTCAGATCAGATAGATATACACCTTAACTAATTTTTAAATATTTAAAAAAGAAGTAAAATTGTGGCAAGTTTTTTGATAAATAAAGTTTAAGTTTAAATTTAAAAAATTCAGAACTTCTTCTGAAAATTTTCCAATTTTTATTTTTTTTTAATCGATAGCCCATACAAAAATCTATAAAAAACTTTTATTTTAAAGACATCACTGTGTTTCATTTTATTGGCATAAATATTGAAATAAAGATACTTAGGCAAAAAATGCTGAAATTTTCAATTTTTGACCATGCCTACAAAGCCCACTTTTTGAAAACCTAAAATTTTATTTGTGTTATTTAATAGTGACCTAAGGGCGAATACTCTGCAATTGATTTCATATTGACATGACATCACTTTTTTTTTTGCTGAACATTTGGTGTGGAATGCCTCATATATGGAATTGCACTCACAAATCTAAATACCTACCCTCTATCTTCAACTCTTAAGGTGGTCCCAATAATTGAATTTTTTATACCCTCCAACTACAGTATGGGGGTATACTCACTTTGTCATTCCGTGTGTAACGCATCAAAATATTGGTCTTGGACCCCATAAAGTATATGGGGCATTCCATGTCAAATCAGACACTTTGAATTTTTTTTTTTAATTTTCCCAATTATAAAATACAAATAACAGTTGGAGCAAATTTTATAAAAATGTTATTTTGAATGGAAGCCTACTTAGGGAGTGGAGATAGGGCGTAGGTATGTTTCAAAAAAAAGTTGTAGGGTAACAAATAAATAAAGGGTCGGTCTCACTAATGACCCCTCTCGGACGAACCATTGGACCGGTAGAAGCTGATTAAATAAAACAAATTTACAAAAAATAAAAAAAAATTGTATGGGGACCGCCTTAACAGTTAAAGATAGAGGGTAGGTGTGTTCAGAGAAAATGTTTGGACTAAAAAAATATTGTGGGTCGGTCAAACATTTTGTTGCTCTAAGGGCACTATTAGGGCAGTTAGAGCGGTTGGAGGAAATTTTAAAAAATGTCATTTTGTGTGGGAGCCCCCTTAGAAATTGGAAACGTTTCTCTTGTATAATACACAACAATATCATCATCAGAGTATAATTTTACCCATAGCGTACTGAGTAAATAATAAATGTGCTACGAGGGTCTATCTGGAAAAGAAAATTATTTATAAACATTTTTCAGAAAATTTTTAAAAAATATTTCTTACAAGGGAAGTCTCCCTAGTGTCACCCGCGGATCTGTATGGAATTGGTTTTATTTTGTCATCAGAAAAAATAAAGAGACACGTATTTTTTTTTAGCGGCCCAAATTCATATTTAGAGGATAAAAAGGAGGGGGAAGACAAGGCCATTTTTCAGTTTTTTTCGTTTGTCTCCTATATTATCCAAAGAAACCTAGTCATGTTACATACCAAATGAAAGGTCTTTCAAACCGATCTACGTTTGCTAAGTACGTGTCCAAACATGCACAGCTTTTCATCATATTGAATAAAATGCCAAAATTTTAGGACATTTTTGTTAATAAGTCGAAAAATATTTACTTCTTAGGCCCCTTGTTAGCACCACGAGATAGATATTTTTAATACCTTTAATCTGATACCACACATGCCTATATTAATTTTGCTTAAATAGGCGTAAATCGTAAAAAACTGAAAGAGGTCAATTTCCCCCCATACAAATCGTCCCCCTAAAATGAGTTTGGGCCGCTAAAAAAAAATACGGGTCGAATTAATTTAAATATGTTATTGTTTATTAATAGGGATGAGATTTTCATGCACTAAAAAATCGAAAATATGCGCTTAAAATATTCCCTGAAAAATTCAAAATATGCACTAAAAAACCTAAAAATATGTACTTAAAAATAAAATGTGTGAAATAAAAATCTTATTTTCACAGGAAAAACTTCCAAAAAAAAAGCAAAAAATAACGCCGTGTTTAAATAAAAACATTTAAACATTTAAGCAAGATTTTTTTAGAAGAATATCTATAAAAAAATAAAAACAAATGATTTTTCTTATTTTCAAAAATTTTTTTTAATATTTTTTGAAACAAATAAATTTCAGTTTAGTTTTTGCTAATTTATGCCAAAATATTCAAAAATATGCACTAAAAAGTTGGAAATATGCACAAAATATGCATTGAAAACCAAAATATGCAAAAATATGCATTTTCACCAAAATATGCAAAAATATGCATTTTCACCAAAATATGCAAAAATATGCAAAAACAAATCGATGCCATTTCAATGCAAATTTCTTGATTCGGAAAGATAATTGGTCGATATCGTTTTTAGACTATCGACAAAAAACATGCATTTGCATGGAAATCTCATCCCTATTTATTACCATACACTTAGGTGTATGGTAATAAATAGGGAGATATTAAAATAATAATTTAAATTTTCTTTTTTTACAAAAAATTGTTGGTCAACCGAATTTTAGGTCGAATTGGAGATCTACTGTATTTAAATAATTTCATTTTTTGTTTCGGTTGTTGGAAAAATTAGTTGATTACTGAATAAAAACTTTTGGACCATTTTTTGATTTTTTAAATGTTTGAATTTAGAAAAAATCGAATTAGAAATATTTTTAATTTTTTTTTGAAAAATTTCTATAAATAATTTAATTTTCCAGAATGACTCTCGTATCACATTTATTATTTACTAAATCTGGACGCTATCAAGCTTAAATTAAAGCTTTTTAAATCAGTTACATATCATTTTTTTTAAATTATACTCGTTTGATAATAATAAAGTTGAGTATTGTCAACGTTGTCTCTAATAAATTGCTTATACTATTGAAACGTTTCTAATAAGTTGACAACCGGTGTATATCCTCTACACTCAAAGAATTATGTAGGTAAATTCCAGTGAATATTCACTTAAAACAAATGAAATTTTATTTAAAAACCATTCCACTGTTTTTTCATTTAAAATAAAAACACATTACAGTCAATTTTAAATGTTAATTTAATGACTAACCAAAACATTAAAAAACTAGTGAATATTCAGTTATTTTGTATTGAAAAACAGTAAAACTATAGAAGAAATATTTTACTGTCGAATTTAAATGTAACAGAAAATTCGTTTTTAATACAGTAAATTATTTTTTTTAAACTACAGAAACAGTAAAAAAATTAAATCCTTTATAAAATAAGTGATTTTTCTTTTAAAATGACTTTACTGATTACTTTTTAAAATAACCTACAAACAGTTAATGATATAATTTTCTTAGTGTACCGCTAATTGTAAGCGAAGGGTACAAAAAACATTTTTGCAACCTTTTGGCACACATGGGATCGATGGTGACTTTTGCCCAATATCATTATTGATTTAAACATTGTTTAAATTGCTAATACCCATTTAAACATCGTTAAAATTTTTTATCAAAGTCTGTAATTTATTAAAATGTTGTTGTTGTAATCATATTAAAATTATTTCCAATAATCCCCATTTATACAATTTATTTATTTTGTTTTTCTGTGGAATACTTAATCTACATATTTAGTAAATTTAAATGCTTTTGTTTTTTTTTTTGTATTTGTATTTGTATAAAAGCTCTCACCTTGCTCTTATAAACACGCAACCCTTTTAAAATTACAATCCGATTAAATTAATTATATAACAGCACATAAAATCAAACCTTTTATTACACTTTGGAATAAGAATGAGGTTATGACATGGGTTGTTATTATGCAGTTTGCCCTTCACAATATAAAGTAATAATTTTAAAGAAATATTCTTTTTTGATTTGGCGGAAGGGGGACTTTTTAACGCACGAGAAATTTTTACAAATTTATTTGTTATGCTATTTACGATTGAGAAAAAAGAAATCACGCCCTTAAAAGGGGCGGGCCGAGAAAATCTATTTTATTGATCTCCTTGGTCCAAGTGTAGGACTTTTTAATTTCTTTATCATAAAAATCTTATATTTGTTTAAAAAGTGAAATTTTTCAGATTTTTTTTTAAAAAATAAAATGAAAGATAGGGCCTTTTACATTTAAGATAACGATATAGGAGGCTCGCAGCTTATTTCGTGTGAAGTATATTAGTTAGCAATTCATTCAGGACAAAGTTACCAAAATAGACCTAATTATTATCAAATAAGTATTTTTGTAAAAAGTCCTGTGTATGTAATCAATCAAGCTTTATTAAAGCTTAATGGCGTTCAGATTGTGTAAATATTAAATGTGCTACGAGGGTCGAACTGGAAATTGAAATTATTGAATGACATTTTTTAGAAAATTTCTTAAAAATATTTCTAGGTCGATGGTATCCAAGCTCAGACATTAAAAATTTCAAAAATATTGCAATAGTTAATATTCATTTATTAAATAACTAGCTTACCATCCCGGTACTTAGTTACCGGTTGCATTAAATACCGGATAATAGAAGAATCTGAATTGCTCTACCGATTTCAAGAAATTCCCCTACGTAGTCTTTGTTTTATTTACTTGTGCACGTTTAAAAAGAATATTTCAATGAAAAATTTAAACAATAAAATTTGAATAATTTTCGAGCCCTAATATCGGGATTTTGGATTTGGAGTGAATAAATATTTCAGTGAATATAGAAATTGGAATAAAAATGAGTTTGAGTGAAAAAACATATAGAGAAAAAAATATGGTGTAAAAAAAGTAAAATACGAAAAATTTGAGTAAAAAGTATCATTCCATATTGTTCCCTGCTCAACTCCATTTCGTTCCCCGTCCTTAAAGTTTAAATCTTAAAATATGTCCTTCTCTTGGGTGTTATTTCTTGGGCTTTAAGGCCTAGTTAGCCGAGAAAACGTAACCGTATCTTTACCCTAACCGTAGCGTATTTATTTAGTGCAATTATCGAAACTTAATAACATGTCATATGTTTTTGACGTAAAAAAAACTCGTCGTTCATTTTTGTTATTTTATTTATGTTTTTTTTATATGTAGACTTTAAATTAGTTTGTTTATTTAAAATGAATTAGTGATTTTTCTATTTGTTTTGCACTTTTAGTTTTGTATTACATTTTTTTTTGGAAATAAACAAACCGATAATCAGCTGTTTACAAATGTCACGTATAAACGTTGTAAAATTCTATTTTAAACAGGTCGGTACGATCCGTTTACGTGACAATTGAATTCGGTAATTGTTTTCATTAGTTTACGCATATCAAAAACAATCAGCTGACTATTTACGTTAGGGTTACGGTTACGTTTTCTCGGCTAACTAGGCCTTTAAGTTTAATAGTTAGATAGGTAAAAATAACCATTTGCTCCCTTTTTCCCTTAAAATTAAATTTTCCAAAAACTGTTTTTTTTGGGCTAGGTGATCCTTTATTTAAAATATCAAGTTTCTGAACTAATATTTCAAGAAATATAAGAATAATCAAAATTTACACTTTTTCATTATTATAAGAACAAAAAAAGTACCAAAAGTACACTTTCTTACCCCCGTTATAAACGGAATTTCCAAAAAGAACCTCTTTTATAAAAGGTACTTTTTATAAAAGGTACTTTTTATAAAAGGTACATTTTATAGAGGTATTTTTTATAAAAGGTACTTTTTATAAAAGGTTTTTTTTTTTAATAAAGGTTCTTTTTAGAAAAGGTACTTTTTATAAAAAGGCACTTTTTGTAAAAGGTACATTTTATGAAAGGTACTTTTTATAAAAGGTACTTTTTATAAAAGGTACTTTTTATAAAAGGTACTTTTTATAAAAGGTACTTTTTATAAATAGTACTTTTTATAAATGGTACTTTTTATAAAAGGTACTTTTTAAAAAAGGTACTTTTTATAAAAGGTACTTTTTATAAAAGGTACTTTTTATAAAAGGTACTTTTTATAAAAGGTACTTTTTATAAAAGGTACTTTTTATAAAAGGTACTTTTTATAAAAGGTACTTTTTATAAAAGGTACTTTTTATAAAAGGTACTTTTTATAAAAGGTACTTTTTATAAATGTACTTTTTATAAAAGGTACTTTTTATAAAGGTTCTTTTTATAAAAGGTACTTTTTATAAAAGGTACTTTTTATAAAAGGTACTTTTTATAAAAGTTACTTTTGATAAAAGGTACTTTTTATAAAAGGTACTTTTTATAAAAGGTACTTTTTATAAAAGGTACTTTTTATAAAAGGTACTTTTTATAAAAGGTACTTTTTATAAAAAGTACTTTTTATAAAAGGTACTTTTTATAAAAGGTACTTTTTATAAAAGGTACTTTTTATAAAAGGTACTTTTTATAAAAGGTACTTTTTATAAAAGGTACATTTTATAAAAGGTACTTTTTATAAAAGGTACTTTTTATAAAAGGTACTTTTTATAAAAGGTACTTTTTATAAAAGGTACTTTTTATAAAAGGTACTTTTTATAAAAGGTACTTTTTATAAAAGGTACTTTTTATAAAAGGTACTTTTTATAAAAGGTACTTTTTATAAAAGGTACTTTTTATAAAAGGTACTTTTTATAAAAGGTACTTTTTATAAAAGGTACTTTTTATAAAAGGTACTTTTTATAAAAGGTACTTTTTATAAAAGGTACTTTTTATAAAAGGTACTTTTTATAAAAGGTACTTTTTGTAAACGGTACAGGATTTTCAGAAAGAACTTGTTCCAGAGTGTTTTATTTCACTAAAGGATCCTACATTCCAAATTTGAATTTTGAATGACAATTATTTCAGTATATAAAAAAAGTACCAAAAGTATACTTTTTTACCCATTTTACCCCCGTAGCATCAACATTGGCCAAAACCCAGACTTAGTGAATCTTTTTTCTGGGAAGTGAACCACCATTACAAATTTCAAGTTTCTAGTACTATTATTTAAGGAAATATAAAAACCTAAAGTACAGTTTTTTACCCTTTTTACCCCCTTAGAATCATCATTGGCAAAAATCAAGCCTTGTGGATCTATATTCCGGGAAGTGAACATACAGTTCAAATTTGAAGTTTTTGTGACCATTTCTTAAGGAAATATAAAAGGTACCAAAAGTACAGTTTTTTACCCTTTTTACCCCCTTAGAATCAACATTGGCAAAAATACAGCCTTGCTGGATCTATATTCCAGGATGTGAACATACAAACCAAATTTCAAGTCTCTATGACCATTATTTCAGGAGATATAAAAAGTACCAAAAGTACAGTTTTTTACCCTTTTTAGCCCCTTAGAATCAACACTGGCAAAAATCCGGCCTTAGTGTATCTATGTTCCGGGAGGTGAACATACAGTACAAATTTCAAGTCTCTATGACCATTATTTCATCAGATGTAAAAAGTACCAAAAGTACAGTTTTTTAACCCATTTTACCCCCTTAGAATCAACATTGGCAAAAATCCAGCCTTAGTGGATCTATATTCCGGGAGGTGAACCTACAGTCCAAATTTCAAGTCTTTAGCTTCGGCGGTTTGGGCTGGGCGATGATGAGTCAGTCAGTCAGTCACATTACTCTTTTATATATCGTCGAACTATATTCAATAAATGCCAACTCGAAAAAGCTTACTGTTCAGGAGAGCTAAAAAACTAGTTATTTCGCATATTATTGTAACAAAAAACAATGTACCTTCCATAAGATGGTTTAAATATTCTAAATAATTTTTACCTATGCCAAAAATTTTATATTTTGCACTTGTTTGCGTATTTTTTAGAGATGGCATTTATTACTATGACAAAAAACAAATATTTTTTTAGAGTTGGCATATTTTGTCGGAAAATAAAAATACATTTTTTTTGAAAATTTTTTATTATTTTTTTTTGTTTTTTGATTTTTGTTATCCTTAGTACGGTAATTGCAAAAACTGAAAAAAATTAAAAATCGGTGCATATTTTTAAAAGTTACTAGCTCCGAAAGCCTTTAAATCTGAGGGTGGTCAACTTTGGCGCTCGGTAACTCACGCTGTATTTTAAAAGGGTTACTCCAAACTAGCTATTTTGAAAGCTTATATCATTGACTTTATTTGCCCCACTCATAATATTTCAATCTGATAAATAGTTTTAAAGTTACATAAATATAAGCAATTTTTTTTTGCAATCACTATTAACCGATATTTTCAAAATGGCAATATCTCGAGAACCAGTCATTTGATATCAAAATCTTTACAAGATTCGTATTCAGCATGGCAAATGCAATAATTTATGTGGTCTAATTTAAAAAAAAAAAAAAAATTTTAAAAATATTTGGAAATTTACAATGGGAGTTGGCATTTATTTTCACCAAAAAAATATGTACTTTGAGTTAGCAGAATAACAAAAATGGATGTAAAACGACAACAAATTATTTTTTTGCTCTGAAATTTTTATGACAGATAGGTATTACATAGGGGAGCTATTTTCCATCGGAAACTCATTTCGGTCAAATTTGAGTTGGCATATTTTGAATATAGGTTCACGATATATAGATTTTTCCAAAGACCCAAACAAAAACCAAAATTTTTAAAACACAGTAGAAGAAATCCAAATTTTCTGACCTCCAATCTTTTTGACCACCAATTTTTGGTAAACAAAGAAAAAATTTAATTGTTTAATAATTTTAGTACACCTAAGTGTATAGTAATGAGATATGAAAATAATTGAACATTTCCTTTAATTACAAAAAATTGGTGGTCAAAAGAATTGGAGGTCAAACAATTCGGATTTCTTCTACTGCATTTTAAAAATTTTGATTTTTGATTATTTGATGAATGAATATAAATTATTGGACTATATTTTAAATTTTTAATGTTTGAGCTAGGAAAAAATCGATCTAAAAGTATTTTTAAGAAATTTTTTTAAAAACTTCTTTCAATAATTTTAATTTCCATTTCGACCATTGTAGCATGTTT
This sequence comes from Pegoplata infirma, assembly GCA_963921195.1. NCBI lineage: Eukaryota > Metazoa > Arthropoda > Insecta > Diptera > Anthomyiidae > Pegoplata > Pegoplata infirma. Next base: position 281,592 of record CAWUER010000582.1, read on the forward strand.
AATATTTACTTAATCTGGACGCCGTTAAGCTTAAATTAAACCTTAATAAATTACCTACACAGCACTTTTAACAAAAAAAAAAAAAAATTTGATAATAATTAAGTGTATTATTGTAAACTTTGTCTTAAATGGATTGAAAATAGATTGCCGAAATAATCTGCGAGTCACTGTATGTCTATGTGTCCTGGGCAACATAAAAGTAGATACTACTTACAATCTGTTTTTATGTATAAACAACTTAAGGATAGCATTTGCTATTACTGTTTATATTCCATAAACATTGTTTATAAAATAAATATAATAAAGTTTACAACAAATGTTAGGCACGTACTAGTTTAATGAATTTCCTGTTATTATAATTGAACTATAGTTCAAGCATCGTATACATTCGTATATGTATACTAGCATGTCCCGAAATCAGAAAATTTTGGAATTTCTTTAGGGCTTACCCCTAGAACGATGCTTATTGAAGAGCTGATTACGGGAAAAATAATTAAAAAATTTTGGATGTCATCTTCAGGGCGCAGCCAGCGCTTAAAGTTTGCATCTGTAGTGCATTTGGTAAAAAAAATATTTTTTTTTTCATTTTTAAAATTGGTGCCAAAAGTTTCGTTAGGTAGAGTACATTAAGGAAAAAATATTTATAAAGATTTCATGGAGCAATTTTGGTGTAGCGCAACGTTTTGAAACTTCGAAGATGCATAATTTATTACATATTTTTTTAAGTTTTTGTAAAAAACTGCTTTTTATAGCTTGAACCGTTTTATACAAAATCTTAAAAGAATTTCTACAAACTCTAGTTTATAGAAAAACTTCAAAAAATATATAATAAATTACACCTTTTCAAAATTACAAAACGTTGTGCTGGACCAAAATTGATCCATGAAAACTTAATAAATATTTTTAACATTTGGCACCAATTTTAAAAATAAAAAAAATATTTTTTGTTGACTAAATGCATTACGGATGCAAACTTTAAGCTCTGGTTGCTCCCTGAAGATGACCTCCGAAAATTTTTTAATTTGTTTTCCTGTAATCAGTTCTTTAATAAGCATCGGTCCAGGGGTATGCCCTAAAATTTTTCATTTTCGAGACCAGCTAATGTATAAGTTCATATATATATTTCATTAAACAAACTAACAACAAAAAATTAAATGATTAATGCTTTAAGTACTAAGACACTTAAATATTAACAAGTTTGGGAAGTTAGTCTTGGGTCAATTAAAAAGATTGATGACAGATTAGATAGACAATGAGTTTAAACCATATATTTTCTTAGGTTAATTGTAAAGAACGTAAGAGCAATGCAACAAATTTAAGGTCACATAGTGTATCTTGGATGTGACGAAAAAAAAAAATTAAAGTATGCGATTAATAGGGCGAACCCCCCGCAAAGGGTTTTAAAAGCTTTGATCGGGTTCTTTTTTAATTTTAATACTAAAGTTTTTAATTTTTTTTTTTTTCAAAAACTTACGATTTAGTCATTATATATATAAAAATTTTTACTCGGGATGTACAATTTTTTACCCCTTTTTATACTTTTAATAGGCATTTTTAAAAGTCTTCGTTCTTTTTTATGCAGGATCCTACATTCCAAAAATCTAGTTTTTTTACCATTATTTAAGGAAATCGAAAAAGTACCAAAGTACATTTTTTACCCACTTACAATTAGTATTAAAATTAAAAAAAAAAGTATTCTTGCCAGAATGTTTTCTTATGTAGCTGGATGATCCTAAAAAATGTTGGTAATGGGTGGTGATTATGTAACACATTGCCAGGTAATGTATATCCCTTATTTGTAGCATTATTTTAGGATGTCTTACCAGACATTTGTTCAACAACATATTATTTCAAGGTGAAAAATAATGTTTTACTAATAACTTGTTACATAATGCATGATTATTGCAAAAATTTTATTTCATGTTTATTATTTCTAAACATTAAATCATGGGTGACTTATATGTATTTGGTCACATTATGTATTATTTCAAAATTGAAATAATGCATTATTTGTAATTCAATCCGAGTAAAAATAAACATATATAACAATATATAATTTGATACAAACATAATCTATATATATAAAAGAGTAATGTCCCGAGTAAAAAAAAAATTGTATGGTAAAACATATTATCTTATTAAATTATATATAATTTATTGGATCTGATTTTGCTAAATTTCATCCGAAAATTGGCCGCGCCAAAGTTATCTCATAACATCTAATAATATATGAAGTTACAGTTTAATATTTGATTGTATGTGATTTCATCCGGAAATTGGCCGCGCCAAAGTTATCCCAAATGATCTATTATCATGATTTTGTATTAAATATAGGGTTGCCAGATACTAGAAGTCAAATAACTGGATAATGGAAAATTTTCAGCTGGATTTTAAAAAAGGAACTGGACCCATACATAATTTTTTTTTTAATAATTTGAAAAAAAAAACCAATTTTCATACTATGTGAGACACATATTTTTATTTTGGACTAAATGGACCTCTCTATTTTCCACGGCAAAATGTGCATTTTTTTAACATTTCTATTACTTTTTCGTCATCGCCCTGAGAATTGTTAGAGTATAATTTTCTTTTTAAATAACCCCACAAAATTAAGTCCAAAGTGCACAAATTTGGAAATCTAGGCGGACAGTTAAAATTTCCGGGACGTGTGAAGTCAAAAAAGAGCGACTACAACTGACCATCATTTGCAGATTTGACCCATCCAGACATATTTTTGTGGGGTTATTTTAAAAGCAAAATGTACGCCAAGAATCCTTAAATCATCGACGAAAACATTCGTGCCGAAATCAACGCTAGACTGGCTGAAATTCTCGAAAAAGTTGTAAAAAAATTAGGGAAAATGCAGTAAAAAGATCACATTTTCCGTATACAAAAGAAGCATTTATGTTATACATATTTATGATTAATGTTTTATTCAAAAAGTAGTCCCAAAAAATTAAAAAATATTTAATAAAAAAACTAATTGTTAAAATAAAAGAAATCCTTTTTCAACTGGATAAATTATGTTTTAACTGGAAACTGGACCAGACCTCAATTAACTGGAAAATCCAGGCCATTCCAGGCCGTCTGGCAACCCTAATTAAATATGATATGATATGATGTAATTTCATCCGGAAATTGGCCGCGCCAAAGTTATCTTATAATATCCAATATCATGATTTAATATTAAATTGGATATTACATAATGTAATTTCATCCGAAATTTGGCCGCGCCAAAGTTATCTTATAATATCTGATATCTTGATTTTATAAAAAAATATTGGATACATTTTTATCCAAAAAAATGTTTCTGCTTTTAGATTTATTTTTAGATATAATAATGTCAAACTGAAAATAAATAAAAAAAAAAAAACTTCGAACGGACGGGGATTAGAACCACAAGTCTTCCGTTTTTTAATCGCAATCTCTACCCTCTAGACCAGCGGACGTTGGTAGCAAATAACAACTTTAAAAGACTTAGTTTTAAATAAATTGATCGTATCTAATTATATTAAATTGATCTAACATATAGTAATATATGATTATATCCAATTAAATATGTTATTCACTTGTACACAATTTTCAAAAAGACTTAGAAAATTTTTGATAAAATTTGCAAAAAAAAAAAAAAAATTGGAATGACGTACAGCGCTATTAGGGGCTTCCATGGTAAGCTTAAACAATAATTTTAATGTAGCGGTATGCCTTATTTCCAAGTCATAGGCTTCCAAAGTGAAATAAGACTTTGGCTTATAAGTTTGAAATTTTTCATGGAATCAGGAAATCAGAATTAGATTTGAGATCGGGTTCCAAAAATCATTGATAATTTAATAATTTAAACCAAATATAGCTATTGTTAACTATATAAATGCAATATAAATTTTTAAAAATGATTGCAAAAATTCAAAAAGTAAAATTTTTTAAGTTCTAAAAAAACAAATGCAATAAAAAAGTGTTTTCTATTTAAAAAAAAAAATAAAAAAATATATTTTTTTGTGGAATCGAACTCGGGTTCCCAAAAATGATAGATAATTTTATAATAAATTAAATATAGTTATATATAACTATATAAAGAGAGAATTCTGGACCTGTACATAAGAGAAAACCTGGGTGGAAACTTTTTGTCGGCAACGCAACATGCTTATCAGCAGGGCAAATCGATAGAAACGGCACTTCATTCACTCGTATATACAATAGAGAGATCTCTAGAATTCAGAGAATTTACTTTGGCCGCTTTTTTAGACATAGAAGGTGCGTTCAACAATGTAAGTATGGATGCAATCATTAACGCTATGGACAAGGCTAGTATAAATCCAACCATCGGAAAATGGATTGGCTGCCTACTGCCTTGTAGGGAAGTCACAGCCGAATCGGGACTTGAAAGAGTCACAAGATATACGTCGAGGGGAACGCCACAGGGAGGAGTTTTATCACCATTACTCTGGCTCTTGGTTGTGGATCATATTCTCAAAAAACTGGATACGCAAGGAGTATCAGTTGTTGCATATGCAGACGACGTGACAATTATGTCAACTGGTAAATTTTTGGCCACGTTATCCGAGCTGCTGGAGCGATCGCTGAAACAGTTATGGAGTTGGGCAAAAGAAAATGGTCTTAACGTTAATCCGCGGAAAACTGAAATGGTACTGTTTACACGAAAGTACAAGATCGAAAATTTTAGAAAAGTCAGGGTCAATGGCGTTGAAATCCCACTTTCAAATCATGCGAAATTTTTAGGAATCATCCTGGACAATAAGTTATCATGGAACCAGAATACAGAAGAACGATTAAAGAAGGCAAATAATGCATACTATGCATGCAAGAAAATGTTCGGAAGAACATGGGGACTTGAGCCAAGGATCACGTACTGGATATACACTTCTATAGTAAGACCTATCTTACTCTACGGGGTTATGGTCTGGCACAAAGCACTTGAAAGGGATGTGACTCTTAGGAAATTCCAAAAGGCCCAACGGCTTTTAGGCCTTAGTGTCACTGGAGCCCTAAGGACGACATCAGCTGCATCCATCGACACATTACTGCATCTGCTGCCAATTGACATCTTTGCTAAAGGTGAGGCTTATAAGGCATGCCTCAGACTCAAGGAGTCAAATTGGCTCAGACGCCGAAACTTTGGACACAGTAGCATGGACAATTTGGAAAATGTTGTCACTGACTACAAAGTGCCCAAATTACTTTTCGACCGGAAATTTAAAGTTGAATTTCCGACTCGAGAATTTTGGTCGGACTGGCGTTGCGCTCCAAATGACGCTATAAATATTTTCACAGACGGCTCCAAACAATCGACGGGAGTTGGAGCCGGTTTTACTTCAGACGTTTGTGATATAGAGAAGTCTTTCAAATTACCTTTACACTGTAGTATTTTCCAGGCTGAAATAGTTGCTATAGATAAGGCAGCCTCACAGTTTCTTGGGGAAACGGGTAAAATGATAAACTTTTACGTCGACAGTCAAGCTGCACTAAAGGCTCTAATGAGCTTTTGTATTAAATCAAAAGTCGTTTTTAAATGTTACGAGAATCTTCAGAAACTATCCGGGAATAATACCGTATCTCTTGTATGGGTACCTGGACATAGGGGAGTAGATGGGAACGAGAAAGCTGATGAGCTCGCTAAGCTTGGAGCAGATGGCGTAGGAACTTTTGTTCATATTGAGCCCCCGATTCAGTACTATAGGACGAGAAGTGACTGTCGTTGCATTTCTATTGCAAACAGGAAATGGAGAGAGCTAAGCACGAGCAGTATCACCAGAAGAATCTGGCCGCATTACGACCTCGGGAAAACTCGCTACCTTCTCTCTCTTAATAGAGAGGATTGTCGTTTACTCACGGGAGTGGTCACAGGACACTGCCTAATTGCATTTCACGCGAAAACTATGGGACTTATCTCGGATGCCAATTGTAGAAAATGTGATGAACCTAATACAGATGAAACAGTTGAACATATTCTGTGCAAATGCTCCGCATTGGCCAGACACCGCGAGCGAATACTAGGTAAAGCAGAAATCGAGAATCTGGATGATATCGCCGCTACGGACCTTACGCAACTAAAACTGTTCGCAACATGGACTAACGCGTTTTATCCTCGTCGCTGAAGGAAATTGTGGTATCGCTATGGACCAGCCGGTCTATGCGAGGAGCCTGAACTTTAGGCTCCACTACCCCTAACCTAACCTAACCTAACTATATAAAAGCAATATAATTTTTTAAAAATGATTGCAAAAATTCAAAAAAAGAAAAATTTTTAGTTCTAAAAAAAATAAATGCAATAAAAAAGTGTTTTCTATTTAAAAAAAAATAAAAAAAAATATATTTTTTTTCTGGAATCGAACTCGGGTTACCAAAAATTATAGATAATTTTATAATAAATCAAATATAGTTATATATAACTGTATAAAAGAAAAATATTTTTTTAAAATTGATTGCAAAAATTCCAAAAATGGAAATTTTTTAGTTCTAAAAAAATTAAACGCAATAAAAAAGTGTTTTCTATTTAAAAAAAAAATAAAAAAAAAACTTTTTTTTCTCGGCTGGGCCGGGAATCGAACTCGGGTTCCCAAAAATCATATGTAATCTTATATGTTCCAATAAAAAGTTTTATATAACCATATATGTTGCCACACAAAAATAAATTTTAAAATACTGTCATATATAATTATATATGGATAGGTGTTTGGTCAAAAAAATATTTTTCATATACATATATAATTATATCAAAATATATATTCCAGTTTCAGTTTTTCGAATTTTTTTGTACTTTGCTCCAAGACGACATAAATAAAAGTTGGTATCATCGAAAAGAGTTTTTGACGCAGCATCCAATGGTATATAAAACTTGACCACTTGCGACCTACTAATTGAGATATTTAACTAAATACATATTTTCGTTGCGGGTTTTCATACAAATTCTACGTATTTGAAAATAATGTTCTGTTTTTCAAATTGAATCTGTTTTAAAATAATGTTAATTTATTGATTTTTTGTAATTATTCTCATAAAACGCCAAAATCGCGATAAATTTTATCTTTTTTCAAATATAGGCAATATGGGTATCAAAATTTTTCATTTTTCAATTATAATAACCTGGTGATAAGTAAAAGATCTGTTTTCAAATCTAGGATTCTGTGAGATAAATTTAAGTTTGTAAATGTTAATTTTTTAACAATGTTCTGCTTTTTAAATTGAATCTGTTTTAAAATAATGTTTATTTATTTTTTTTTATTATTCACATAAAACGCGAAAATCGCGATATATTTTTTCTTATTTTAATATAGGCAATATGGGTATCAACGTTTTTCATTTTTCAATTATAATAATCTGGTGATAAGCAAAAGATCTGTTTTCAAATCTAGGATGCTGTGAGATATATTTAAATTTTCAAATATTATATTAGAAAAATAGTTACTAACAGAACACCAGATTATTATAATTGAAAAATGAAAAAATTTGATACCCATATTGCCTATATCAAAAAAAACATAAGTATATCGCGATTTTCGCGTTTTATGTGAATAATAAAAAAAAATAAAATAAATTAACATTATTTTAAAAAAAGATTCAATTTGAAAAGCAGAACATTGTTAAAAATTAATATTTAAGAACTTAAATTTATCTCACAGCATCCTTGATTCGAAAACAGAAATTTTACTTATCACCAGGTTATTATAATTGAAAAATGAAAAATTTTGATACCCATATTGCCTATATGTTAAAAAAGATAAATATATCGCGATTTTCGCGTTTTATGTGAATAATTACAAAAAAAAAATAAATTAACATTATTTTAAAACAGATTCAATTTGAAAAGCAGAACATTATTTCCAAATACGTAGAATTTGTATGAAAAACCGAAACGAAAATATGTATTTAGTTAAATATCTCAATTAGTAGGTCGCAAGTGGTCAAGTTTTATATACCATTGGATGCTGCTTCAAAAACTCTTTTCGATGATAAAAAATTTTATTTATGTCGTCTTGGAGCAAAGTACAAAAAATTCGAAAAACTGAAAAAAAACCTTTTTTAAAAATGGTCCAGCTCTCGGATGGTCAACGCTAGAACCAAAATATTTTGGGAATCATCATAAAACATATCAAGCTTTATTTTCAGAGGGGTAACTAAATCACTTTTTTCTCTTCCATACAAGTTGAGTCGCTCTAATATATAGTACCATAGAAACACAGATATGTTATCGTTTAAGACACATATAATTATATCTATTATTTTTGTAGGAAATTTTTTTAGTATGGAACCATATATAGTTATAAATGGTATTATATTAGTCATATATAATTATACATAAATTGATACTGGATTTTTTGTTTAGTAAAGTCCTATACATAATTAGATATAAAGTCACGTATAATAATGTATGAAATCGGATTAAGTTTTATGTGCAACGTATGATTACATCTACCATTTATATTAATATATTATGAACAATATAATTAGATATGATTTTATATGACATCATTTAAAAAAATTTGAAAATTTCAAAGTGAGATATATTTTTATATTTTGACTCATATAGTTTTATATGGTTTTATGAAAACATATAAAATAATATACATTTATATAAATTCCTTTTTACTCGGGGTGACTGACTGACTGACTTATTGACTGATTCATCATCGCCCAGCCCAAACCGCTGAAGCTAGAGACCTGAAATTTTGACTGTATGTTCAGCTCCCGGAATATAGATCCACTAAGGCTGGATTTTTGTCAATGTTGATTCTAAGGGGGTAAAAAGGGTAAAAAACTGTACTTTTGGTACTTTTTATATCTCCTGAAATAATGGTCACAGAGACTTGAAATTTCGACTGTATGTTAAAATCCTGGAATATAGATCCAGTAAGGCTGGATTTTTGTTAGTGTTGATTTTAAGAGGGTAAAAAGGTTAAAAAACTGTACTTTTGGTACTTTTTATATCTCCTGAAATAATTAATGGTCATAGAGACTTAGAATTTGGAATGTATGTTCACATCCTGGAATATAGATCCAGTAAGGCTGGATTTTTGCCAATGTTGATTCTAAAGGGGTAAAAAGGGTAAAATACTGTACATTTGGTACTTTTTATATCTCTTGAAATAATGGTCATAGAGACTTGAAATTTGGACTTTATGTTAACATCCTGAAGTATAGATCCAGCAAGGCTGGATTTTTGCCAATGTTGATTCTAAGGGGATAAAAAGGGTAAAAATCTGCACTTTTGGTACCTTTTATATTTCCTTAAAAAATTGTCACAGAGACTTGAAGTTTGGACTGCATGTTTACCTCCCGGGATATAGAGCCCCTAAGGCTGGATTTTTGCCAGTAATGATTCTAAGGGGGTAAAAAGGGTAAAAATCTGTACTTCTGGTACATTTTATATTTCCTTTAATAATGGTACTAGAAACTTGAAATTTGCAATGTCGGTTCACCTCCCGGAAAAAATATTCACTATGGCTGGGTTTTTGTCAATGTTGATTCTACGGGGGTAAAATGTGTAAAAAGTGTACTTTTGGTACTTTTTTTATTTACTGAAATATTGGTCATTCAAACTTGAAATTTGGAGTGTAGGATCCTTTAGTGAAATTAAACATTCTGGAACAAGCACTTTCGGAAAATTCTGTACAGTTTATAAAAAGAACCTTTTATTTAAAGTACCTTTTATAAAAATAACCTTTTATAAAAATAACCTTTTATAAAAAGTACCTTTTATAAAAAGTACCTTTTATAAAAAGTACCTTTTATAAAAAGTACCTTTTATAAAAAGTACCTTTTATAAAAAGTACCTTTTATAAAAAGTACCTTTTATAAAAAGTACCTTTTATAAAAAGTACCTTTTATAAAAAGTACCTTTTATAAAAAGTACCTTTAATAAAAAGTACCTTTTATAAAAAGTTCCTTTTATAAAAAGTACCTTTCATAAAAAGTATCTTTTATAAAAAGTACCTTTTATAAAAAGTACCTTTTATAAAAAGTACCTTTTATAAAAAGTACCTTTTATAAAAAGTACCTTTTATAAAAAGTACCTTTTATAAAAAGTACCTTTTATAAAAAGTACCTTTTATAAAAAGTTCCTTTTATAAAAAGTACCTTTTATAAAAAGTACCTTTTATAAAAAGTACCTTTTATAAAAAGTACCTTTTATAAAAAGTACCTTTTATAAAAAGTACCTTTTATAAAAAGTACCTTTTATAAAAATACCTTTTATAAAAAGTACCTTTTATAAAAAGTACCTTTTATAAAAGGTACCTTTTATAAAAGGTACCTTTTATAAAAGGTACCTTTTATAAAAAGTACCTTTTATAAAAAGTACCTTTTATAAAAAGTACCTTTTATAAAAAGTACCTTTTATAAAAAGTACCTTTTATAAAAAGTACCTTTTATAAAAAGTACCTTTTATAAAAAGTACCTTTTATAAAAAGTACCTTTTATAAAAAGTACCTTTTATAAAAAGTACCTTTTATAAAAAGTACCTTTTATAAAAAGTACCTTTTATAAAAAGTACCTTTTATAAAAAGTACCTTTTATAAAAAGTACCTTTTATAAAAAGTACCTTTTATAAAAAGTACCTTTTATAAAAAGTACCTTTTATAAAAAGTACCTTTTATAAAAAGTACCTTTTATAAAAAGTACCTTTTATAAAAAGTACCTTTTATAAAAAGTACCTTTTATAAAAAGTACCTTTTATAAAAAGTACCTTTTATAAAAAGTACCTTTTATAAAAAGTACCTTTTATAAAAAGTACCTTTTATAAAAAGTACCTTTTATAAAAAGTACCTTTTATAAAAAGTACCTTTTATAAAAAGTTCCTTTTTATAAAAAGTACCTTTTATAAAAAGTACCTTTTATAAAAAGTACCTTTTATAAAAAGTACCTTTTATAAAAAGTACCTTTTATAAAAAGTACCTTTTATAAAAAGTACCTTTTATAAAAAGTACCTTTTTATAAAAAGTACCTTTTATAAACAGTACCTTTTATAAAAAGTACCTTTAATAAAAAGTACCTTTTGTAAAAAGTACCTTTTATAAAAAGTACCTTTTATAAAAAGTACCTTTTATTAAAATACCGGAAGTACACTTTTTGGTACTTTTTTATTTCCTGAAATTATATTTATAGAAATTTTTTATATTTCCTTGAATCTAAAAATTTGTTGTGTGTGAGAATTCGGTAAAAAAAACATTCTGGGAAAATACGTTTTTAAAATTCCGCTTCTTAGTGCCCAGCAAAATTTTCGGTTGCAAAGAACCGATTGTGGAACAACTTTTACTTCCCTAGAACCTGTTCTAATTCTTGTGCAACACCGATTCTTTTTACAAAGGGATTGTCCCAAAAGCAACAGGTGTTTGTAAGCAAAATTAGAACATATTTTTGTTCCTCGGAATCGGTTCTAGAAGTAAAATTTGGAACAGAAATGGGAATTAAAGAAAAATTTTTAATTGCATTAATTTACTAAACAAAGATAAAGACAGTCATATAAAACATGGAATATTTACATTTTTTTAACACACATTTATCCTTTTTCGCCTCTAAAGTTGCATTTTGGGCCTTACAATTATGACATACCAGAACATGTATTTTCTGCAAACAAAACTAAAAACATAATACTATTAGTATTTGACCCGACCCAGACAATAAAAATTTAATTTACTCACCTTTGTTTCAGCAATTACCCAGCAAAAAATAAGGGAAGTAGTCCAAATCAAACCAATTCTGAAGTACTCCAAAAAAAGCAGTTAACCCCTGATTTATTATTCAAATGGAGATACTTTTAAACAACTTCCAAAAATTGATATATAATGTCATAAATTATGGCTTGCACCACTTCCAAATATAGACATTAGTATGCACTTCCTCACTAAAGAAATCCCCACTAAAAAACTTCATTAAAAAATTTGGAAATTATCAATAATTATTTAATAAATATTGGTTATTTTACAAATGGTTTATATTTAAAAATTTCATGAAATAATTCAATTAAGGAATCCTTATATATATATAAAAATGACATGTTAGTTTGTTTGTTTGTATGTTTGTTTGTTTGTGTCGCTTTCAGAAGAAAACTACTGAACCGATGGAAATGAAATTTGGCATGTAGATAGAGAATTTTCTGGAATAAAAAATGGGCCAGGAGGCATCTCGATTGGATGCCCCGCCTCCTTTTACGCCCACTTTTTGTAAATTTCAGATTCTTCAATAAATTTGGTTTGTTACTATATTTTGATGTTTGTTACCGATTAGCATGAAATTTGGCATACATCCCGCATCTTGATTGGAAGCCAGGCCTCCTTTTACGCCCACTTTTTGTTAATATAATATCCTTCCAAAGGGGCGTGGCATCCTTTGGATTTTCTTTCTATCTGATCCACAATAACGGATAAACGGCTGAACCGATTTACATGAAATTTTCACCACGGATTGTACTAACCAAGGAGGGAACTTTAGGCCATAAGAGAGAGCGGTTGGCCAAGTGGGCATAAAATGACACGCCCCTTCGTATTATATTGAACGTTATTTCTGCCTATTCAGCAATTACGCTTAAACGGCTGAACCGATTTTAAAGAAATTTTCACCACATATAGTACTTATCCAAGCGGAAAATATAGTTCATAATAGGAATGCGAAAAAGAGGCGGAAATGCCACGCCCCTTTGTATTAAATCGAAAGTTTTTTTACCTGTTCCGTAATCCCGCTTAAACGTCTGAACCGATTTTAATGAAAATTTCACCACACGTAGTACTAACCCAGGCGGGCACTATATTTGAAAGTTATTTCTGCCTGTTCCGAAATCACTCTTGAACGTCTGAACCGATTTTATTGCAATTTTCAACACAAATAGTACTAACCGAAGCGGAAACAATATGCCATATCAGCATGTGATGGGGCAAAGGCGTTGTAAAATGCCGCCCCATTGTATTATTTAAATTATTTTTGCCTGCTGAACCAATTAACATAAAATTTTCGCAACAGATTGTACTAACCGAGGCGGAAACTAAAGACCATAAAAGAGTGCGATTTGTCGAAGGGGAGCAAAATCCCACACTCTTTGTATTACATTGAAAGTTATTTCTGCCAGTTCCATAATGTTTAACTGGGCTATTCATAATGAGTAAATTAAATCTAATGTAGGTTTATTTGACTGATATTGCATGAATATTTGTCAAATAAACCTACTTTAAGTACACTTTAAGTATTATGAATAAAGGCCTAAATGTTTAAACGGCATAACCGATTTTACTGGAATTTTCACCACATATAGTACTTTTGAAGCGGGAACTAAAAACTATAACAGAGCGCGTTTCGACCACGTGGCGTAAGTTGCTACGCCCCTATGGAACACACTGAAAATTTTATCTGTCTGTTCTGTAATTACGCTTAAGCACCTAAACTGATTTAAACAAAACTTTCACCACTTACACTCAAAATAATTACTCTGTTAAATACTCTGTAAAATGACTGTAATCTCAATTCGACAGATATTTGACAAAGTTATCTGTCGAAATACAGATTTTAAGAAAATACTTTGTATTTTCTTGTGACCGAAAAACAAAATTTTATCTGTAATTTTACTTTTTTCTTTGTAATCTCTATTTTACAGATAATAAACAGTTTTTTTTGTTAAAATACGTATTTTAGAAAAAATTTTTTGTTTTTTTCTCGCAACCAAAATACTAAATTTCATTTGTAATTTTACTTATTGCTCTGTAAAAATAAAAATCACTTCAAAAAACTTCCAAATATGACTGATAAACCCCTCTTTAAAAAGTGTCTAAAATTACGACGTGTAAAATTTAGAGTTAGTTACTTGTTAAAAACTCGTAATATTCACAAAAATAAAAAAGTAAATTTACAATTTGGAAGCATTTAAGCGGGCAAAAATTTTACTTTTAATTTTAATTAATGTTTTTGATGCAGAGAAGTTTTACTCATAAAATGGATTTAACTAAAACTTTGTAAATTTACAGAGTTTTTTTGTAAAATTTTGAACTCATAAAACCCATTTAGCTGAAACTTTGTAAATTTACAGAGTTTTTTTGGTAAAATTCTTCTCGGTTTTATCAATATTTTACAGATAATTCTATAAATTTTACAGTTTTTTTTTATCGAAATCATTTTACAGAGTTTTCTTTGTAAAATAACAAAAAATCTTGCTGGTTGGAAATCTATGGTATTTTCTGCTGGCTTAGCAGAGTATCTCTGTAATTTAACAGAGGGATTATTTTGAGTGTATAGTACTAAGTGGTGGCAATATTAAGTATGGCATATTGTTCCCAGGCGGGAACAATATGCCATATTAGCGCGTGATTGGGCAAAGGTGTTGTAAAATGCCGAGCCAATTTGCATTATTTGAAAATTATTTTTGCCAGTTCAGCAATCACGCAAAAATGGCTTAGCCGATTTTTTCTAACTGACTAACTGATGCGGCGCCATACAAAGGGACTTAAGTTGCCACACCCCTTTTTGTAATATATTGAAAGTTATTTCTTTCTATTCGGTAATCACGCTTAAACGTCGAGTACTACCGAGGCAGGAACAATGTGCCATATCAGCGGGCGATCGGACAAAGGTGTTGTAAAATGATTTGACCGAGGATGTATTACAAACTGTCATTCATTATATAATGTTTTTTCAACCCGGGCAACGCCGGGTGCAAAACAGCTAGTGTATTTATAAATTATATTAAGCTTCTTACGTATAGTAAGGAAATATCATGAAAATTCAGAATATTGGGTTTGATTTTTTTTTTCTATAGCTTTTTCCTACAGCTTTTTTTTGGTAATATTCAAGTTTATGACTATTATAAACTCGGTTTTAGCAATAGCACTGTTTTCGCATAACCGTATATACGCTTACCTATACAAATTTTAAACTATCCACGCTTATTTTTAACTTGTATAATTATTGGCATTAAATTTAAGTTTCGATAAAAAGTGAAGCCAAGTTCGCATTTGAAAATAAAATGTTTTTTTCCGTGTTTGCTTAAATAAACTTTGACATTCAACAAAAGTGGTGCCAAAAAAATTTTAAATTTTAATGTTAAAATATAAACGGTTACGCGAAAACAGGGATAATGTTTCTTGCTATCAAAATATATGGTTAAACGAATCATAAAACAATGTTTCAACTAAACCGTGTTTTACCATAGCAATGCGAATGTGCTATAATCCCGTATTCTCATACACGTCTTTTAATTTTAAATTAAACGACTCGTTTAGTATTTATTTCATTACAACGAAATGACACTATATGGTAATAGAATGATGAGCTAAAACGAGTCGTATGCGATTCCTCCTTTTTTTCTTTTTCTTTCTTTTTTCTTTTTTTTCTTTTTGAAATTTGGTCTGGGGGGTAATTTCCCCTTTCCCCCCCCACCTTGTACCCGCGCTTGTTATTTTATTTTTACTACATTTTTATCGTTTTGACTACAAATGTTAGTAGTTTTTACTACATAAGTCAGTTGTTTTGTGTCAGTTAAAATAACTAACATTGTTAGTTGATTTAACTGAAAAAGTAGTTGACCCCAAAACAAAGTAGTTATTTTAACTGACATTTTCAGTTGATTTTACTAACATAATTTTTTGAGTGTAGTGTTTAATCACTTCTTAAATATACAATATTATGCATTCGCAATGAAGTGGTTAATAAGTATACTCAAAAGTTCAAAGTTATAGAATAGTATGAAGACCACTTCATATGTACTGAAAAACGAGTTGAAACAACTACTTACTTGCTGCGACAACTATATGAAAATGTAATGAGATATTCAGTAGATATTCACTACTCCAGAAGCAGTAGAAGTCCTTTTTATCATTGTTCTAAGTAATATTTTTTTTTGCTGGGTTTTCACGATTATATCCCCCTATTTTAGTAGAATTTCGTGTTTTTTCTTGGTTACCAAAAATAAATTGATATTTATTTTTTAATTTTTTTGACACATAATTTTTTTTTTAATTCTTGAGAACCAAAATGTTATGAAACTTTGATTGCAGAGAACAAGCTTCACAATAATTTTCACTAAACTTGTTCTGAATAATTAAAGTGTTATAGTGTATGGTTACCGAAGAACCTGTTCTAGAACAGGTGTTGTCAGAATCGGTTCTGAAAAATTTTCCTGGGTGGGGTAAAATTACTAAAAAGTTTATTTTCGGTACCTTTGATATTTTTTGACGTAATGGTTCTAGAAACTTAAAAATAGGTATGTAAAATCCTTTCTGTACTTTTAATATTTGCTAAAACAATGATACTAGAAAATTGAAATATGCAAAAGAAGGCGAAGAAGAAAACTTTCTAGAAGTAGATCTTTTTGGAAATTCCGTTTCTAACGGGGGTAAGAAAGTGTACTCTTGGTACTTTTTTTTGTTCCTATAATAATGAAAAAGTGTAAGTTTTGGTTATTCTTATATTTCTTGAAATAATGGCTCAGAAATTTGATATTTTAAATAAAGGATCACCTAGCACAAAAAAAAAGAGTTTTTGGAAAATTTAATTTTAAGGGGAAAAGGTGGCAAATGGTTATTTTTACCTATCTAACTATTAAACTAAAATCCCCAAAAATAACACCCAAGAAAAGGACATATTTTAAAATTTAAAATTTTAGAACGGGGAACAAAGTGGAATAGAGCAGGGAACAATATGGAATGATACCTTTTACTCAAATTTTTCGTATTTAACTTTTTTACTCCAAATTTTTTCTCTCTATATGTTTTTTCACTCAAACTAATTTTTATTCCAATTTCTTTATTGACTGAAATATTTATTCACTCAAAATCCAAAGTCCCGATATAAGGGCTTGAAAATTATTCAAATTTTATTGTTGAAATTATTTATTGAAATATTATTTTATGAAAGACTTAAACGTGCACAAGAAAATAAAACAAAGACTACGTAGGGGAATTTTCTTGAAATCGGTAGAGTAGTTCTTATCCTTCTATTATCCGGTATTCAATACAACCGGTAACGAAGTACCGGGATGGTAAGCTAGTATATCATATATGATTATATATCCAGTAGGATATTTTCTAAATTTTTTAAATGCAATCATATGCAGTTATATATAATCTAATCATGATTCGTATTAAAAGGTGTACGGTTGATATAATTATATAAAATTATATGAGGGTCAATACAAAATTTGTTTTTCTGTATAATTTAACATAAAATTATATATAGCTTATTCTGTTCCATACAAAACAATATATGTTTCCAATTAAACAAAAATTTTCTAAGTTTTTAGGCAAAGTATAAGAAACTTTTTAAAAGTTTCCTAAACACTTCCTTGCCAGGGCTATGTATATCACCTACCTGGTTCGAAGCGAACCCAAAAATTTTTTTTGTTTTGGAAAATTATATGTTTGGTGAATGTATCGTTGACCTGTGGTGTATCTCAACCCAAACCAAAAAACACCAGGATTTTATATGTTTTTATGCAATTAGATCTAATTAGATCCACCAATATATGACAATGTCTGGACAAAACTCGGATGAAATCAAATCATATTTTATACAAGTTGATCTTTTTTAATGCAAAAAGATCCACCATTATTCGGATCAAATTGCGTATAAATATATATTGTGTTACATATCATTATATATATTGCATCATATAAAAATTTTTACTCGGGAATACATAATGCATTATAATGCCATTAAAAAATATATTTTATACAAAAATGCATAAGTCAAACTCACGACAGGAATTTTTGAATCACGGACACTCACTCACGGGCATATTTTTTCTACTCACCCGAGTAAAAATTTTTATATGATGCAATATATAATGATATGTAACACATTTATATTTATACGCAATTTAATCCGAATAATGGTAGATGTTTTTGCATTAAAAAAGATCAACTTGTATAAAATATGATATGATTTCGTTCGAGTTTTGACCAGACATTGCCATATATTGGTGGATCTAATTAGATCTAATTGCATAAAAACACATAAAATCCTGGTGTTTTTGGTTTGGGTTGAGATACACCACAGGTCAACGATACATTCACCAAACATTTAATTTTCTAAAACAAAAAAATGTTTGGGTACGCTTCGAACCAGATAGGTGATATACATAACCCTAACAAGGAAATGTTTAGGAACATCTTAAAAAGTTTCTTATACTTTGCCTAAAAAACTTAGAAAATTTTTGGTTAATTGGAAACATACAAAGTTTTATATGGAACAGAATAAGCTATATATAATTGGATGTTAAATTATACAGAAAAACAGATTTTGTATTGCCCCTCATAATATTCTATTTAATTATATCAACCGTACACCTTTTAATCCGAATCATGATTAAATTATATATTACTACATATGACGGCATTAAAAAAATTTAGAAAATATCTCACGGATGTATAATCATATATAATTTATTATGTTTGTATCAAGTTATATATTGTAATATATGTTTATTTTTACTCGGGCACTTACAATAACGTGAGTAAATTTAATATATCGTTACTTGTTCACTACTCGTAACGCCTTATATATTACGTTCTGGTATGCTATATTTTATACATTACTCGAATGCATTACTTTGAGTTTCATCCCATGTTAAAATCATCAATGCTGCAATGTATAAAATAAGCTATCCTAAACCTTAATTTATACCTTATTTGGTAATCAAAGTTTTGCTGGGATGTCTTAAATTTTTCTTTTACACCTTTCTCAATTCAAACCATATATCACGTAAAAAAATTGTGTTTTTCAAAGGTTGGTTTAGTTCCACAAGGGGGAACTTTTCCCCTCCTGGGAACAGGTATATTAATCGAATTTCCATACAAAATTTTCTTTATAAACCTTTTATTAGCCTCTTGTAACTTTTATTAATTTGAAGTTAAAAATTTACAAAAAGGTCAAATAGTTTTTATTCAGTGATCAAATAATTTTTCCAACAACCCAAACAGTGCACTCAAAATAATAACTCTGTTAAATTACAGAAAAACTCTGCTAATTTAACAGAGTACACCATACTTTTCCAGCTAACAACATTTCTTGGTAATTTTACGAAAAAACTCTGTAAAATGATTTTGACAAAAAAAAAAACTGTAAATTTACAGAGTTTTTAGTAAAATAATGGTTAAATATAAAAGCTTTTTGACAGAGAAAACTCTGTAATTTGACTTTAAAACTCTGTAAAACGATTTGGACAAAAAAACTGTTAATTTACAGAGTTTCTAATAAAATATTGGTTAAATAAACCACCATTTAGCAAAAAAACTACACTCAAAAAAATAACTCTGTAAAGTACTCTGTAAAATAACTGCAATCTCAATTGAACAGAAATTTGACAGAATTTTCTGTCAAAATACAGATTTAAAGAAAATACTTTGTATTTTGTTGTGACAAAAAAACAAAGTTTCCTCTGTTCACACAAAAAATTATTGGCTAAAAATGTTCAATTAAATTTATTGATCAACAAAATGTAAATGAGTCAATCAATGTTTTGATTCAAATTTTTGTTATTTTCTTTAACTGTCGAATTACAAATTTTCAACATACCAGATTTTTTTCACTTTAATTTATTTGAATAGATTAATTCAAAAATATACAAAATAATCGGGGTTTTACTTTTTTATTGTTGGCAACATCTTGGAGAGCAAAAAAGATAAATTTTTTGATAATTTTGTCATAAGCTCGTAATTCATTTGTTGAATCAATCATTATTTTGATTGACTTTAAATAAAAAATTGATCAAATATTTGATCAAAATCAAAAAAATTTTTGATTGAAAAAATTTTCAATCAATCACCTACAATTTGATGATTGGTATAACAATTTTTTTGATTGGAGGAATTTCAATCAAAAAATTGATTGAATCCGCGTTTTTGTTGATTGAAATTCGTTTCAAATTTTTTCTGTGTTATATTACTTTTTACTTTGCAATCTTAATTTTACAGATAATTAGCAGAGTTTTCTGCTAAAATACAGATTTAAGAAAAATACTTTGTATTTTTATAACCAAAAAAGTTTTCTGTTTTGAGTAGTTTTTGTTACTAAACATAAAAATTTTATCTGTATATTTTTTTTGAGAAAAAGTAGCCAAAAAAAGTTATAATTTTTTTTTTTCAGAAATCTTATAAAAAATTTACAAAATAACATGCATTTAACTAAACTTTGTAAATTTACAGAGTTTTTTCTGTAATTTTTTTTTTGCATCAAATGCATTTTAAAAATACATGTAAATTTACATAGTTTTCTTTGCTAAATGGTGGTTTATTTAACCAATATTTTACTAGAAACTCTGTAAATTAAAAGTTTTTTTTTTGTCCAAATCATTTTACAGGGTTTTAAAGTAAAATTACAGAGTTTTCTCTGTCATAAAGCTTTTATATTTAACCAATATTTTACTATAAACTCTGTAAATTAACAGGTTTTTTTTGTCAAAATCATTTTACAGAGATTTTTCGTAAAATTACCAAGAAATGCTGTTAGCTGGAAAAGTATGGTGTACTCTGTTAAATTAGCAGAGTTTTTCTGTAATTTAACAGAGTTATTATTTTGAGTGTAAACTTTATTATTATCAAACGAGTATTATTATAAAAAACGTTTTGTAGGTAATTTAAAAGCTTTAATTAAAGCTTAATGGCGTCCAGATTGAGTAAATAATAAATGTCCTACGAGGGTCGATCTGGAAAATGAAATTATTTATAGACATTTTTTAGAAAATTTTTTAAAAATACTTCCATGTCGATTTTTTCCAAGTTTTAACATTAAGGCCCCTATTCATATTGAAATTAACAAACTTATAACAGGTTTATAAAACGAATTTTGTATGGAAATCTGTTTTATAAACCTGTTATAAAGTGTTCAAATTTGAATATGAATAAGGTGCTAAAAATTAAAAAAAGGTCCAATAGTTTTTATTCAGTGATCAAATAATTTTTCCAACAACTCAAACAGTGAAACTTTTTAAGTACAGTAGAAAAAATTCACATTTTTTGACCTCCAATTTTTTTGACCACCAATTTCTTGTAAACAAAGAAAATGTGTTATTGTTTATTAATTTTAGTACACCTAAGTGTATAGTTATAAAATATTAAAATAATTAAAATTTTTCTTTGTTTACAAAGAATTGGTAGTCTAAAAAAATGGAGGTCAAAAAATGTGTATTTTTTCTACTGGAAAAAAATCACTGAATTAAAACTATTGGACCTTTTTTTAAATTTTAAGTGTCTGAACTTGGAAAAAATCGACTTAGAAATATTTTAAAAAAAATGTTCTGAAAAATGTCTATAAATAATTTCATTTTCCTGATCGACCCTCACAGCATATTTATTATTTACTCAATCTTGAGGCGTTCAAGCTAAAATTAAAGCTTTGAAAATCACCTACATAACATTATTTATAATAATCTCATTTGATAATAATAACGTTTAATATTGTTAACTTTGTCTTTAACAAATTGCATCTACTCTAAAAAAGTTTCCAATGTATTGTAGCCCACTGTATACTTTGTGGGGTCCCCGACCGATATTTCGATGCGTTACAAACGGAATGACAAAGTGAGTATATCCCCATACTGTGGTTGGAGGGTATAAAAATGGTTTGCTATACAATAAAATTCCTGTCTAATGGTCATTGGAAACAAATTAAAAGTCTTTAATTAAAAATATTTTAAAATACAAATTAATTTATATGTATGTGTAGTAAACACCTTCATAATTTATTTAAGTTCCCTTTACTTTATTTTTGTATTTCTCTTTAATTTTTTTCTGTATTTAATCTCAACTTTTCCAAGGATACTTCATTGATTAGCAAAAAAATAAATAAAAAAAAAAATGTTCTTAATTGAAATAATAAGATTTTCAAGACCATACAATTTTATAGTAAGTTGATCTTTGTTATTTTTATGCCAAACAATAAAGAAATAAAAATTAATTATTTCGTAAGTATGAGGGTTTAACAACTGAAACATACTAAATTCGTTTGTAGGAAACTACTTCTACTACTGCTATAAAAACGCCCTTATTTAACTTTATCTAGAGATAAAAGACAGCAACACATTTATCCTTTCTAATAATGATTATGATATGAGTAAGAGATTGGTTGTAATGAAAGCTAAAGGCTGCAACTACAGATTTTGTATTTTCATATTGTGTGGGAAGCCAGCAGAAAAGATAAAGAAGGAATGCTATTTTCACACTCTGAAAGTCAGGATATTGAAAAACATAAAAAGTGCTTTTTGAAATTACGATTTTAATGGGGTAAAAAAATTTGTTCTTTTATTAACTCCTGAAATAATTGTCCTAGATATATGAAATGTAGGATCGTCCAGCGAAAAAAAAAATATTCCGAAAATGGTACTTTTTGGTAATTCTAATTCAATTGAGGCAAACAAAAGCAAAATAGTGCATTTTGGTACCTTTTTTTTCTCCTGAAACTTTAAATTTTAAATATAGGAAACTTCAGCGAAAAAAAAAAATCATTCTTAAAAAAGTACTTTTTTGGAAATCCGTATTCTAAGGGATAAAATAGTGTAAGGCGATGTTTTGTATAACTCTGTAATAATGGATGTAGGTTATGAAATGTAGGTTCCTTGAGCAAAAGAAAAAGTTCAGAAAAAAGTACTTTTTAAAAACGTACTTTTTTACTATTACTTAGTTCTCAAATAAGTACTCATGAATTTAAAATTTGGTATGAATGGATAAAATGGTGTACTTCGATATTTTTCTTGAATCATACACTCAAAATAACAACTCTGTTAAATTACAGAAAAACTCTGCTTATTTAACAGAGTACACCATACTTTTCCAGCTAACAACATTTCTTGGTAATTTTACTAAAAAACTCTGTAAAATGATTTTGACAGAAAAAAACTGTTAATTTACAGAGTTTATAGTAAAATATTGGTTAAATATGAAAGGTTTTTTACAGAGAAAACTCTGTAATTTTACTATAAAACTCTGTAAAATGATTTGGGGAAAAAAAACTGTTAATTTACAGAGTTTCTAGTAAAATATTGGTTAAATAAACCACCATTTAGCAAAGAAAACTATGTAAATTTACATATATTTGTAAAATACATTTGATGCAAAAAAAAAATTTACAGAAAAAACTCTGTAAATTTACAGAGTTTAGATAAATGCATGTTATTTTGTAAAATTTTTATAAGATTTCTGAAAAGATTTTTTTACAACTTTTTTTGCTACTTTTGCCACTTTTTCTCAAAAAAAAAATATACAGCTAAAATTTTGATGTTTGGTAACAAAAACAAAAACTACTTAAAACAGAAAACTTTTTTTGTTATAAAAAAATTACGAAGTATTTTGCTTAAATCTGTATTTTAGCAGAAAACTCTGTTAATTATCTGTAAAATTAAGATTACATAGTAAAATGTAATATAACAGAGGAAACTTTGTTTTTTTGTCACAACAAAATACAAAGTGTTTTCTTTAAATCTGTATTTTGACAGAAAACTCTGTCAAATGTCTGTTGAATTGAGATTACAGTCATTTTACAGAGTATTTTACAGAGTTATTATTTTGAGTGTAGAAACATGACACAACGACCCTTTAGCAAAAAAAACATCAAAATGCTTAAAAAAGTACTTTTTGGAAATTCCTATTTGAAGGCTGTTTTAGCTGTTTAAAATCTTAATTTGACATTTTTCCTTAAATATAATATATAAAATTTGGAGATCGCCATAAAATTTTAGAAAGAAGGATCTTTTTATTATTCTGTATTTAATTAAAACTACAACGAAGTTCCGAGCGAGCGCGCTAGTATATCATATGATTCTTCTTTTGATAACACTGTGCTACAAAAATCACAAAATCGAATATACTTTTGAAATGAGGTAGTTAAGGTTGTAGGTCTCGTTGAAAAGATTACAAAAATGCCCATCAAACTTGCCAGACACCCTCAAATTTTAAAGTTATTGTCAAAAAACGATTTTTTTGCACTTTTTTCACTAAACCACGTGTAACTTAAACATTTTTCAACCGATTTTCAATTTTTCAACTGTTTTGGATAGAAGAAGGATAGGGCTTTTTATGTGTGAGAATTGGTCTATACATATAAGAAAGATATGTATGGATTTTTTCAACAATATCTAATTTTTATGTTATTTTTTGAAAATTTTTTGAGTTTATCGATTTTTTTCTGCTATAGTTCGTTCAACAACATTTATATTTACAAGCGTATTCTTAAATAAAATTTAATTGTGAATACGATGAGCTTTATGCCGAAAAAATCGGATTACAATTGACAGAGTTGTGATAATTTTTCTAAAAAAGAAAATTAAGATTTTGCTTGAAATTGCCGTTCGGATAACCCAGGCAAAAAAAAAAAAAAAATAAACGAACATACTAAGAGGTCGCGTATCATTATTTTAAAATATCTCAAAAACATGACGAGATAGAGCAATTTAAAGGCCAGATTTGGATTCAGAGCGCCAAAAACCTTTAAAAATATTGTACATGACCTCTTATGATAAAATATTTTTTTTTGCCTGGGATATCTGAACGGCGATTTCCTGCAAAATCTTAATTTTCTTTTTTAGAAAAATTATCACAACTCTGTCAATTGTTATCCGATTTCTTCCGGATAAAGCTTATCGTATTCAGAATCAAATTTTCTTTAAAAATACTTTTATAAATATAAAGGTTGTTAAATGAACTATAGCAGAAAAAAATCGATAAACTCGAAAAATTTTCAAAAAATAACAAAAAAAACTAGATTTTATAGAAAAAATCAATAAATATCTTTCTTATATGTATAGACAAATTCACACACATGGAAAGCCCCATCCTTCTTCTATCAAAAACAGTTAAAAAATTTAAAATCGGTTGAAAATTTTCTGAATTACAAAAGGTTTAGTGAGAAAAGTCCCAAAGAAACGTTTTTTGACCATAACTCTAAAATTTGAGGGTGTCTGGCAAGTTTAATGGGCATTTTTGTGATCTACTCGACAAGACCAACAACCTATACTATGTCACATCAGAAGTATTTTTTCACTGTAGCACAGTGTAATTGAAGCATAAGCGACTTTATTGTATTTAATCTTATAACATTAAATGAATGTATGTATAATTTAATTGCACACACATGAATGTGTTCAATATGTATAAGTGAGATTGAGTTTTTTTTTTTGTATGGGTGTTAGTAAATTTAATTAGCTGGTAGTTTTTGCACTGTAATAAACTTAAATACTATTCCTTTCAATCATTGCCTGCTTATTGTCATACTGGTTGTTAAGTACCATATAGTATTAAATATGTTTTTTTTGTACAGCCATAATAAGCGCAATATTAGGGTGGCAATCATACTTATTAAACATAAATTTTGATTAAGGTTGGCAATCGATTCCCTTCGAGAATAACGGTATTTTGGCTATTGTACCGCCAGCAATAAGAATATGAACATTTTTAAAAAAGTTTATGAAAGTCGATGAAATTCCTAGATTTTTTGATGTGTCGGTTCGTGTTTGTACCAGTTGATTTTCGTTATATAGGCCAATACCGTTATAAATACCGTTTTAAAGGTGTTGGGCCTCTATTTCGAAAATCAATGGGTGTTTTGACATTATTGCTTTAATAATATTTTCAGATTATGCATCACTAACCAAAAAAAATTAGTTTTAAAAAATAAAAAAAAAAATAATGCCACCCTAATTTACATGTTTGTCAATATATGAGCAAACTCGATTAAAGCACTTGTTCATAACACTGTCCGACAAAAATGAGAAAAGTCGTTGAACACGAACTGAATAATAAACGTTTGAAATTAGAGACTAAGGCTGGATTACTCAATGCTCCGTTATAAAATAACTCACCGTTAAATTTAACTTTTTCATACAAATTTTGACATAAGGCTCCGTTAAATCGGCAGTTAGCAGCTAACTTTTCATTAATTAATCCGCCCTAAATGTAGTAAAACTGCATTTACAGTTTTTCATTTTGTGATTCTGTTTCCTTTTACTTCAAAGTTTTAGAGGATTCAATTTTATAAAATATTTTTTTAATATTTGTACTTATCCTAAAATGCCACTATTGACAGCAAATGAAAGAGGAGGATCTCCCCTAATTTTCTTATTTTTACATATCAGGAAAAAGGAGATAAGTTACTTCCTTTCAAAAACATATGGGGGTTTTCGTGTCAACTGACACAACTTTTGAAACCAATGTCTTCCGATCGGAATGAAATTTGCACCAAGGTTAGTCCTATTGGATAGTAGTTCAGACACAATTTTTCAACGAGATCGGTCAAGAACTCTCTGAGTTAGAGGGGGTCGAAATTTGACATTTTGGCCAAAGAGGTGTTGATTCTCATCCATGTAACTTCTTACCTATTGTTTTTAGCAAAATGTGTCCCAAAGAGTTTAGATAGCTATTTCTTCAGTCTTTCGAAAAAAAATATAAAAAAAATAAAAAAAAAATTTTTGATTTTTTTTCTTAAAAATCCAAAACTTTTTTGACTTTTTCCTCAAATTGGGCCCTTTTTTTTTTTTTTTTTTTGATTCAAAAGAAAGCTTAGGCGATTTCCTTTAAGAGCTGTGGGGTCGCTTAGTGGGATGCGAGTGGGATATCTATGAAAAAAAATTTTTTTTAACTTTGGAACACAAAAAACCGTTCTTCAATTTGCACTATTAGGCGTGGTATAGCTAACCAGTTATCGATTTCGATCCGCGATACCCTCTAATTTTTTTAGGTTCGAAAAAGAAAGCACGAGCCAAAAAATGGGGGCGGTGGGGAGGGGCCATATGGCCCCTCATTGGGGTCAAAGTTGGGCGTAAAGAGGTAAAAGTCCTCAAAAAGCCCCAAAACTCCCCTAGAAAAGCCCCTGGAGGGGT